>BSBM01000418.1:1347500-1682500 GCA_027924585.1 Larix kaempferi
TAGGGATCGACATTTTCAATACCATGTAACCAGGATAAGGTCTCACCTGAGACGTGCACAAGAATTACAGAGACCATCACATGGGGTGCGTAGAGGAGGATGGGTTTCTACTCTCTATTTTCCTACCCATTTATCTACTTACTCATGCATACCAAAAAGTAACACTTAACATTCCTCTTATAACACACTTAAGCATCCATCAAAATTTATAATCATAAACATATCGTGCATAAGAATTAGGAACAACATTTCTATTCATGGTTAAGCAAAACTAGTTACAATCCATAGCCTCAGCTAGACATCTCAAGATATTTCATACTCATCTCAACATCTTATGGATCCCTCATGAATATAGAGATATCTATATCTCCCACGAATGCTGATAGCTTATGGTAGCTTATGGCTACCTCAACAAATCATTGTATCTCCCATGAAAGCTTTGAGTCAGCCATGGGTGCCTTCCCACTGCTCCTAGAGCCCCTTCCCATGGTTAATTTGGAATACATAATAGCAATCCCTCTCCTATGTGCGATCACCCTACTAATACTGCCAAGCAAAACACGCAGAACCTTGTTACAATAGCCAAGTTCCTTGTAGAGATTACCAATTATTAAACTCATTTTTCTCCCTTTCCACGATCGAGGTATCCTTATAGTGCCATGATGCATTCCCTCGTAAAGGATCATTATGAGTACGTCTTCCATAAACCAGATGTTATCCAAATGCATATAGTTTGTATCACTTCCTTCCTCTCCCATTGTACAAACCTCCAATTTGATCTCATGAGTGCTCTTTTCACACATACTAAACTGTTGCATGATGGGTAGGAACGATGATACAATTCCAATCTCGACCTGGTGTCCCTCGAGTCGAGGACCCATTTGGCCATCTTTTCTATATCCAACAGGAACTACGAATCCTTGAACTGAGACTGAATTATGTGTTTCACTTCCACAATTTCCTCCTTGAAGTGGATGTGGGTGTGTTGTTGGTAGCTTATGGATGCCTCAACAAAGAGTTGTATCTCCCACGAAGGATTTGATTCAGCCGTGGGCTCCTTCCCACTACTCCTAAATCCCCTTCCCATGGTTAATTTGGAATAAAGAATGTCAATCGCTCTCCTCTGTGCGATCACTCTACTAATACTGCTAAGAAAAACAAGAAGAACCTCGTTCCAATAGCCAAGTTCCTTGCATAGATTACTAATTAATAAACACATTCTTCTTCCTAGCCACGACCGAGGTATCCTTACAATGCCATGATGCATTCCCTCATAAAGGCTCATTATGAGCATGTAACAACCCTAACATTCATAAAATAAAAATAAAAAATTCTATGAAGTCTAAGCACCATTAAATGTTGTGGGGAAGATCAGGTTTTAGCATTTAAAGCTGTTTGGAACATTTATATTTTTCATCTATAGAAACATTAAATAATTTAATTATCTTGTCGACAATTAAATGGAAATGGTGTAGTACAGGAGTATTTAAAACTTCATTTACACACTCAGATAATACTATAATTATATATCAGGAAGCTACTACTATAATTGCGTAAAGTACTTATTCTGTCGTCACCTTCTATGAGAGACAAAATGTCTAAGTGACTCATGTTTACATTGATATCCTAGGTGCAAGCTACATGTGTCACCTTTTAATATTTATGGAAAATATACTAGATCAATTATGATGTCCTTTTGTTATTACTAACACATCGAAGTGTAGTTAACTGTTTAAATATTCTGTAAATCTAGATGATTAGGATAAGTTTCCAAGTTGACATGAGAATACTGGCAGCATCGAGACTTACTTAGCTTATATGCTAACGTCTCCTTAATATTCTATTCTTTACAGGTTAAGCCCAAGTTCTGGTCTTCATTCAAGTGATCTCCAAAGGTTACAAGTAGTGAATAAATAGCCTAAGGGTTGTATTTAAGGGTAGAATTTACAAATGCTATGCTATAAGGATGTGGTTGTCTTCATCCCTAGCCATGATAACCTTGTATTCTAGCGAGGGTTGGAAAAAAATTTCTGATTATAAGGAAAAATAAATTTCCTATGGGTATTAGCTTATAAGGTTGTGAGAATGATAAGGGAAACTTTTGGTATGTTATGGATTTGATATGAAGGAATTTTATGCCTAAAATATGCAATAGAGGGTCATGTAAAGCCACCTGATTTTATATTATGAAGTAACAAGTTTTTCATTTTGGAACTATAGACCAAAGGGTTCATGTATTTGGTAGTTGTAACATTAATGCCGTTCACGTGGCTTAGTAGTTAATGCTTCTGGGTTTTAGAAAAACCTTACCTAGATACTATCGGGTTTGGTCTAATTGCAAAAGTTGTTCCTCATCGTGGGAGAGAGGGCATGCCTCCTCGGCTACCAGGGTCTCGACTTGATCAGGAAAGAAGCCAGTGAGTGGTTTGTTATAGAGTGGAATTCTATTGAGGGGTGGTTCTTGAATGAGGCTGGGTCGTGGAAGACGTTTCAACACTCAAATGAACATCGGTCTGGGTTCCAAATCATGGTAAGTTTAAACGCAAACACAATAGGAAGTATGGTTATTAATTTGTATTAAAAGTAGCACCCTTCATCAATTTAACCGCCGGGTTTGTTTGTTTGATAGGAGCTACAATCCTTCTTTAGTGTCCAGTTTGGACGAAGGTTGAACCTGAACCTCGTGATACAGTTTCCCATGCTAACCCTCGGTCGTGACCAGCTACTGCTCTTTCAACGGGGTTGACCTTTAGGGCTTTATCTTCTTGTAAAACTGCGTTTCAGTTTGGAAATACGAACAATATTACTATATCTATATGATCAAATTGGTCAAGGGGTTGGGTCAATGTTTCGCCTGACAGTTTTGTAATTTTAAGTAGTGGTAATGGAGGACTTTTAGTTTCCTTGGCAGTATGACTACGTTTTGTAGATCTTGAAGGAAACCAACTTGTTTCCAGTTTTAACTCTTGGTTACAGTAACGTAATGTGTTTAAAATTACTTGGTTCTTCGTAAATCCTATGAGGATAACTGATTGTAAATGTAAACTGATAAATTTTATTATCTATTTGGCATAGGGTTTTCATCCCAAAACCTTCATATTTGTTTATTTATAAACATAGATATGTTATTTTTAATATTTTGAGTGAGGGAGTTATCCAAAGCAACTTGAACTCTCGGCCTTCGTTTGTAAATTCAAAGTGATGAAATATAAGATTAAACCCTAGCTCAGTTGCATTGAAAAAAAAGAGAGAAGTAAATGGTTTAATTATGCAGGTTTGGAATCCGATTGTATTTATAAATAGAACAAAGGGAAAACTCTCCTAACAGACTTTCGAACCCTCGACTTATCTTAACGCTACTGCGTAAAGGGAACCTATTACCTGCTGTGCTCAGATTCTCTGGAACCTGTAACTTATTGTTTCCCTTTTTAATATTAAAGGATGAAGAACATCTTGGCCATACCCTTGAAGGGTTGTTTGGGCCTGTACAAAGTTATTTGTTTATTTAGTGAAAAAGAGTTGAAGTTACGAAGCAAAGACTCTGCATCGTGCTCATCCTTGGTATGAGTACAACGATTTTTAAAATCATAAGTTCTGATGTTCGTGAGGAGAAGCTCACAAATTTCGAACCCTAACTAAGTGGAAGTTATATAGTGGAATATATGTGAATAGTTATATACCATGTTCGGGTGAGCCCTCCAGCCTTGATCCTGAACTAAGTAGGGTTTGTGTTAATGCATTATTATTGTAAACTGTAATACCTTTGGCTTACCGAATAGATAGAGCTTGACTCTTAAGTTAAGTATAAATGATTTTGTTTTTTGTATAATGTTTACAAAGATGGATAAGCAAGGTCTAAGGTTGTAATAGGTACTGTTTTACAGTTTGATAAAGATGTCTCTGAAATAGATAACATGGTCAGTTAGTAGTCTATTTATCTTTATTAATCTTTCGTTGATAATTAGTTTATAAATAATGGCATGGAAACCATAATTTTGCTTACAGGAGTAAGTATATAATGAGTATATTTCCTTTGACTTATAAAGATCGATACAGTATAAATATATGATATTGTAGACTGAAAGGTACAACTATCTAGGGTATGTGCTTAAGTTCTGAAATAAAAATCATTTTGATAGAGTATGATTACGAAATCAGTTTATAAGCTAAAAATAATTTCTTTTATATAAACAATAATGATAGAAAATCTATATTTTCTTTTCATGACCATGTAAAGATCATAACAAATCTATGTTAATTAATTTTTCTCCCTGTACTAGAGTACATCGCTGAAAAGCGAAAGGAAAAATAAAGGGAGATATTTCATTCATTCTACTCATTTACAATTCAAATCTGAACATTCCTTTTACTTAGAAAATCATTTCTTTTCTATCCCGTCTGCAATAGATAACTATTTATAATAGAATTCATAAATCATTTGTACAGATTTTAGAGATAATTAAACAAGTACAAAAATGAAAAATAGATAACAAGTATAACCTGGTAGATTTGATAGGGTGGACAAACACCCCAAAAGGCCTTTTCCTCCCAACCTTCTCCAGAAGAAGCAGCCAAAGTTACTTGCTCTCCAGGACCCCCACGCCTATTCACTAAACCACCAGGAAGAAGAATCTGGTAGGATCCTGACAATACCTGAACCTCAGCAATCAAACAGACTTGCTTTCATACTTCTGTACTGCACTCTGCAGTAATATCCAACAGACTTACTCCTGCAATTTCTTCTCTAGCTAACCCTAATCGAACCTCTTGTGGGCTTAGTTCTAACACCAAAGGGTAAAATTAATCCCTCTCTGGGAAATTCGAGCCCCCTGCTCCAGCTCGATTTTCTATTTTAAAGAGTGCCTAGGTATTTAGTGGTCAATTTCATAATAATGAGCCAACAGCTCAGCCTCCACCACCCTGGGGAGTTATGACCAAAATTTTAGGGTAGTTTCCTCATGGCAACAGCTAGGAATTTATTGCAGATTCCATTCCTCCTAGTGGGCTAGTGAACACTCTTCAACAACCTTCTTGGGTGAGTGTCTCCTATTTTTATTTATTAAATAGTAATATTATTCCATTACAGTCATCCATGACCATCCTTGTTCATTTAATACAAAACTTTATCATAAAAGTTTATCATAATGTTTTCCTCACACATAATTATTTTCAAGTACTAGGTAGGTTATAGAGCAGGTCTTCCATAAACCAGATGTTATCCAAATGCATAAAGTTTGGAACACTTCCTTTTTCTCCCAGTGTGGAAACCTCCAAGTTGAGCTCATGAGTGCCCTTTGCATACATACTAAACCATTGCATGATGGATAGGTTGTACTAGAAAAAAATGTTACAATCAATTGTGATCCAAGCTTCGTGGCAGCAAGGCTACCATCAAGTCTTGTGATGAGCCTTACATTGAGCCCCATGGAGATGGGGTTGCCTTGTCATGACTATTTCACCCATGTTAAGGGGTCAAGTCTTGTTCTAAAATTTGATTTAAATCCTCTATTAGTTCCAAGGATAGAATCTTATCATCTCAACTGTTGCTTATTGCAATTGAGATGAGAGAAACTCGTTCATTGGAGAGCATGTCCGCTAATTTATTAGCCTCTCTTTTTATGTGGAGAGGGATGCCAACTTCAAAGTGACTCAAAATGAGTTTAAGTTCTTGAATCCATTGATCTAATATCCAACTGGTGGAGATCTTATGAATTGGAGATCCATTGAGCAATCTGTCTAACATTCTAATGAGGATTTGAGAGTCACCTTTGACTTATAAAAAAGTGATACTGCACAATTCTACCACCTTCAATCCATGAAGCCCATGAAGCTGGACTGCATTTTTGCTGTCGTGACCTATCGCCCCTGCCACAATCCATTTAATAAAACCCCTACTATCCAAAATAACACCTCCATAGCCCGCAGGTATAGGATTTCCTTTAAAGGATCCATCAAAGTTCAGTTTGAAGCATCCCATTTTTCGGGGTGACCAATGAGAGGGACTAATTGGAGAAACCAAGTTTATTTTCTTAGAGGGAAAACATAGAAGGTGGAGATGCCCCAGACCCAAAGGACGAGTCTCTCAAGACCTTCACATTTAAAGTTACTTTCATCCCATTGATTGGTTTGGCTCTTTGATGTTGTTTCTAATGATGATCTAAACCTTTTGAGGTGAGGGTGACGGATTTTGGAAAATCATACAATTCCTTTCTTTCCAAATGCCCAATAGGATACATCTCGGATTCAATTACCATATTCTATTCATGATGGAAGTCTTAAAAGGTTCCTTCGCCACTGAGCAATAGTTTCTTTCAGGTAGTCCCCAACCTTACGATTAGATTGGCACAATACGAAGGTTTCTTTCAGTCTCATATGATGGAAGCAAAGGGGAATGAAATGAGAAGATGTTCAATGTTTTCTACTACCATATAACATAGCTAGCATCGAGAAGGTCCATGAAAACATTTTTTCAAAGGTTGATCCTAGGTTAGTATCTTTATTTTCACTGGCATCTAAAGAAAGGTATTGACTTTGGGCTAGAGGTTCTACTTTCAAATGTTGTTCTAGAGAAAATATGGTGGGAGCTCGTTATGACCATTAAAAAGAGCACAAGATTCTTGAATGGTGAAATTCCCAGGTTGTTTAAATCCCCTATGTAGTCAATCCATACTATCACGAGATTTAATTCGTCGTTTGGAAATATCGTTCCATAGTTCTTTGAAATGAGGGTCAGTTTGATCCAGTCCCCGTTCTTCTTTAAATAGCTAGTCTCTCCATTCCTACTAAATCCATGTTTCTATAAATAGTAATGGAAAACAAGATTGGATTCTCCATGCATAAGTTTGTCTCTTATTTCCTTGTTTTTTTCCTCATTCACAAGTTTGGACACCTATTTCTAGGAATCATCCTAGAAGAAGACTGAGTCACCTACATTTATCTCACAAAAGCTTAATTGGGAAATAAAGGATTTTTGAGCCCAAGCCATTTGCTAGATTGTGGAACCTGTTATCCTCCCTTCTAAGTGCACTAGATGTTGATGCTAGATATCAAGATCATATTTGGATATCCATTTTTTTTCCATGCGCCATTGGGCTTATAAATGAAATTCCACCAAGTCCCGCCCCCATTACTGAATTAATATTTTCTGGGTCCCTCAACCTAATGGCTCCTTTAAGCTTGGGTTGGTATACTTTGTCTGGCATTTTTTGGGAGCTACTGTTGTGAAGCCTTGAGCATTTTGGGGTTTTTTCCTTTTGGCATTTTTAGCTATAACATTGACAGACATTCCTAGAATAAATGTCCTTTCAATATATTCATTTAACATAATTATAATGTGTTAAATTTTAAAATAAAAATTGTAGAGATGTCCTACAATTAATTGATTTTTATTTATAATTTAATTAATTCTAGGAATGTCCTATAATTTAATTATAAATTATATTGTAGGACATTAAATTAATTGTGTGACACTTAATAAAAAACAATTAATTTCATTGATTTTTATTAAATGTCCCGCAATTAATTTAATTGATTTTTATTAAATGTCCCGCAATTAATTTAATTGATTTTTATTAAATGTCCTGCAATTAATTTAATGTCGATTTTTATTAAATATGCTATAATTAATTTATAATTTAAATCAATAATTAAAGATCAATTATAATTAATTGATTTTTATTAAATATCCTACAATTAATTAAGGCATAGTCCAAATATTCTATGTTTTCAACTTTTTATGAGCATATTTTTCGTCAAATTGTGTTCGTCTTTCGATTGGAAATCTTTAAAAAAAATTAGAATCACATATATTAGCTATGGAAATTGCATAATTTGGGTGCCATGGGGTATTGGAGGGTTTTGAATCTATTTATGGATTCAAAAATACAATTTAAATAGGTATAAATTTGGATTTTACCAAAAAACAATAACTGATCAAAACCCACAATAAAATCGAAAACTAAAAAAAATAGACTATCCTACAATTAATTTTAGAAATATCCTATAGTTAATTGTTTTTACGCCGTAGGCATTCCAACAACGAAAGAAGATCTTCGCCACTGTTCATGATTCCTCGCTTATGCTTCCAATGAATTAGCGCCACGTCTCCTTGTCTATTGGTCCACTCTAAATCCACCACGTATTCACCTTGTTCACTGTTTCTCACTATTAAAGTTCTGAGCTCTGTTATGTTATGTTTGCAATTGCGGTAGGCGGAGAAGGAACCAACAACAAGGAAATGATGACTCAAATGGTACCACTACCGAATCTCTTTAGGTAGCACCATGCTTTCTATTTTGAGATCTCTAAAGCTGTTGAAGGGTAGGTAGGATATATTTCATTGTGAGGCTAGATATCAAGATCGTATTTGGATTCCATTTTTTTTCCATGCGCCATTGGGATTCTAAATGAAGTGCCACCAAGTTCCCCCCCCCCATTACTGAATTAATATTTTATGGGTCCCTCAACCTAAGGGCTCCATTAAGCTTGGGTTGGTATACTTTGTCTGGCATTTTTTTGGAGCTACCTTTGTGAAGCCTTAAGCATTTTGGGGTTTTTTCTGTTTGGCATTTTTAGCAATAACATTTATAGACATTCCTAGAATAAATATCCTTTCAATATATTCATTTAACATAATTATAATGTGTGAAATTTTAAAATCAAAATTGTAGAGATGTCCTACAATTAATTTTCAAGAGATGTCCTACAATTAATTGATTTTTATTTATAATTAATTTATAATTTAAATTTAAATCAATAATTAAATATCAATTATAATTAATTGATTTTTATTAAATGTCCTACAGTTAATTAAGGCATAGTCTAAATATTCTACGTTTTCAACTTTTTCTGAGCATATTTTTCGTCAAATTTTGTTCGTCTTCCGATTGGAAATCTTTATAAAAACTTAGAATCACATATATTAGCTATGGAAATTGCATAATTTGGGTGCCATGGGGTATTGGAGGGTGCTGAATCTATTTATGGATTCAAAAATACAATTTAAATAGGTATAAATTTGGATTTTACCAAAAAAAAATAACTGATCAAAACCCATAATAAAATAAAAAACTAAAATAAATAGACTATCCTACAATTAATTTTAGAAATATCCTATAATTAATTGTTTTTACGCCGTAGGCGTTCCAACAACGAAAGAAGATCCTCGCCATTGTTCACAATTCCTCGCTTATGCTTCCAATGAATTAGCGCCACGTCTTCTCGTCTGTCGGTCCACTCTAAATCCGCCACGTATTCACCTTGTTCACTGTTTCTCAATATTAAAGTTCTGAGCTCTGTTATTGTCATGTCCCAAATTTGGTATTGGGTCACAATGGCCTAATCACATTGGCCCTATTCATTAGAGTTTGTCAAATTGATGCTAAAGGTCAAATAATTGCCAAGGAGGAAAATTACTAGTTTCCTAGGTTTGGGGTGGAAGCTTTGGGATTTGGAATAATGGGGATAATAAATGATGTTTGAACATTAGAATGGCATAAATATTTAATAAAGGAGCTAAATAAATATATACAAGTGAAAATCAAAGTGGCATTTCATCATGAAGACACATGGAGGAAGTGGGACCCACATATGGCTAGATTTCCCCACTACACTTGGCATCATTCTCTCACCAATTCGAATTCAAGGTGAATGGTAACATACTTGGGGGAGTCCAAAAGGTATTATTCATTGCATGACTCATCCAAGGTCGAAATATAGAGGAAGAGTAACTCCCATGGAAGAGGAAGAGGCAATTTGGAGCTAGTGAGACACTTGGGCTAGATTCCCTAGCTCTATGACAACAATGATGAAGATGCTATGACACCTATGACACAAATCAGACCTGAAGGCTGACATATGACATATATGACATGTCAGGGCTAAAAATAGACTCCAAGAGGGCTCTCAAGGGTGTTAGGGCAGCTAAGATGCTTCCACATGTGATTTGGTGGAAGTGGGAGACTAGGAATTGTTGTACAAGTGGCGTTCTTTGGAATCTCTTCCCAACATGAGTTGGCATGAGTCTCTTGGAATGAATTCGACCCATGGAGGACATTAGAAGTTTATAAATGTCAATAACAAAGAATGAAACCAGCTTTTGATCATTTGTAGAATTTGCAATTGCATTTGTGAAGAGGGAGAGCTAGTGGATGACTAGTTTCTTGCCTTAGCCAATTTCGAGGGTGAAAGATTCCCATCCAAGTTGGTAATTGGAAAGGCCATTCAGACCTTTCATTTGGAGCTTTAATGGAGTCTTTATTTGCAGGTGTAAGCTACAGGGCAGCTCATGGTTTCTCCTATTGCAGCTCACTCCTTCAACCATTTCCAGTTTTGATGGCATATTCTTGATCCTTGAGGGAGGGCGTTTTTGGTGAGCTATTGTACTCTTTGGGGAAGCTTTTAATGCCCCATTTATTTTGTAATATGAATTAAATACTCTGTTCTTCATCTCCAAAAAGTTTCAGGTCGAAATTCCAAGTAGAAATGTATAAATCTCATTTTTAATGGAAGAACAATGCCATTTCCCCACTACCTTGTTGTGAGCCAATGTATTGATGATTATTTCGAATGAATGGATGATTCTCTGATATATTTGTGATAAATATACTTCCATGGATGTCTTATACAAGTTTCATGTACTGTACTTGAGCATTTGAAGCATTTTTACTCAGTGTAGTTGTATTGGGAGGTGAAATAGTGCCATTTCCCCAAGGGTCGAATTGGGGATTTTTGCAGTTGAATGGGAGAGGGTGAGAACAGTTGTAATAATCCATTAATGGTGCATATGAGACTTTAATAACATACTTAATACATTAAATACCTCTGTTCATAAATTTGAGTGGGTTTGGAGGCATTTGGGAAGCCATTTTCATTGTTTACCCCAGGGGGATTTGAACCCCAAATTACTAGTAAAATTGCATTATTGGTCCAGAATATTAAGAGAGTTTGCAGAGGTATTTTGGTGGCCATATGTCATCCATAAACATCATATTCAAGTTATAATATCATTCATACACCTTCCTTGAAGATTTGAAGGCATTTGGAGTCAATTTGAGACCTAGAGACCAATACTAGTCAAAGGAAAATCACTAGTAAAGTTACCTACATTGATCAGAATTGAAAGAGGATTTGCAGAAGTATTTTAAAGGTCCAAAGGCATCCCTGAAATACATATTTATGTTCTAATATCATTCATACACCTTCTCAGAAGATTTGGGATCATTTGGGGCAAAATTGGGACCTAGAGATCAAAACTAGTCAAAGGTCGAACAAGGGAAAAAAGTGGAAAATTGCAATTTTAATAAAATTCCTAATAAGGGACATTACAGTGGTATCAGAGCATGATCTTGGCACCTAATGTGGTATAATATCTATGAGGAAAATAATTTAGGTACCACCATTATATATTGAAACCAAAAGTGCTTTTGTTGAAGAGGAAAAAAAAAAGTAGGAGAAGAAGAGCAAATTTTTTGAGGGAACTATGACTAGGGATGAAAAGGGAGCCTCATATGATGGTGAGGAGCATATAAAAATTATGAAAACAATATTTGAAGATATGACCAAGCAAATTAAGGAAGGATTCGAATTGTTTTCTATCGAACTTGTGGAAAAAATTATTGATTTTAAGGAAACCAAGGGGCAAAATGCAACAGCATGCTTGAAGGAGCAAAAGGAAGAGACATCACAAGATAGTGAAGAATATTCTATTGAAAATATGGAAGATCATTTCGAGACACCTTCTAGCTTAGACATGAACCAAAGAGCATCTACTGATGGATGCTTAAACTATGAAGGAGTACCTATTGATGGGTGCTCACACCTCTATGTTGGTGACATAGAGATCACTTTTCAAAATGTTGCTGCAAGCCCAAGTTCCATTAAGCATGATAATGAAGACCTTGCAGCAGTTGAAGAAGAACCAAGATCAACTTCCCCATCACCACTTGAGCTTCATGAAGTTGGTCCAAGAAAAAATGAAGAAGATGAGGAGGTTCATTTGCAAGAGCCTCATTTTCTTGAAGGGTCCTTAAAGATGAATGAAAAGAAGATCCAAGAGTCCCTCAGCATTCTCCATGACACTCAAGCATTGGTGTCAAATTCTTGTTGGAGAGCTACTTCATTGGAGGAAACATCCTTCCTTGAAGACATGGAGAAGATTCAAAGAGCAATGTGCCACATCAAAGGTAATTTCATGTCTTTGCTTTTTGATAGAAACCATTTGTTTGAGCTTAATGAATTTTTACATGATGCATACTTGAAGAATAATGAGGATATTCATAAGCTCACAATTCAAAATGAGCAACTTCTTGAAAAGTTGCAAGATACTTGTTTTTCCTCCTATGTTTCAGATTGTCAAATGGTAGATTGTTTGGAGGATTCTCATGACATGGTGGATCATGAGAAATGTGAAAATTTGAATGTTCTTGATGTGTTTGAAGATGAACTTGAAGAGATCCAAACAATTGATGTGGTGGAAGAGGAATTTGAATTGCCTCTTGATGAAGGTTATGCAATTTTTAAAGAAGAGCATGATTCCTCTACATTGGAACCAAACTATGACAAAGAGTTCACACTTTTGAAGGAGTTGCATGATACTACCCATATGGATCCTTCCCATGATGAAACTTCTGCACTTTTTGATCATTTGGGTGAGTTAGTTCATTCTCCTACTTCCTACAATTCCATGTTTTGCAACATTAGTCTCAATGAAGTATGGGTGAAAGGGTTCTTTTTGATGGTGCCACATGAGGAGCATGGAACTCCTAGATTTAACTTTTATGATGACATGGTTGGAGCACATTCTTATTCACATTTGCAGCAGCATCATTTTTCACTTTATGATGATTCACATCTACATGGATGTACCTATGATATGGATTTGAGTCACTTGAAGACTCATGGTTTTTCTTGCTCAACACTGGGTTCATTTTATGTTAGAGGAACTTCATCCAACACTTGGGTGAATAGATTTATGATGGGAGAACATTTTTGTTGGCAGCCACATACTTTGTTACATCTTTATGATTCTCACATTCATGGATGTATGGGTGAGACTTCTTTGAGTCATTTGAAGTCTCCTTGTTTTTTCTGCTCATTATTTGGTTCAGATTTTAGTGGAGATTCTTCATTCACTTCTTGGATGAAAGAATACATGGTTGAATATTTTGATGCATATCACATCCTTTTGGAGCAGCATTATAGGACATGGGATCCTCACCTATGTCATTGGAGCAGATTTGATTGGTCACTTGAAGCTTGTATGCACTTGGAAAATGGTGGTCTACTTGCTTGGAGGTATAAGCACCTTCATGACTCTTTGATTAAGCATATCCTTGATGTACATTTTCATTATGTTGTTATGTACTTTGATGATATATATTTGGTACTCATGATGTTTGGAAGGATGCATACAAGAAAATGGGATCCAGGAATCCTCTTAACTAATGGTGTGGGTTGGAGAGCACTCTTAATTATTGGGGTGCAATACAAGCAATGGGACCCTGGAATAATTTTTATCTCATTGGTTTCAAATTTTTTGGGGAAACAAGCAGTATGGGATATGGATTTCCCCACTTAATAAAGTGATTTTTATCAGAGTAGTGCAGCAGTAAGCATGGTGGTTCCTCTCTAAAATCTTCATGGAAACTCAAAGACTCAAGGTTGGGCAATTCAATGGCAACTTCAAAGAATTATACAGAAAGCAGGTTCTTCAACACCCATGTTTAAAATTGCTTGAGGACAAGCAATATTGGGAAGGGAGGATTTGTCATGTCCCAAATTTGGTATTGGGTCACAATGGCCTAATCACATTGGCCCTATTCATTAGAGTTTGTCAAATTGATGCTAAAGGTCAAATAATTGCCAAGGAGGAAAATTACTAGTTTCCTAGGTTTGGGGTGGAAGCTTTGGGATTTGGAATAATGGGGATAATAAATGATGTTTGAACATTAGAATGGCATAAATATTTAATAAAGGAGCTAAATAAATATATACAAGTGAAAATCAAAGTGGCATTTCATCATGAAGACACATGGAGGAAGTGGGACCCACATATGGCTAGATTTCCCCACTACACTTGGCATCATTCTCTCACCAATTCGAATTCAAGGTGAATGGTAACATACTTGGGGGAGTCCAAAAGGTATTATTCATTGCATGACTCATCCAAGGTCGAAATATAGAGGAAGAGTAACTCCCATGGAAGAGGAAGAGGCAATTTGGAGCTAGTGAGACACTTGGGCTAGATTCCCTAGCTCTATGACAACAATGATGAAGATGCTATGACACCTATGACACAAATCAGACCTGAAGGCTGACATATGACATATATGACATGTCAGGGCTAAAAATAGACTCCAAGAGGGCTCTCAAGGGTGTTAGGGCAGCTAAGATGCTTCCACATGTGATTTGGTGGAAGTGGGAGACTAGGAATTGTTGTACAAGTGGCGTTCTTTGGAATCTCTTCCCAACATGAGTTGGCATGAGTCTCTTGGAATGAATTCGACCCATGGAGGACATTAGAAGTTTATAAATGTCAATAACAAAGAATGAAACCAGCTTTTGATCATTTGTAGAATTTGCAATTGCATTTGTGAAGAGGGAGAGCTAGTGGATGACTAGTTTCTTGCCTTAGCCAATTTCGAGGGTGAAAGATTCCCATCCAAGTTGGTAATTGGAAAGGCCATTCAGACCTTTCATTTGGAGCTTTAATGGAGTCTTTATTTGCAGGTGTAAGCTACAGGGCAGCTCATGGTTTCTCCTATTGCAGCTCACTCCTTCAACCATTTCCAGTTTTGATGGCATATTCTTGATCCTTGAGGGAGGGCGTTTTTGGTGAGCTATTGTACTCTTTGGGGAAGCTTTTAATGCCCCATTTATTTTGTAATATGAATTAAATACTCTGTTCTTCATCTCCAAAAAGTTTCAGGTCGAAATTCCAAGTAGAAATGTATAAATCTCATTTTTAATGGAAGAACAATGCCATTTCCCCACTACCTTGTTGTGAGCCAATGTATTGATGATTATTTCGAATGAATGGATGATTCTCTGATATATTTGTGATAAATATACTTCCATGGATGTCTTATACAAGTTTCATGTACTGTACTTGAGCATTTGAAGCATTTTTACTCAGTGTAGTTGTATTGGGAGGTGAAATAGTGCCATTTCCCCAAGGGTCGAATTGGGGATTTTTGCAGTTGAATGGGAGAGGGTGAGAACAGTTGTAATAATCCATTAATGGTGCATATGAGACTTTAATAACATACTTAATACATTAAATACCTCTGTTCATAAATTTGAGTGGGTTTGGAGGCATTTGGGAAGCCATTTTCATTGTTTACCCCAGGGGGATTTGAACCCCAAATTACTAGTAAAATTGCATTATTGGTCCAGAATATTAAGAGAGTTTGCAGAGGTATTTTGGTGGCCATATGTCATCCATAAACATCATATTCAAGTTATAATATCATTCATACACCTTCCTTGAAGATTTGAAGGCATTTGGAGTCAATTTGAGACCTAGAGACCAATACTAGTCAAAGGAAAATCACTAGTAAAGTTACCTACATTGATCAGAATTGAAAGAGGATTTGCAGAAGTATTTTAAAGGTCCAAAGGCATACCTGAAATACATATTTATGTTCTAATATCATTCATACACCTTCTCAGAAGATTTGGGATCATTTGGGGCAAAATTGGGACCTAGAGATCAAAACTAGTCAAAGGTCGAACAAGGGAAAAAAGTGGAAAATTGCAATTTTAATAAAATTCCTAATAAGGGACATTACAGTTATGTTATGTTTGCAGTTGCGGTAAATGGAGAAGGAACCGACAGCAAGGAAATGATGACTCAGATGGTACCACTACCTAATCTCTTTAAATCGATTTCCACAAGGATGTAAGGTTATCTGTTTGTCAGACCCAAAGTCCATTAATGTCAAGCCAACAATTGCGACTTCTTGCCTTCTTGAACACCCTTTCCAGGCTCCAACTGAAGGACAGATTAATTATACTCTTTAAATTGGTGTGTACACTGCTTACAGACTAATTATACTCTTTAAAATGGTCTATACACTGCTTAGATGATACATGTTTTGTTCAATGGTCTTGTAATAAATAGCGTGTTTGTACAGGGACTTGCTCAGGGATAATTTTAAGGACCCATACTTACTTAAAAGTGTATAAACCTTGGTGAAGGTTACCAATTCTTAAAATGTCAACTATAAAATATTTGGCGAAATTTTTATAAAATTATTTAAATTTCTAAGGATTTTATGTAGTTTATTTAATAATTTGGCGATTTCTAGAGTGAAAAAATTTTACCCCATCAAAATTGGGCGAAATGGGGCTTCAAAAAATGCAAATTCACGAATCTTTTTTTGGAAAAAAACATGGAAAAATAACCCATGGGCTAAATTTCGCCCTTAAAATTATCCTTGGACTTGCTTCCAGATATTTGAACAGTGGCAAATGACGGACAATTCAAGAAATGACTTATCAATTAAATCTGATGAATAAGAAATGACGTTACTAGATTTCATTCAGGTGGTTTCAGATTTTGTCTAAGCATTAGAGAATTCCCATTCGGAGCTCCTATTACCGTTGTCAATTTCACTTCAGCCCATGTTTGAAACCCATGAAAGTTCAACTCTCGTTCTACAGACAACTGCATGTGCTATTTGGGCAAATATTTTTTAGAGTTTCAGACCTAGCCCCTACTCCATGTAATTATCTTGAATGTATTTTTTGCTTCATTTGGAATCGAGTTACAATACTTGTCCATAGACTGGTTAGGAACCGTGGCAGTGATTTACGACTATGGAACCAAACTTAGGCTTAGTATTTTTAACCAGGCAGCTGCAGTGACTAAATAAAATTTTCTTCTTATCAAATGAATTCGCACAAGCCCTCTTTTTATCGCAAAAATCCAGGCATCTCAGGTTTGGGTTCCAGCAGGGAAGTGAAACCTTGAAATAATACATTCCATAATGGAACACCATTGGCGGAAACGATAAAGTCGATGGATTTACCTAGACGCTCAGGCTCCATAACCGAAAAATTTAATGGCTTCAGGGGATATAGCGAGGCTGCTCCCCTAATACGCTTTGCTTTCAAAACTCATGGAGATGGAGAATGTATTGCTCCATAAAATATTGGAAAAAGAGTCTAACTATATGGTACATATTTTCCATATTTAAAATTATGGGCCAATAGAAAGTAAATTCAAGTTTGTCTGAGATTAGAGTTGAATGTACATTTCTGGTTTGAAATGATTTTCATGGGTAGCGGTTGGATCGGGATGGAAATCGTATGTTGTGTGGATTAACATTGGCTGTTACTGTGTTATTTGAGTTCCATTTGGCGTGTTTCTTGGTTGGGTATTCAATTTAGGAGTCTTGGTGAGTACAATTTCCTTTCATTTGTGCCCCAACTTTGGAAGAAAAGTCTAAGGCATTGAAGGCCTACTGCAATGATACAATACTGCCCATAACAGATCGATTTACACCACATGGAATATGGCAGGAATGTTATGCGGGATGATAGTGTAGATTCTAATACTAGCATATATTACATATCGGTGTGACTGGGAATGAGAGGTGAAATAAACTAAAATGGGATCATAAATCCTTGTCTTGGTGAATATATATTGGACAACTGATATTGTTCTTTATTTATTCAGTTGTAGGTCGTTGAAGCTCCAAATCTTGTTAACACATGATCTATCTTCCGAGGTAAACAAAACTGCATTTCAATATGAATGAAGGAGGAGGTTCCTAGCCCAATGAAATATATTTTCTATGGTCACTGTTGGGTACTCGACGTTGTTTGGTTTGGTTTAGGTGGCACTGTGATTTCTTCTTTGAGATCTCTAAAGATGCCGAAGGATAGGTAGGAGATATTTCTTTGTGATCATCAATTTGCAACCTTTCTTCTCAAGATATGGCCATTTGAATTTACATTTTCATGTGCTAATAAATTTTTTTGTTCTGAAAACAATCAAATTCCTGCTCTAATTTTGAGAGGAAACATGAGGTTGCACCAATTTAGAATGTTTAGTGTCATGGATCGTTTCTTTCCACTTACTACCCCGTTCGAACGAGAAAATCGAGAAGTATGAGGTGATCCTCTTAAGGGCCTTCGTCTGAGATGGGATTGGTATAGACCAAGATTTGAGTCTGAATACTTTCCTCCTGAAGAGAGCAAGGCATTTCTGGTTAGAATAGAAAAAAAATTGAAAGGGTCCCTGACTCCTGAAATAAGCCATAGTACTTCCCTCTGATCTCATAGTAGATGGCACATGGAAAAATGAAGTGCTCCATCGTCTCTAGTTCTTGTAAGTGGCATAACTGGCATACCTTGTATGTCCATTGGATGTGATGATCTGTCTCAATCTAGACTTTTTTTGTGATAGATGCCTGAAACTGAATGTGGCCACCCATTACAGAGTAATGCAGAGGTAGGATGTAAACCTGCATATTGAAGAGAAAGAGGCAACCGACCGTTGGAGACCTTCACACTCAAGCAAAATATGTGGCACGATTGGTAGCCACCCATGCCATATCCACATGAACTCTAACGATAAAGAGTTCATGAGAGTGCAACTCTCCAAAGATACCAATGTTTCCATACTTTGGCTAGATCGCAAGCTCCACGAATAACCCTAGCTCTCGTTGGACATACCCAAAAACTTCCAAAAACACCCACGGGGTCTATTTGTTAAATAGATCTTCTTTTTCCGCTTTCATACCATCATAAATATTCGAAACAGGAATGCATTACAGTGGTGGATAGTTACAACTTTGGTCATGATATCTTATTGTTTTTCCATTCTTCATGGTAGATAAGGAATGCAGTACATATACTTGTATTTTATGTTGGTCTCTTCTATATTTTTTTTGCCCATCCCCACAATTTTATGGAAAGGATACTACAATATCTTCACATCTCTTTGATTAATGGGACCCTTGGTTTAGGTTGGATTTCCATAATGTGATAGAGCATGATCACCATGTGGCATCTACTCAACTAGACAAGAAAGAGGAAGAATACCTTGAGCATGCAAGAAGGATGTATTTAGCATCTATCATTGCTACAAAGAATAATCCAGGTGAAGAGTCTCTCTTCCTAGCAGCAGGCCCCAGGGTACAGTTACAACAATTTTTACACCAATCAATATAGGAAAAAAGACTTAATGACAAGCCCCCAGTCCAGACATTAATCTTTCCAACCATCTAAGCTCTTTGGAATAAGGTGTGTATTTATATCCTCCTGCATGTTAGCTTTGACACGAGGCAATAATTATATTCCTATATCAAAGTTCTTCTCTACATCTGGTCGTAATATTCCATTCAAATTATACTACATTGGTGATATATGAGGCAAATCAACAGGGGGTGGTCTAATGTTCACAATCTGATTTCACAAATGCCTGCGATATTCTCTAAGAAACATTTTCAGATCATCAAGGGGTGGTGTTATTCTCAAATACAGTTTCAAAATATTCCCTCAATGTTTTCTGAGAATAGCTCTACTATTTCCTTGTAGTGTACGATATGGATTTATTACTTAGATATGAAGTCGATCATATGTAAATAAATTCTTTCCTCTATATCAACTTCTGTTGCTATTGATAACAAGCTTCAGCATGAGGAATGTTTTCTAGGAAACACTCTACACAAGGAAGAGAAATGACTTTCGACTTCCAACACATATTATTGCATCATTGGTCCAGTAATTTGCTTACTAAACTTGAAGTATCTTGCAAGGTTTTGCTTGTATTTTATCACACATCCACCTCATGATTCTTTCTTTAGATGTACTCTATTTCCGCAACTCTGGAACCCAAAAATATGTTGATGTGCTCTACTACTGCAATTCTGGAACCCACAAATCTCCTGATGTACTCTGCAATCCTGAAATTTGTATTACGCTATAAATAATTCTAGGTGGATGGTATTGCAAACTAGAAAAGTATTTTCGATTGTTCCAAAGAGACTTCTAAGAATGTAAGAGTGAATATTGGGAGGTAGCTAATGAGGATGAAATGATGGCAGGGATATGAAATTAGGGAGCATTTCGAGCCCTTAGAGGCCTTAAAAGACTTCAATCCCTTGTGTCCATGACCACATGGTTAGGAAGCAAGCTGTAGGAAGTTTACACTGTTTACAAGCAATTATCAGGTTGCAAGCTTTAGTTCGTGGTCACCAAGTTAGAATGTCGGAACAAGGATTGGATGTATAGGAGAGGCTTGGACATACACATAGACAAAATCCATCAAGAGTGAATGATTGGTGAGGTTTTTTCTCATTTTGATTTATGGTATCTTTAAATTTAGAACTTGTTGCATATTGACATTTATGTAAATTTCAAATTGGTTAGAAAACTGATCAAGCTTGTAGTTGGATTTTGCATAAATTGTTTGTAATGCTCCAGGAAAGAAAAAACTCCTCGATCTTTGTGGTCAATGGTACTTCCCGATTTGAGAATTTGTTAGTAAATGCATTTGCTCGTCATAAAGGCATATGGAGTTTTTGCAGTTTTTGGATTAATTAATCATAAAGGCATATTTGTTATGAAGTTGCAATATTGACCTTGTCAAATATTGTGTTGCCCCAAGTAATGGGTCAGAAAAACTTTGATACAACATGTAATTTTATGTACAATAATAATATTGAAAATCAATATTTGAGAGATCCTATTACAAAATTATTCGAATTCTCAGTGATAGATAGATATTTGATTGTTACAAAAGGCCTAGTGAATCCTTTGTAATTTTATAAAATGATACCCTTAATTATAATTATTCGACATCTATGTCATCTGCAGGCATGGAGCATTTGCTTTCCAGGGCTTTCAGCCTGATTGCATCCTATGTATTCATTGTTGAGAACATAAACTTGAACTTGTTTTCACTTCAAACTATCATGGGTCCACTAGTCTTGTGATACCTTGGCACTTGAACTCTTCCGTAGCTGTCTTTACCACATATATTACTCACTTGTATAGTGATCAAAAGATAAACAAGGTAAGCTTATTTCTGGACCCTATTTTCCAATATTGTTACTTTTTATGATGTGTCTCCATAACCTTTTTAGCACGGTCCAATTGCTATCTTCCGTTCATAGTTTTGCTATGGATTCTACACAAGGAATCGTTTTACTTTGTTTTTCACTTACAAGAACAACATCCGGCCATGTAAAAATATGGTGATACTCTGTTCTTATTCAAATGATATTTCTTCAATTCAGGACTGGTCAAGTGCAATAAATTCACTACAAGGATGACACAGTTTACCAAAATGGTTCACACAACTACTTAAATATGTTCATCCATATGAACACAACAAAAAAGGAACAAGAAGTTATACTACTCTAAAGGAGGGCGGGGTTTTTGTGGTCTTTCCTTTTATCGATGTATTTTCCCCTTCCTACTTCCTACTGTGCTGTGTTGTTCATATGAGCAACTAATTTTCTTCTGAAATTATTTTACAGGTAGAGGCAGTCTGTAACCTCGGGCACCATGAAGTCCAGCCGTTGTCTCACATTTCAAAGGATTTGAAGCAAGAGATAAGCATTTTTAATGGTTTTGAATTTAAAAATTTTAACTTTAGCATTCAAGGATTAACAATGAAGAGATGATAAGTTAAAATAAAGAGCACATAAAGCTTCCATATGTAGATATCTATCTTATGATACATGTAAGAATTTTGTAGCATCTTTTCTCCTCCTTGTATGTTTGGATAAGTTTTGGAGGAGTTGTGGACAGATGAATATGTGAAACTAAAGAGCATACGAGGGATGGCACAGGGACAAAGTGTTGATGGGTATTCTGAGTTAGAAGATCTGCCAAATACAGAAACATTGACATCTTTGGAGGAGTCGGGGCAGAGGGGTGTCTCAAGCTGAATAGAATACGGGGGTTGGAGCACGCGACAAACGTGGGTTTCCTGAGTTAAAAGAGATGCCAAGTATCGAAACATTGGAATATTTGGAGGTGGTGGAGGCAACTAGATGTGCGAAGGTGAAGAGCATACAAGCGTTGGAGCTCACGACAAATCTTAGAATCCTAGGTTTTCATTGGTTTTTTGAGTTAGAAGTGTGGCCAAGTATGGAAACATTGACATCTTTGGAGGGGTTTGCGAAAGAGGGGTGTGTGAAGTTGAATAGCATACAGGGGTTGGAGAACGCGACAAATATCTGGAGGAATTGTGAGCAAGCGAATGTGTGAAGCTGGAGAGAATACATGCGTTGGTGAAAGGGACAAAGCTTCGAGACCTAAGTGTTAGTGGTTGGTGATTGGTGCTATTGTGGGTAGAGGGATGTGAGAAGATGAAGAGCATCCTGCACTTGGACCAATGGACAAAGCTTAAACAACTAAGATTTTTTGAGTAGTTTGAGGTAGAAGAGCTGCCAAAGTATGGAAACATTGGTGTCTTGGAGGTGTTATGGGCAGAGGGATGCATGAAGCTAAAGGGAAGACGGTGTTCAGCGCACTTGAAAAAAGCTTCGGACACTAATTGTTGGTTGATGCTTTGAGTTAGAAGGTGTTGAACATGCAAGTATCTATTTGAAAAAACTTGATGTTTCTAGATGTCCCAAATTACAATGTCCAATGTCTAGTGTAGTAGTTGTGGACCAGCGGTGTAGATGATCAATGGATGTGAATATGTCCTCATAGGGCATATGTTGTGAATATTCTGGGACCTCCTTCAACCTTCAATAAGATTAGATCTCTATAATGTTTAGAATCTTGGGTTTGGAAAAAACATGGACAATTTGAGTGGATATAATGGTTAAGAATATGTATTTTCTCCTAATAAATCTTTAACAATATATAATCCATTATCAAGAACTAGAATAAATTTAATATCATCAAACAATAGTTAGAAGTGCTCATATATAGATTATTTTCTAGTTTGATTGATTGATTAAAAGGCTGAACATTTGATTGCTAATTTTTTTTTCTTTTTCATTGTCATTTTCAATTCTTCTTTCACTCTCTTATGCATAAGTATTTAAAGAGGAGAGGGGCATCATCTAAGTTTTTTATACAAGAACTTCAATCACAATGAAATCATGGTAGCAACTTGTATTATGAGTATTGTTGCTAAATTTTTAGTTTTTTTTTTATCTATTTGTTAGAGAAACATTAACTTCATTATTTAAATGGTTGATTATTCTTTTTAAATTGTTTAAAAGAAAATGAAATAATAATATTTTATGACTGAAAATTTAACTAACCAACAATTTTAGTTTTTTAAATATTTAATAAAATACAAAGAAAGAAATTGTTTTTGTTATTTGTTAATCAAAATGAAAATAGTATTAAATTCATATTAACCATTTATAAAAAAATAATTATATAATATTTGTATTTTACTAATTATAAATTTGTAGATTTTGGCAATTTTAATAATTTAAAACATTTATTTTAAATTTGAAAAATTAAATAACTATTTAAATATTTAATAGAATATGAAGAAAGAAATTGATTTTTTGATTTTTTTAATAAAATAGAAATAATATTAAATTAATGTTAACTATTTGTAAAAAACAGTAATATAATCGTTGTATTTTACTAATTATAAATTTATCGATATTCCCAATCATATAATGTTAATTTTAATAATTTAAATAGTACTATCTAATATAATATAGATATCAATAGAGATGGAAAAAAATTTAATATGGCTAAAATATATATATAAAAAAAAGACATCTCATGATATAGAAACATGTATTTTTCAAATTCTATAAAATTTAAAATATACATGAATTGCTCAAATTTTGAAACTAACATTGATTTTACAATCGTAAAGCAATTTGAAATTCACAATATATAACAATGTGAAGCTATATGAGTACTTTAATGTTTAATGCAAATGAAACAACATGAATATGAATAAATTTTAAATAATAAGTTGAAAGTCCATGCTTATTTGGTAAGTGTAATGTGTAGTTTCAAAAAAAAGTATAGTAGTAGAAAGCACTTATTAATCAAACTTAATTCAAAATATTAAGAAGGGGCAAACAACCTTTATTTTTACTAACTTTAGTTAACGTAATTTTGAATGAGACTCCCTTCCCATCACTATCTGAAAAAGGGGTTACACTCTCTTCCTTCTCCAAAAAAAACCAAGGATGAGACTCCCTTTGACTATGGTGGAAAAGAACCCTATAACTGTTAATGAAAAATTGTTTCTGAAAAGGATTCTAAAGAAATAACCCTAACCACCCTATTCTTAACCAAAAAACCCTAATCGTAAAATAATTTTATATATCTAATATTTCTTTAAAATCATGGCTTTGCCAGAGTTGGAACACGGCCATTGGGTTGAGTTCCAGGAGCACTATCAGCTTTAAGTGATTTCCTTCCTCCTACTGTTGACACCTCGACTGAAGAATGAACATTATATTTCTGTGGAGGAGTCGGAACATGGCCGTTGGGTTGGGAACCAGGAGGACTATCAGTTTTAAGTGATTTCCTTCCTCCTGCTGCCGATGCCTCAATGGAAGAATGAACGTTACTCGCTTTTCTGTGGGTTTGGTGCAATTGGAACATGTTGGTTGGCGTGAGGTCCTTTATACTTTAAATATGAATGGTGTTCAAGGTACAAATATGAAATCAAAAATTCTTGTCCTTTGGTGTGTGATCACAGTTGCACATTACTTTTGCCTTCTTGATTTGGCTGTTTTTGGAGATTCAAGGATAACAGTAAAATGGACAAGGGGAGAGTATAATTAAAATATTATAGCTCTATATCAATGAGGCAGCCGAATCAAAGAAAAAATTCAAATTAAGTGCTGAACTTTTCTTTTTATTAGCTGACCGACTTTGATTTTTAAGTGCTGAACTTTTCTAAATGTGCCTATTTTGTAGAACTGTGTAAAGCATATAGTGTCTGGGGATGGGATCTTTGTATCTATTTTAAGTTAAGTGGATGTAGTGGGTAGCATATTTTGCAATTATAATTCTCCTCTTCCAGACTTATACATATTTGTACTATTTGATTCACACTATGAATATCAATAATATGTTTTTTTTCGCTGAAAAAAAAAAATTCAAATTTGAATATTTAATAATAATATATTTTATTGGACTACTCACACTATTTTATATGTATAATATAACTTATTAAACCACGGCAAGTCACTTATCAAACTCCTCTTTATCACATAATGTCAATAACACAAACTTCTCTTTGAGAATGTTTACATTCCATTAGCCATTCCAGGTATGATAACGTTATATTGAAACTCATTTAATGTGAATTAAAAACATAGAATGTTGGAACTGGTTTAAGGTATGATAATGTTATATTGAAACTGGTTTAATGTGAATTAAAGATTAAAAACATAGAATATTTATTTATAATTAATTAATTGTGAGAATGTCCTACAATTAACTAATTTTTATTTATAATTAATTAATTATGGGAATGTCCTACAATTTAACACATTCTAAATCTATTAGAAATTCTGGAAAAAACAATATATTATATAAGAGATAATAACCTTATTTTTAAAAAATAATGATTATTTTAAAAAATTATATATTAACTTTTATCTTAATTAATTTCTATATTTAATTATAATCCTAAATTGTTTATAAAAAAATTTATTTATAATAATTATATTTAATAAATAATGTTATTTTTTAAATTCAGAATTGAATATTCAACAACAACAACAACAACAACATCATCATCATCATCATCATCATAAACCATGGTTCCAATCACTTATCAAACTCCTCTTTATCACATAATTTCAATAACACAAACTTCTCTTTGACAATGTTTACATTCCATTAGCCATTCCAGGTATGATAACGTTATATTGAAACTGGTTTAATGTGAATTAAAAATGAATATACCATATCTCTAACTGTAGATTCTACCTTAATGAGGGTGATAGGTAGAAGAAGTCTAACATTCTGATCCTCAGTGACTAGCTTGGGGATGTGTTGGACAATTTTATTGATGGCTGCTTTTTTGTCTGCCACTTGTTCCTTGAGCAACGGACTGTAGTGGTTATTTAGTAGGTATGCTATGCCTTTGTCAGTAGAGATAATTTTCCCCTGTCTATTGTGTAACTTGTTAATTCTATTGTGATGCCTCCTTTGGAGAGTTGTATGGTGAAATAATTTGGTGTTTTTGTCTCCATCTTTCAGCCATCTCACTCCTGGATTCTGTTTCTAGTATCTTTCCTCCTTCCTATTTCTTTGGGATAATCGTTGGGCCAATTCATTTTCCTTGAGAGTATGTTCTTTTTAATAGCTCCTTGATCTATGATTTTCTATTGAAGAATGACCATGTCATCTTCAATATTTTTCCTATCAACAAAAATGTTTCCAAATACTTTTTTGTTCCAGGTTTTGAGAATATTTTTTATATTTTTAACCGTTGTTGAAAACTTTACATAGAGGATCCTCTAGCTATATCAACCTCTTGCCACCATTTGTCGATGTTTTGATTGAAGTCTGGATGGTCTAGCCAGAATTTTTCGAAGCAAAAGGGTTTAAGCTTTGGAGAACTGGTGATGGCTAGATCAAGACTGATTGGCCAACGGTCCGAGCATGTAGTAGGAAGGATGGAGGTGGTTGAGGTGAGTTCAAGTAGGAAGATATTTTCCATGACTAGGAATTGATCTAGTTTGGAGGCCACATGTTTGGACCGCCTCTATTTTTATTCCAGGTTAATTTTCCATTCAAAGGCTCCATATCTATTAGATTAAGCTCGTTGATAATTGTATCAAAGTACTCACATTCCTTGTCTAATATGCGAGTTCCTCCTTTTTTTCCTAGAAGATTGAAGATGATATTGAAGTCTCCTCCAATTACCCATTTTCTATTCATGGAGTGAGCTCCCAATTCTCGAAGAATGTTTAGGAATTCTTGTTTCTTGTTAGGTATTGAAGGTTCCTACACGTTGGTTATTACTCCTTCAAGATCCAATCCTACCATCCTGAAATCTGTTGAGATGGAGTGACGAGTCATGGTATGATTATCCATAGTAGTGGTTTGGGGCTATTAGGCTATTGCAAGTCCCCCTACCAATCCTAGTGCATCTATGGCAAGTAACTAGTGACCAAGCCAACATAGTTTCATTATGTTGCAAGGTCCTAATTCATTGCATTTGGTTTCTTGTAGCATTAAGATTGTTGGCTTCTCTTTGGTTATCTAATTTTTCAAATTTCGATGCTTGGAGAAGATGTTTAGACCCCCAATGTTCTAGGAAATAATCAACATAATTAACAATTCTTGGAGGGGCAGGAAGTCAAGATGGGATTGTATTTCCTTGTTCCTATCAAGTGATTCCCAATTCCTTTGATTCTTTCACTGTTACTTTTCTTGCCCTTCTTATTTTCCTTATTGGAAGGTATTTTCCTGTTATTTAGTGGAACATTTTGAACCCCCAGAGTATTATTGAATTTTTTATCTATATTGTTGCTTGTTGCTTGTCGGGAACCATGAAGTCCAGCCATTGTCTTACATTTCAAAGGATTTGAAGCAAGAGATAAGCATTTTTAATGGTTTTGAATTTAAAAATTTCAACTTTAACATTAAGGGATTAACAATGAAGAGATGATAAGTTAACATAAAGAGCACATAAAGCTTCCATATGTAGATATCTATCTTATGAAACATGTAAGAATTTTGTAGCATCTTTGGTCCTCCTCGTATGTTTGCATAAGTTTTGGAGGAGTTGTGGACAGACAAATATGTGAAACTAAAGAGCATACAAGGGATGGCATAGGGACAAAGTGTTGATGGGTATTCTGAATTAGAAGATCTGCCAAATACAGAAACATTGACATCTTTGGAGGAGTTGGGGCAGAGGGGTGTCTCAAGCTGAATAGAATACGGGGGTTGGAGCACGTGACAAACGTGGGTTTCCTAAGTTAAAAGAGCTGCCAAGTATCAAAACATTGGAATATTTGGAGGTGGTGGAGGCAACTAGATGTGTGAAGGTGAAGAGCATACAGGGGTTGGAGCTCACGACAAATCTTAGAATCCTAGGTTTTCATTGGTTGTTTGAGTTAGAAGTGCGGCCAAGTATGGAAACATTGACATATTTGGAGGGGTTTGGGGAAGAGGGGTGTGTGAAGTTGAATAGCATACAGGGGTTGGAGAACATGACAAATATCTGGAGGAATTGTGAGCAAGCGAATGTGTGAAGCTGGAGAGCATACATGGGTTGGTGAAAGGGACAAAGCTTCGAGACCTAAGTGTTAGTTGTTGTTCATTGGTGCTATTGTGGGTAGAGGGATGTGAGAAGATGAAGAGCATCCCGCACTTGGACCAATGGAAAAAGCTTAAACAACTAAGATTTTTTGAGTAGTTTGAGGTAGAAGAGCTGCCAAAGTATGGAAACATTGGTGTCTTGGAGGTGTTATGGGTAGAGGGATGCATGAAGCTAAAGGGAAGACGGTGTTCAGTGCACTTGAAAAATGCTTCGGACACTAATTGTTGGTTGATGCTTTGAGTTAGAAGGTGTTGAACATGCAAGTATCTATTTGAAAAAACTTGATGTTTCTGGATGTCCCAAATTACAATGTCCAATGTCTAGTGTAGTAGTTGTGGACCAGCGGTGTAGATGATCAATGGATGTGAATATGTCCTCATAGGGCATATGTTGTGAATATTCTGGGACCTCCTTCAACCTTCAATAAGATTAGATCTCTATAATGTTTAGAACTTGGGTTTGGAAAAAACATGGACAATTTGAGTGGATATAATGGTTAAGAATATGTATTTTCTCCTAATAAATCTTTAACAATATATAATCCATTATCAAGAACTAGGATAAATTTAATATCATCAAAGAATAGTTAGAAGTGCTCATATATAGATTATTTTCTAGTTTGATTGATTGATTAAAAGGCTGAACATTTGATTGCTAATTTTTTTCTTTCTTTTTCATTGTCATTTTCAATTCTTCTTTCACTCTCTTATGCATAAGTATTTAAAGAGGAGAGGGGCATCATCTAAGTTTCTTATACAAGAACTTCAATCACAATGAAATCATGGTAGCAACTTGTATTATGAGTATTGTTGCTAAATTTTTAGTTTTTTTTATCTAATTGTTAGAGAAACATTAACTTCATTATCTAAATGATTGATTATTCTTTTTAAATTGTTTAAAAGAAAATGAAATAATAATATTTTATGACTGAAAATTTAATTAACCAACAATTTTTGTTTTTTAAATATTTAATAAAATACAAAGAAAGAAATTGTTTTTGTTATTTGTTAATCAAAATGAAAATAGTATTAAATTCATATTAACCATTTATAAAAAAATAATTATATAATATTTGTATTTTACTAATTATAAATTTGTAAATTTTGGCAATTTTAATAATTTAAAACATTTATTTTAAATTTGAAAAATTAAATAACTATTTAAATATTTAATGGAATATGAAGAAAGAAATTGATTTTTTGATTTTTTTAATAAAATAGAAATAATATTAAATTAATGTTAACTATTTGTAAAAAACAGTAATATAATCATTGTATTTTACTAATTATAATCATATAATGTTAATTTTAATAGTTTAAATAGTACTATTCTAATATAAATATAGATATCAATAGAGATGGAAAAAAATTTAATATGGCTAAAATATATATATATATATATATATATATATATATATATATATAAAAAGACATCTCATGATATAGAAACATGTATTTTTCAAATTCTATAAAATTTAAAATATACATGAATTCCTCAAATTTTGAAACTAACATTGATTTGGCAATCGTAAAGGAATTTGAATATCACAATATATAACAATGTGAAGCTATATGAGTACTTTAATGTTTAATGCAAATGAAACAACATGAATATGAATAAATTTTAAATAATAAGTTAAAAGTCCATGCTTATTTGATAAGTGTAATGTGTAGTTTCAAAAAAAGTATAGTAGTAGAAAGCACTTATTAATCAAACTTAATTCAAAATATTAAGAAGGGGCAAACAACCTTTATTTTTACTAAATTTAGTTAACGTAATTTCTACAAATTGGATCAACCCAATCCCAAATGAAATAAACTATAAATATGCAAATGATGGCTACATGATGAGATCGACTAATAAATATGTAAATGATGGATGCTAGGGATAAATCATGTTTTTCTTAGAGACAAGAGAGGAGAGGTAGAATACTAAGGAATGTTCAAATAATAAATATATAAATGATGGCTTCCAGGGATAAAATATGTTTTTATTAGAGATAAGAGAGCAAAGGTAGAGCCCTAAGCAATTTTTAACATGATACAACACCGGGCATAATTTATTGGATGACTGAGACAAGAGATACAGGTGTACATCAAGTACTATGCCTGGTCAGCCATACACAATCTACATATGCAACAAAATTGTTGTTGTGAAAGGGAATTATTATGTGACAAACACTAATACTAGCAAACGATATATAAGATTATGAGTTCACGAGATGGAAAAACACCTTCCACATATATTTGCAAAATCCAAATAATCATGGTCGGTCTTTGGCTCTTGCTAAAGTGGGGTTGCTCAATTGCTTAAGCCAAACTCCCTTAGTACAATACAAATTAGAGATGACTCAACAGTTTTAGAAGAAATATGAACATCCAAATTACCAAATAAAAATAGATAATGATTATTAATTTGGCACAAAGACTCCATGAACAACAAAAAGTTTTATATACAAAGCTAAATCCATTATTATATCAAATTGTGTAATGTACCCAAATTTCTCCATGCTATTTTGGGAATTCGGGTATATATGACAGAAAATATTTGGATCCCACCAAAGAACTAGCCATGACTTACACAAAAAGAACACAGAAGGTAGAGCATTAGCTCGCATCCGAGAACCAATCCACGATTATACATTACATATAGAACAAAAGGAATGCTAACTTCCACCAAGGATCAAGACAATCACAGTTCACTACCCATATTTATATATGTAAATATGTAAAGGTTGGCTTTCTCATGGAGAAACCAAGCAACCAAACTTACGTAGTAAAAAAAAAACCAAAGGTGCTGGAGTGTACATTCTAAACGAGAGGGATTTGATCTACTTTTAACATAATATGTATATATAAGAAAGTAACGATGGCTCCCACCGAGGAGTCCAACCCAAACATAATCAACATAAGGTCTAAATATGACGATCGATCACCTATGAGTTGAGGTCATTTCTATTTGTAAACCTACATAGTATCCATTCTTTGCTCTAGAGAATTAAACCCACAATGACAGGTTTTGCATCATTTATTCACTCTAATTATAAGTGAGAAAAAACAATATATTTACCTAAAATAGTCAGATTCTCCTCTCTTTGGAAATAAAACCCCCAAAAGATAAGTACAACTAGAGCAAGCAAAAATTCCCTGGGATTCGCTGATCGTCTTCATCTCGTAAGGAAGTTAGAAAAAAAATCACCATTATCGTTGCAGAATAAAAAGAAGATTGGGGTCCTTTCCCTCTTTTGCTTACGCCTCTCCTCTCTTTCACGAAGATAACCAGAAGATTGATCCAAAGAGATGTGTCTTTCTCTCCTTCATAGAGGTATCAAAAGAAGGGTTCAACTCGAGAGCTGCGCTCTTCATTCAATTCTAGCAAGGTTTTACTAAAGATGCGCTCCCTAGAGAATGGAACAACTCTCCTCCTCTCCTCTGCTTTATCCACAAAAGAGTGATAGCCATCACTATCTGAAAAAGGGGTTACACTCTCTTCCTTCTCCAAAAAAAACCAAGGATGAGACTCCCTTAGACTATGGTGGAAAAGAACCCTATAACTGTTAATGAAAAATTGTTTCTCAAAAGGCTTCTAAAGAAATAACCCTAACCACCCTCTCCTTAACCAAAAAACCCTAATCGTAAAATAATTTTATATATCTAATATTTCTTTCAAATCATGGCTTTGCCAGAGTTGGAACACGGCCATTGGGTTGAGTTCAAGTAGCACTGTCAGCTTTAAGTGATTTCCTTCCTCCTACTGTTGACACCTCGACTGAAGAATGAACATTATATTTCTGTGGAGGAGTCGGAACATGGCCGTTGGGTTGGGAACCAAGAGGACTATCAACTTTAAGTGATTTCCCTCCTCCTACTGCCGATGCCTCAACAGAAGAATGAACTTTACTGCTTTTCTGTGGGTTTGGTGCAATTGGAACATGTTGGTTGGTGTGAGGTCCTTTATACTTTAAGTATGAATGGTGTTCAAGGTACAAATATGAAATAAAAAATTCTTGCCCTTTGGTGTGTGATCATAGTTGCACATTACTTTGGCCTTCGTGATCTGGTTGTTTTTGGAGATTCAAGGATAACAGTAAAATGGGCCAGGGGAGAGTATAATTTAGATATTATAGCTCTATATCAATGAGGTAGCCGAATCAAAGAAAAAATTCAAATTAAGTGCTGAACTTTTCTTTTTATGAGTTGACCGACTTTGATTTTTAAGTGCTGAACTTTTCTGAATGTGCCTATTTTGTAGAACTGTGTAAAGCATATACTGTCTCGGGGTGGGAGCTTTGTATCTATTTTAAGTTAAGTGGATGTAGTGGATAGCATATTTTGCAATTATAATTCTCCTCTTCCAGACTTATACATATTTGTACTATTTGATTCACACTATGAATATCAATAATATGTCTTTTTTTGCTGAAAAAAAATTCAAATTTGAATATTTAATAATAATATATTTTATTGGACTACTCACACTATTTTATATGTATAATATAACTTATTAAACCACGGCTCGAAGTCACTTATCGAACTCCTATTTATCACATAATGTCAATAACACAAACTTCTCTTTGAGAATGTTTAATGTGAATTAAGGATTAAAAACATAGAATATTTATTTATAATTAATTAATTGTGGGAATGTCCTACAATTAACTAATTTTTATTTATAATTAATTAATTATGGGAATGTCCTATAATTTAACACATTCTAAATCTATTAAAATTTTTGGAAAAAACAATATATTATATAAGAGATAATAACCTTATTTTAAAAAAATAATGATTATTTTATCTTAATTAATTTCTATATTTAATTATAATCCTAAATTTTTTTATAAAAAAATTATTTATAATAATTATAATTAATAAATAATGTTATTTTTTAAATTCAGAATTGAATATTCAACAACAACAACATCATCATAATAAACCATAGCTGGAGTCACTTATCAAACTCCTCTTTATCCCATAATTTCAATAACACAAACTTCTCTTTGACCATGTTTACATTCCATTAGCCATTCCAGGTATGATAAGGTTATATCGAACTGGTTGAATTTAAATTAAAAATGAATATACCATATCGAAAACCCCCAATCTAATCTAAGTTGTTAAATCATTAAATTAAATTAAATTAAATTAAATTAAATTAAATTAACCATTTATAAGCCTGCATCATTTGCTTGCATTAAGAAAAACTATTACCGCAAACGGCCACTATCTTGCATATCTTCAGTTTGAAATGCTATTCCATTATTATAGCTGCACAGAAGAAATACTAGTGTACGAAAAACAACTTTATTATTCTTGTAAATGAATAGTTTGAAATCCTAATTCATTGCTCTACCTGCACGGAACAAATATGAGTGTACGTGAAACATCTATATTAAAAAAGAGAGGGTGTTTGTGTGATGGTTTCTGGTTCAAGAGGCAATTATAGGTCGTGGGATATTTAATAATAACTATGATCTGGTGGTGCGTGCTTTCTAGCTGCATTCATGGAAGTCTTATAATCAGTGATCAATCCCGCCTTGCCTGCATTGACTCTCGCTTGGTTCTCCTTCTTTGATTGTGCAGTGCAACATCCTGGAGTTGGGACATTGGAGTTACACTGACTTGAGGGAGGACAGGTAGAGGTAGGATATGCTCCTGCTGCCGACGCCCCGACGGAAGAGTGAAAAGTATGTTGCTGCGTAGGAGTTGGAACATTTGGGTTGGGTTGAGTTCCAGGAGCACTGTCAGTTTTAAGTGATTTCCTTCCTCCTGCTGTTGACGCCTCGACTGAACATGGAGGAGTCGGAACATGGCCGTTGTGATGGGAACAAGGAGGACTATCAGCTTTAAGTGATTTCCTTCCTCCTGCTGCCGATGCCTCAACGGAAGAATGAACTTTACTGCTTTTCTGTGGGTTTGGTGGAATTGGAACATGTTGGTTGGCGTGAGGTCCCGGAGGAGCAGCAGCAACCACATGTATTGCGACTTCGTTGAACAACAACGCAATTATAAGTAGGGTGGGAGCAGCAGCCACAAGAGCACACAAATTGGTTGTCATTTTCATAGGTACTGGCATCATCCTAATTTTTACTCTTATGCTTATGGAAGCCTGTAATATAATATAATATAGAGAGTTAATGACTCTTCGATGGAATGATCGGTTGGATAATGGATATATGGAAATATATGGATATATGAAAACGGGATCTATGACTGGTTCGCACTTGCAGATGAACTTACGAATAATTTGATGCATACAATACTCACAGGGAGCGAACGTCTATAAATACATGAGCGGAGAGGGGAAGGATTTCAGATTTCAATGAATGATTTTGAAGATTGAAGTGAAGTCAAATTGATTGTAGTATGGTCCATGGAGCGAGTCTTCGTTCGTAGAGGACACGGGAGGGAATATACATTTAAATTGTAGATCGCCTAACAACTCGCTGTGGCATGAGTTTGTTAACGTTCAAAGTCGTTATTTTGAATGGTCGGTTTCAAGTTTCAACTAATTTCTGGGTTGAATAACAACTCTCTGTGGCATGAGTTAGTTAACGTTCAAAGTCGTTATTTTAAATGGTCGGTTTAAAGTTTCAAATAATTTCTAGGGTTGAATAAGTGCGTGCCGAGAGGAACCGAGGAAGAGGAGTGTCTGACCGGGCTTGGGATGTCTGCCTCAACTTGCGTCCTTTATAATAGAGAGACCGTTTGATTGTCAATGTAGATAGCTGCTTAGAAATTGTCGAGGTGAGATAATTTACAAGTATACTGATCTTAGTTTCTTGTCCAAAATTTTAAATTCAACTCTACATGATGTGTGCGCATTTTTGTAGGCTAAAATATGGCACACGTTGTGTAGAACATATTAAAAATATTGTTATTGGATGGCCCTTGTTGTCTAGGCGATGATCGTGGACCAAAACCTAGAGACTTAGGCCCTAAGATGTTATTTTAGGAATTATGGTTCATGCACATGGTCTTAAAGCATCACAATGTCGTCCTCCTTCTCCCTATAAAACTTCAATGTCATACTTACATCATGAAAAGTACGATAGGATCTACTTAGCAACCAAATTTTTATCAACCGTGGTATATGAGAAAACAACAAAATCCTTATCAAGGAAAAAAATAATATGGGAAAACAACAAAAGCCTTATCAAGGAAAATTTATTTGTTCTTATGAGTGGTATATGGAAATAATTGGAATATGAAACCAAGGGTCACATCATTGTAATTATTAATATATTATGGTAATGAAAATTTTGCTTTCATGGCTAATTCTTTTTGTCTATGCTTGTCCTTGCTTGTCCGAACTACTTCATTTACGTGGGTAACCTAATAGTGGTACGACGAGGATGATATGGCCAATCCTTACAATGTTGAATCTGTATCATCGGATGATAGTACAAACGATGAATAAGATGAAGAAGATGGTGAAGACCATTGAAGTTTACGAGGTGTGCAGTAATAATAAATTAACTGTTTCTTAGTGAGTTTCCATTTTCCTGTATGATATAATTAGAAACATTGCTTGTTATAGAGTATGTCAAAAAACACATTTAAATTTTTTGTACATAGATATTTTTATTGGGTTATGGGGAATTGAGAGTGATGTGAGGGGGGTGAGGGGCCATAAGAGCTTCCACCTTCACGTGCTTGGCCCTGTTAAGTAGAGAATATTAATTTATTCTCGAAATAGAGAGAAACTTAGTAAGGAAATGCACAATTATCAAGACTCAAACATCATCCTCCTCCTCCTCCTCCTCATCATCATCATCTTTTTCTTCTTCATCATCATCTTCATTATCTTCATCATTGTCATCATCGACATCATCATCAGCAGCATCATGTTCATCGTCGTTGTTACGGCAACCACCATCATCATCATTGTGATCATCATCATCGTCATCATCCTCATCCTCATCGTCATCATCATCATCATCATCATCTTCCTCATCATCATCAGCATCTTCATCATCATCGTCATCATCATCATCATCATCGATTGTCGTCATCATCATCATCATCTTCATCATCGTCCTCATATTCATCTTCATCATGGTCATCATCGTTGTATGATATCCGATGTAGCTACCTAGAAATACCAACGTCATCATCATCGTCATCATCATCCTCATCATCATCATCATCATCATCATGGACGCTGTATAGGTATTTTTTATATTATTAACGATTAAGATGAATATATGTTAATTTTGAATGATCATAAAATATCTTTATATCTTATTATAAAAAATAATATAATTAGGCAATCTCACTTTCTAAGCTAATATAGTCCATATTAACTCAATGTAGCCAATAATTAGGTTGAAAAATAGCCAAAAGCCACTAAATGTGATGTTGGATGGCAATCATAAGTAATATTTTGAATTTAAGGTGAGTAATGAAAGATAAAGACACAAAATTAATAGAATTACATGAATAAAGTGCAACGTTGAAAACCTACTCACTTTTAGTGGTGAATTACATGATGATGATGCTTATGATGACAATGATGTTCTTGATGATGATTCTAATGATGATGACAATGATTATCATGATGATCACATTGATGATGATGATCGGGATGGTGGTTATGATGACAAAGATGATGAAAATGGCGTTGTTTATGATGATGACGCTAATTAATGACAACGACGATGTTAATGATGATGCTTATGATGATGATGACGATGATGAAGATTAATTATGACGACAACGTTAATCCTGATACAACGTTAATTCTTTATGCATTTTTTATTTTAAATTAGGTTTTTTTTATAAAAAATATTTCATTTTCTAATTGAACTATGCTCATCCATTATTTATACAACAAGGTTATAAGTTCAAGATTGTGACTTGAGCTTGTAAAAATGATCACATATGTTATGAAGACATTACCTACTTGACTAGAAATTAATCAATACTAGGGCTTGAGATTAAGATTGTGAAGATTGAAGTGAAGTCAAATTGATTGTAGTATGGTCCATGGAGCGAGTCTTCGTTCGTAGAGGACACGGGAGGGAATATACATGTAAATTGTAGATCGTTGGCATGAGTCTGTTAAAGTTGAGTTTTTTAACAATTCTTGGTAAAGTCGTTATTTTGAATGGTCGGTTTCAAGTTTCAATGAATTTCTCGGTTGAATAACAACTCTGTGGCATGAGTTAGTTAACGTTCAAAGTCGTTATTTTAAATGGTCAGTTTAAAGTTTCAAATAATTTGTAGGGTTGAATAAGTGCGTGTCGGGAGAAACCGAGGAATAGGAGTGTCTGACTGGCCTTTGGAGTGTCTGCCTCAGCTTGTGTCCTTGATAATAGAGAGACTGTTTGATTGTCAATGTAGATAGACGCTTAGAAATTGTCAAGGTGAGATAATTTAGAAGAATATTGATCTAGTTTCTTGTTCAAAATTTTAAATTCAATTCTCCATGATGTGTGCGCATTTTTGTAGGATAAAATATAGCACACGTTGTGGAGAACATAGAAAGATTGTTATTGGATGGCCCTTGTTGTCTAGGCGATGATCCTGGACCAAAACCTAGAGACTTAGGCCCTACAACTTTCTCTTAAGAATTATGGTTCATGCACCTGGTCTTAAAGTATCATAAAGTCCTTCTACTTGTCGCTATAGAACTTCAATGTCATACTTACATCATGGAAAGTACGATAGGATCTTCTTAGTAACCAAAGTTTTATCAACAACCAAAGTTTTATCAACCATGGTGTATGGGAAAACAACAAAAGCCCTATTAAGAGAAATTTATTTGTACCTATAAGTTGTATATGGAAAAAACCCATGTGATTTTAATGTACTTTGCATGAGTATCTTTTGCATGAGTCTCTTTTGTAGTAAGTGTTGCAAACCTAATCCGTTAGGTAAATATGAAATGTTATTAGGAGTCCAAGAGAATGCTTGGAATATAAAACCAAGGGCCACATCATTGTATTTATATATATACTATCTTAATGAAAATTTTTCTTTCATTCCTAATTCTGTTTGTCTATACTTATCCCTGCTTGTCCGAGCTGCTCCATTTGCCTAGGTAACCTAATAGTGGTATGAGATTCCAGGGTCTTCAATCTTCATGATAACATGTGGTCTTTGTCCTTCTTTGGTCTACTTGTGTCCTACCCTCTGAGGATATACCTCTCTTCCAACTCAAATCTGCACTTTGGTGTCTCTTTTCATTTTTGCTTCATTTCTAATTTTATCCTCTAGCAACCTATTATACCTATGGAGTATCGCTCATATCTCCATCATTTTACATGTGTATAAACCTACTTGTATACAGATAGTGAAATGCTTATCCCATGCATTTGGGCTTCAACTTCGACAGTGGCAATAAGTGATAGATAGAGACAACACTTGAGAGACCCTATAGTGAAGGTTAGAATTCTGTCAAAGGTATGAAGGAGTCCTTCATTACTAAAAACCCTAATTCGTGGTGTCCCATATCTACATGTTGGTTATTCTATGCATTGGTATCTTATGCTACCTATGCTTAGGATATATTTGAACCATTATCTCTCCATAAAGCTATCTTCAGCCCCCATGGTCCACTCATTTCTTATTCACATTACTTGACTAGTATCTCAAACCAATCCTTGTTATCACCGCACCCCAAATGAAGTGGTATGTGATGTTGAAAAGGATGCTTATAAGAATTTTGAATCAATCCCAATCTTTCAAATTATGCCCCGATTTCGTCAATGGTTGTCAACATGTCTCACCATTTTAGCATAGAGAATAAGTAGATGCACAAAATCATTCTCTTTGATTAAAAAGTTGATGGTTTCCAAAGGTTGTAGGAAGGATGCATACATTTTATATTTGGACCTATGTAGTTTGGAGCAGAAGAGAAAGAACCTCATAGTGGCATAGTGTATTGTTATTTGTTTGAAATTGCTAGAGTTATTCATTGCGTTGAGAGCAATTTGCAATGGCTGAAGCCAAATGGTGTTGAACACGCTCTTATACTCAAATTCCTTAAAAACTGAAGTATATTTTCTCGTTGGTGAGGTCACAAATTTAGAAGTCAACAAATATCGGGATCTTTAGGAGGAAAAGATGCAAAGGAAGTCACATCTTGAGAGTGTCAAATGAGCCTTTGATGTTTTCCTTTTCAAGTTGGTGTTGAAACTAAATTGAAGGATTGGGCGAATGCTAATTGGTACCCATCGAGATATGTGATCTTAAATCATCAAGGCCTATTTGTTTTAGTGGCCTTCGTGTTTGTTGTTAATAGTCAAACCCATAGTTCAATAAGAATTGCTAACCAAAACCTTATAGGGATCGACATTTTCAATACCATGTAACCAGGATAAGGTCTCACCTGAGACGTGCACAAGAATTACAGAGACCATCACATGGGGTGCGTAGAGGAGGATGGGTTTCTACTCTCTATTTTCCTACCCATTTATCTACTTACTCATGCATACCAAAAAGTAACACTTAACATTCCTCTTATAACACACTTAAGCATCCATCAAAATTTATAATCATAAACATATCGTGCATAAGAATTAGGAACAACATTTCTATTCATGGTTAAGCAAAACTAGTTACAATCCATAGCCTCAGCTAGACATCTCAAGATATTTCATACTCATCTCAACATATTATGGATCCCTCATGAATATAGAGATATCTATATCTCCCACGAATGCTGATAGCTTATGGTAGCTTATGGCTACCTCAACAAATCATTGTATCTCCCATGAAAGCTTTGAGTCAGCCATGGGTGCCTTCCCACTACTCCTAGAGCCCCTTCCCATGGTTAATTTGGAATACATAATAGCAATCCCTCTCCTATGTGCGATCACCCTACTAATACTGCCAAGCAAAACACGCAGAACCTTGTTACAATAGCCAAGTTCCTTGTAGAGATTACCAATTATTAAACTCATTCTTCTCCCTTGCCACGATCGAGGTATCCTTATAGTGCCATGATGCATTCCCTCGTAAAGGATCATTATGAGCACGTCTTCCATAAACCAGATGTTATCCAAATGCATATAGTTTGTATCACTTCCTTCCTCTCCCATTGTACAAACCTCCAATTTGATCTCATGAGTGCTCTTTTCACACATACTAAACTGTTGCATGATGGGTAGGAACGATGATACAATTCCAATCTCGACCTGGTGTCCCTCGAGTCGAGGACCCATTTGGCCATCTTTTCTATATCCAATAGGAACTACGAATCCTTGAACTGAGACTGAATTATGTGTTTCACTTCCACAATTTCCTCCTTGAAGTGGATGTGGGTGTGTTGTTGGTAGCTTATGGATGCCTCAACAAAGAGTTGTATCTCCCACGAAGGATTTGATTCAGCCGTGGGCGCCTTCCCACTACTCCTAAATCCCCTTCCCATGGTTAATTTGGAATAAAGAATGTCAATCGCTCTCCTCTGTGCGATCACTCTACTAATACTGCTAAGAAAAACAAGAAGAACCTCGTTCCAATAGCCAAGTTCCTTGCATAGATTACTAATTAATAAACACATTCTTCTTCCTAGCCACGACCGAGGTATCCTTACAATGCCATGATGCATTCCCTCATAAAGGCTCATTATGAGCATGTAACAACCCTAACATTCATAAAATAAAAATAAAAAATTCTATGAAGTCTAAGCACCATTAAATGTTGTGGGGAAGATCAGGTTTTAGCATTTAAAGCTGTTTGGAACATTTATATTTTTCATCTATAGAAACATTAAATAATTTAATTATCTTGTCGACAATTAAATGGAAATGGTGTAGTACAGGAGTATTTAAAACTTCATTTACACACTCAGATAATACTATAATTATATATCAGGAAGCTACTACTATAATTGCGTAAAGTACTTATTCTGTCGTCACCTTCTATGAGAGACAAAATGTCTAAGTGACTCATGTTTACATTGATATCCTAGGTGCAAGCTACATGTGTCACCTTTTAATATTTATGGAAAATATACTAGATCAATTATGATGTGCTTTTGTTATTACTAACACATCGAAGTGTAGTTAACTGTTTAAATATTCTGTAAATCTAGATGATTAGGATAAGTTTCCAAGTTGACATGAGAATACTGGCAGCATCGAGACTTACTTAGCTTATATGCTAACGTCTCCTTAATATTCTATTCTTTACAGGTTAAGCCCAAGTTCTGGTCTTCATTCAAGTGATCTCCAAAGGTTACAAGTAGTGAATAAATAGCCTAAGGGTTGTATTTAAGGGTAGAATTTACAAATGCTATGCTATAAGGCTGTGGTTGTCTTCAGCCCTAGCCATGATAACCTTGTATTCTAGCGAGGGTTGGAAAAAATTTTCTGATTATAAGGAAAAATAAATTTCCTATGGGTATTAGCTTATAAGGTTGTGAGAATGATAAGGGAAACTTTTGGTATGTTATGGATTTGATATGAAGGAATTTTATGCCTAAAATATGCGATAGAGGGTCATGTAAAGCGACCTGATTTTATATTATGAAGTAACAAGTTTTTCATTTTGGAACTATAGACCAAAGGGTTCATGTATTTGGTAGTTGTAACATTAATGCCGTTCACGTGGATTAGTAGTTAATGCTTCTGGGTTTTAGAAAAACCTTACCTAGATACTATCGGGTTTGGTCTAATTGCAAAAGTTGTTCCTCATCGTGGGAGAGAGGGCATGCCTCCTCGGCTACCAGGGTCTCGACTTGATCAGGAAAGAAGCCAGTGAGTGGTTTGTTATAGAGTGGAATTCTATTGAGGGGTGGTTCTTGAATGAGGCTGGGTCGTGGAAGACGTTTCAGCACTCAAATGAACATCGGTCTGGGTTCCAAATCATGGTAAGTTTAAACGCAAACACAATAGGAAGTATGGTTATTAATTTGTATTAAAAGTAGCACCCTTCATCAATTTAACCGCCGGGTTTGTTTGTTTGATAGGAGCTACAATCCTTCTTTAGTGTCCAGTTTGGACGAAGGTTGAACCTGAACCTCGTGATACAGTTTCCCATGCTAACCCTCGGTCGTGACCAGCTACTGCTCTTTCAACGGGGTTGACCTTTAGGGCTTTATCTTCTTGTAAAACTGCGTTTCAGTTTGGAAATACGAACAATATTACTATATCTATATGATCAAATTGGTCAAGGGGTTGGGTCAATGTTTCGCCTGACAGTTTTGTAATTTTAAGTAGTGGTAATGGAGGACTTTTAGTTTCCTTGGCAGTATGACTACGTTTTGTAGATCTTGAAGGAAACCAACTTGTTTCCAGTTTTAACTCTTGGTTACAGTAACGTAATGTGTTTAAAATTACTTGGTTCTTCGTAAATCCTATGAGGATAACTGATTGTAAATGTAAACTGATAAATTTTATTATCTATTTGGCATAGGGTTTTCATCCCAAAACCTTCATATTTGTTTATTTATAAACATAGATATGTTATTTTTAATATTTTGAGTGAGGGAGTTATCCAAAGCAACTTGAACTCTCGGCCTTCGTTTGTAAATTCAAAGTGATGAAATATAAGATTAAACCCTAGCTCAGTTGCATTGAAAAAAAAGAGAGAAGTAAATGGTTTAATTATGGAGGTTTGGAATCCGATTGTATTTATAAATAGAACAAAGGGAAAACTCTCCTAACAGACTTTCGAACCCTCGACTTATCTTAACGCTACTGCGTAAAGGGAACCTATTACCTGCTGTGCTTAGATTCTCTGGAACCTGTAACTTATTGTTTCCCTTTTTAATATTAAAGGATGAAGAACATCTTGGCCATACCCTTGAAGGGTTGTTTGGGCCTGTACAAAGTTATTTGTTTATTTAGTGAAAAAGAGTTGAAGTTACGAAGCAAAGACTCTGCATCGTGCTCATCCTTGGTATGAGTACAACGATTTTTAAAATCATAAGTTCTGATGTTCGTGAGGAGAAGCTCACAAATTTCGAACCCTAACTAAGTGGAAGTTATATAGTGGAATATATGTGAATATTTATATACCATGTTCGGGTGAGCCCTCCAGCCTTGATCCTGAACTAAGTAGGGTTTGTGTTAATGCATTATTATTGTAAACTGTAATACCTTTGGCTTACCGAATAGATAGAGCTTGACTCTTAAGTTAAGTATAAATGATTTTGTTTTTTGTATAATGTTTACAAAGATGGATAAGCAAGGTCTAAGGTTGTAATAGGTACTGTTTTACAGTTTGATAAAGATGTCTCTGAAATAGATAACATGGTCAGTTAGTAGTCTATTTATCTTTATTAATCTTTCATTGATAATTAGTTTATAAATAATGGCATGGAAACCATAATTTTGCTTACAGGAGTAAGTATATAATGAGTATATTTCCTTTGACTTATAAAGATCGATACAGTATAAATATATGATATTGTAGACTGAAAGGTACAACTATCTAGGGTATGTGCTTAAGTTCTGAAATAAAAATCATTTTGATAGAGTATGATTACGAAATCAGTTTATAAGCTAAAAATAATTTCTTTTATATAAACAATAATGATAGAAAATCTATATTTTCTTTTCATGAGCATGTAAAGATCATAACAAATCTATGTTAATTAATTTTTCTCCCTGTACTAGAGTACATCGCTGAAAAGCGAAAGGAAAAATAAAGGGAGATATTTCATTCATTCTACTCATTTACAATTCAAATCTGAACATTCCTTTTACTTAGAAAATCATTTCTTTTCTATCCCGTCTGCAATAGATAACTATTTATAATAGAATTCATAAATCATTTGTACAGATTTTAGAGATAATTAAACAAGTACAAAAATGAAAAATAGATAACAAGTATAACCTGGTAGATTTGATAGGGTGGACAAACACCCCAAAAGGCCTTTTCCTCCCAACCTTCTCCAGAAGAAGCAGCCAAAGTTACTTGCTCTCCAGGACCCCCACGCCTATTCACTAAACCACCAGGAAGAAGAATCTGGTAGGATCCTGACAATACCTGAACCTCAGCAATCAAACAGACTTGCTTTCATACTTCTGTACTGCACTCTGCAGTAATATCCAACAGACTTACTCCTGCAATTTCTTCTCTAGCTAACCCTAATCGAACCTCTTGTGGGCTTAGTTCTAACACCAAAGGGTAAAATTAATCCCTCTCTGGGAAATTCGAGCCCCCTGCTCCAGCTCGATTTTCTATTTTAAAGAGTGCCTAGGTATTTAGTGGTCAATTTCATAATAATGAGCCAACAGCTCAGCCTCCACCACCCTGGGGAGTTATGACCAAAATTTTAGGGTAGTTTCCTCATGGCAACAGCTAGGAATTTATTGCAGATTCCATTCCTCCTAGTGGGCTAGTGAACACTCTTCAACAACCTTCTTGGGTGAGTGTCTCCTATTTTTATTTATTAAATAGTAATATTATTCCATTACAGTCATCCATGACCATCCTTGTTCATTTAATACAAAACTTTATCATAAAAGTTTATCATAATGTTTTCCTCACACATAATTATTTTCAAGTACTAGGTAGGTTATAGAGCAGGTCTTCCATAAACCAGATGTTATCCAAATGCATAAAGTTTGGAACACTTCCTTTTTCTCCCAGTGTGGAAACCTCCAAGTTGAGCTCATGAGTGCCCTTTGCATACATACTAAACCATTGCATGATGGATAGGTTGTACTAGAAAAAAATGTTACAATCAATTGTGATCCAAGCTTCGTGGCAGCAAGGCTACCATCAAGTCTTGTGATGAGCCTTACATTGAGCCCCATGGAGATGGGGTTGCCTTGTCATGACTATTTCACCCATGTTAAGGGGTCAAGTCTTGTTCTAAAATTTGATTTAAATCCTCTATTAGTTCCAAGGATAGAATCTTATCATCTCAACTGTTGCTTATTGCAATTGAGATGAGAGAAACTCGTTCATTGGAGAGCATGTCCGCTAATTTATTAGCCTCTCTTTTTATGTGGAGAGGGATGCCAACTTCAAAGTGACTCAAAATGAGTTTAAGTTCTTGAATCCATTGATCTAATATCCAACTGGTGGAGATCTTATGAATTGGAGATCCATTGAGCAGTCTGTCTAACATTCTAATGAGGATTTGAGAGTCACCTTTGACTTATAAAAAAGTGATACTGCACAATTCTACCACCTTCAATCCATGAAGCCCATGAAGCTGGACTGCATTTTTGCTGTCGTGACCTATCGCCCCTGCCACAATCCATTTAATAAAACCCCTACTATCCAAAATAACACCTCCATAGCCCGCAGGTATAGGATTTCCTTTAAAGGATCCATCAAAGTTCAGTTTGAAGCATCCCATTTTTCGGGGTGACCAATGAGAGGGACTAATTGGAGAAACCAAGTTTATTTTCTTAGAGGGAAAACATAAAAGGTGGAGATGCCCCAGACCCAAAGGACGAGTCTCTCAAGACCTTCACATTTAAAGTTACTTTCATCCCATTGATTGGTTTGGCTCTTTGATGTTGTTTCTAATGATGATCTAAACCTTTTGAGGTGAGGGTGACGGATTTTGGAAAATCATACAATTCCTTTCTTTCCAAATGCCCAATAGGATACATCTCGGATTCAATTACCATATTCTATTCATGATGGAAGTCTTAAAAGGTTCCTTCGCCACTGAGCAATAGTTTCTTTCAGGTAGTCCCCAACCTTACGATTAGATTGGCACAATACGAAGGTTTCTTTCAGTCCCATATGATGGAAGCAAAGGGGAATGAAATGAGAAGATGTTCAATGTTTTCTACTACCATATAACATAGCTAGCATCGAGAAGGTCCATGAAAACATTTTTTCAAAGGTTGATCCTAGGTTAGTATCTTTATTTGCACTGGCATCTAAAGAAAGGTATTGACTTTGGGCTAGAGGTTCTACTTTCAAATGTTGTTCTAGAGAAAATATGGTGGGAGCTCGTTATGACCATTAAAAAGAGCACAAGATTCTTGAATGGTGAAATTCCCAGGTTGTTTAAATCCCCTATGTAGTCAATCCATACTATCACGAGATTTAATTCGTCGTTTGGAAATATCGTTCCATAGTTCTTTGAAATGAGGGTCAGTTTGATCCAATCCCCGTTCTTCTTTAAATAGCTAGTCTCTCCATTCCTACTAAATCCATGTTTCTATAAATAGTAATGGAAAACAAGATTGGATTCTCCATGCATAAGTTTGTCTCTTATTTCCTTGTTTTTTTCCTCATTCACAAGTTTGGACACCTATTTCTAGGAATCATCCTAGAAGAAGACTGAGTCACCTACATTTATCTCACAAAAGCTTAATTGGGAAATAAAGGATTTTTGAGCCCAAGCCATTTGCTAGATTGTGGAACCTGTTATCCTCCCTTCTAAGTGCACTAGATGTTGATGCTAGATATCAAGATCATATTTGGATATCCATTTTTTTTCCATGCGCCATTGGGCTTATAAATGAAATTCCACCAAGTCCCGCCCCCATTACTGAATTAATATTTTCTGGGTCCCTCAACCTAATGGCTCCTTTAAGCTTGGGTTGGTATACTTTGTCTGGCATTTTTTGGGAGCTACTGTTGTGAAGCCTTGAGCATTTTGGGGTTTTTTCCTTTTGGCATTTTTAGCTATAACATTGACAGACATTCCTAGAATAAATGTCCTTTCAATATATTCATTTAACATAATTATAATGTGTTAAATTTTAAAATAAAAATTGTAGAGATGTCCTACAATTAATTGATTTTTATTTATAATTTAATTAATTCTAGGAATGTCCTATAATTTAATTATAAATTATATTGTAGGACATTAAATTAATTGTGTGACACTTAATAAAAAACAATTAATTTCATTGATTTTTATTAAATGTCCCGCAATTAATTTAATTGATTTTTATTAAATGTCCCGCAATTAATTTAATTGATTTTTATTAAATGTCCTGCAATTAATTTAATGTCGATTTTTATTAAATATGCTATAATTAATTTATAATTTAAATCAATAATTAAAGATCAATTATAATTAATTGATTTTTATTAAATATCCTACAATTAATTAAGGCATAGTCCAAATATTCTATGTTTTCAACTTTTTATGAGCATATTTTTCGTCAAATTGTGTTCGTCTTTCGATTGGAAATCTTTAAAAAAACTTAGAATCACATATATTAGCTATGGAAATTGCATAATTTGGGTGCCATGGGGTATTGGAGGGTTTTGAATCTATTTATGGATTCAAAAATACAATTTAAATAGGTATAAATTTGGATTTTACCAAAAAACAATAACTGATCAAAACCCACAATAAAATCGAAAACTAAAAAAAATAGACTATCCTACAATTAATTTTAGAAATATCCTATAGTTAATTGTTTTTACGCCGTAGGCATTCCAACAACGAAAGAAGATCTTCGCCACTGTTCATGATTCCTCGCTTATGCTTCCAATGAATTAGCGCCACGTCTCCTTGTCTATTGGTCCACTCTAAATCCACCACGTATTCACCTTGTTCACTGTTTCTCAGTATTAAAGTTCTGAGCTCTGTTATGTTATGTTTGCAATTGCGGTAGGCGGAGAAGGAACCAACAACAAGGAAATGATGACTCAAATGGTACCACTACCGAATATCTTTAGGTAGCACCATGCTTTCTATTTTGAGATCTCTAAAGCTGTTGAAGGGTAGGTAGGATATATTTCATTGTGAGGCTAGATATCAAGATCGTATTTGGATTCCATTTTTTTTCCATGCGCCATTGGGATTCTAAATGAAGTGCCACCAAGTTCCCCCCCCCATTACTGAATTAATATTTTATGGGTCCCTCAACCTAAGGGCTCCATTAAGCTTGGGTTGGTATACTTTGTCTGGCATTTTTTTGGAGCTACCTTTGTGAAGCCTTAAGCATTTTGGGGTTTTTTCTGTTTGGCATTTTTAGCAATAACATTTATAGACATTCCTAGAATAAATATCCTTTCAATATATTCATTTAACATAATTATAATGTGTGAAATTTTAAAATCAAAATTGTAGAGATGTCCTACAATTAATTTTCAAGAGATGTCCTACAATTAATTGATTTTTATTTATAATTAATTTATAATTTAAATTTAAATCAATAATTAAATATCAATTATAATTAATTGATTTTTATTAAATGTCCTACAGTTAATTAAGGCATAGTCTAAATATTCTACGTTTTCAACTTTTTCTGAGCATATTTTTCGTCAAATTTTGTTCGTCTTCCGATTGGAAATCTTTATAAAAACTTAGAATCACATATATTAGCTATGGAAATTGCATAATTTGGGTGCCATGGGGTATTGGAGGGTGCTGAATCTATTTATGGATTCAAAAATACAATTTAAATAGGTATAAATTTGGATTTTACCAAAAAACAATAACTGATCAAAACCCATAATAAAATAAAAAACTAAAATAAATAGACTATCCTACAATTAATTTTAGAAATATCCTATAATTAATTGTTTTTACACCGTAGGCGTTCCAACAACGAAAGAAGATCCTCGCCATTGTTCACAATTCCTCGCTTATGCTTCCAATGAATTAGCGCCACGTCTTCTCGTCTGTCGGTCCACTCTAAACCCACCACGTATTCACCTTGTTCACTGTTTCTCAATATTAAAGTTCTGAGCTCTGTTATGTTATGTTTGCAGTTGCGGTAAATGGAGAAGGAACCGACAGCAAGGAAATGATGACTCAGATGGTACCACTACCTAATCTCTTTAAATCGATTTCCACAAGGATGTAAGGTTATCTGTTTGTCAGACCCAAAGTCCATTAATGTCAAGCCAACAATTGCGACTTCTTGCCTTCTTGAACACCCTTTCCAGGCTCCAACTGAAGGACAGATTAATTATACTCTTTAAATTGGTGTGTACACTGCTTACAGACTAATTATACTCTTTAAAATGGTCTATACACTGCTTAGATGATACATGTTTTGTTCAATGGTCTTGTAATAAATAGCGTGTTTGTACAGGGACTTGCTCAGGGATAATTTTAAGGACCCATACTTACTTAAAAGTGTATAAACCTTGGTGAAGGTTACCAATTCTTAAAATGTCAACTATAAAATATTTGGCGAAATTTTTATAAAATTATTTAAATTTCTAAGGATTTTATGTAGTTTATTTAATAATTTGGCGATTTCTAGAGTGAACAAATTTTACCCCATCAAAATTGGGCGAAATGGGGCTTCAAAAAATGCAAATTCACGAATCTTTTTTTGGAAAAAAACATGGAAAAATAACCCATGGGCTAAATTTCGCCCTTAAAATTATCCTTGGACTTGCTTCCAGATATTTGAACAGTGGCAAATGACGGACAATTCAAGAAATGACTTATCAATTAAATCTGATGAATAAGAAATGACGTTACTAGATTTCATTCAGGTGGTTTCAGATTTTGTCTAAGCATTAGAGAATTCCCATTCGGAGCTCCTATTACCGTTGTCAATTTCACTTCAGCCCATGTTTGAAACCCATGAAAGTTCAACTCTCGTTCTACAGACAACTGCATGTGCTATTTGGGCAAATATTTTTTAGAGTTTCAGACCTAGCCCCTACTCCATGTAATTATCTTGAATGTATTTTTTGCTTCATTTGGAATCGAGTTACAATACTTGTCCATAGACTGGTTAGGAACCGTGGCAGTGATTTACGACTATGGAACCAAACTTAGGCTTAGTATTTTTAACCAGGCAGCTGCAGTGACTAAATAAAATTTTCTTCTTATCAAATGAATTCGCACAAGCCCTCTTTTTATCGCAAAAATCCAGGCATCTCAGGTTTGGGTTCCAGCGGGGAAGTGAAACCTTGAAATAATACATTCCATAATGGAACACCATTGGCGGAAACGATAAAGTTGATGGATTTACCTAGACGCTCAGGCTCCATAACCGAAAAATTTAATGGCTTCAGGGGATATAGCGAGGCTGCTCCCCTAATACGCTTTGCTTTCAAAACTCATGGAGATGGAGAATGTATTGCTCCATAAAATATTGGAAAAAGAGTCTAACTATATGGTACATATTTTCCATATTTAAAATTATGGGCCAATAGAAAGTAAATTCAAGTTTGTCTGAGATTAGAGTTGAATGTACATTTCTGGTTTGAAATGATTTTCATGGGTAGCGGTTGGATCGGGATGGAAATCGTATGTTGTGTGGATTAACATTGGCTGTTACTGTGTTATTTGAGTTCCATTTGGCGTGTTTCTTGGTTGGGTATTCAATTTAGGAGTCTTGGTGAGTACAATTTCCTTTCATTTGTGCCCCAACTTTGGAAGAAAAGTCTAAGGCATTGAAGGCCTACTGCAATGATACAATACTGCCCATAACAGATCGATTTACACCACATGGAATATGGCAGGAATGTTATGCGGGATGATAGTGTAGATTCTAATACTAGCATATATTACATATCGGTGTGACTGGGAATGAGAGGTGAAATAAACTAAAATGGGATCATAAATCCTTGTCTTGGTGAATATATATTGGACAACTGATATTGTTCTTTATTTATTCAGTTGTAGGTCGTTGAAGCTCCAAATCTTGTTAACACATGATCTATCTTCCGAGGTAAACAAAACTGCATTTCAATATGAATGAAGGAGGAGGTTCCTAGCCCAATGAAATATATTTTCTATGGTCACTGTTGGGTACTCGACGTTGTTTGGTTTGGTTTAGGTGGCACTGTGATTTCTTCTTTGAGATCTCTAAAGATGCTGAAGGATAGGTAGGAGATATTTCTTTGTGATCATCAATTTGCAACCTTTCTTCTCAAGATATGGCCATTTGAATTTACATTTTCATGTGCTAATAAATTTTTTTGTTCTGAAAACAATCAAATTCCTGCTCTAATTTTGAGAGGAAACATGAGGTTGCACCAATTTAGAATGTTTAGTGTCATGGATCGTTTCTTTCCACTTACTACCCTGTTCGAACGAGAAAATCGAGAAGTATGAGGTGATCCTCTTAAGGGCCTTCGTCTGAGATGGGATTGGTATAGACCAAGATTTGAGTCTGAATACTTTCCTCCTGAAGAGAGCAAGGCATTTCTGGTTAGAATAGAAAAAAAATTGAAAGGGTCCCTGACTCCTGAAATAAGCCATAGTACTTCCCTCTGATCTCATAGTAGATGGCACGTGGAAAAATGAAGTGCTCCATCGTCTCTAGTTCTTGTAAGTGGCATAACTGGCATACCTTGTATGTCCATTGGATGTGATGATCTGTCTCAATCTAGACTTTTTTTGTGATAGATGCCTGAAACTGAATGTGGCCACCCATTACAGAGTAATGCAGAGGTAGGATGTAAACCTGCATATTGAAGAGAAAGAGGCAACCGACCGTTGGAGACCTTCACACTCAAGCAAAATATGTGGCACGATTGGTAGCCACCCATGCCATATCCACATGAACTCTAACGATAAAGAGTTCATGAGAGTGCAACTCTCCAAAGATACCAATGTTTCCATACTTTGGCTAGATCGCAAGCTCCACGAATAACCCTAGCTCTCGTTGGACATACCCAAAAACTTCCAAAAACACCCACGGGGTCTATTTGTTAAATAGATCTTCTTTTTCCGCTTTCATACCATCATAAATATTCGAAACATGAATGCATTACAGTGGTGGATAGTTACAACTTTGGTCATGATATCTTATTGTTTTTCCATTCTTCATGGTAGATAAGGAATGCAGTACATATACTTGTATTTTATGTTGGTCTCTTCTATATTTTTTTTGCCCATCCCCACAATTTTATGGAAAGGATACTACAATATCTTCACATCTCTTTGATTAATGGGACCCTTGGTTTAGGTTGGATTTCCATAATGTGATAGAGCATGATCACCATGTGGCATCTACTCAACTAGACAAGAAAGAGGAAGAATACCTTGAGCAGGCAAGAAGGATGTATTTAGCATCTATCATTGCTACAAAGAATAATCCAGGTGAAGAGTCTCTCTTCCTAGCAGCAGGCCCCAGGGTACAGTTACAACAATTTTTACACCAATCAATATAGGAAAAAAGACTTAATGACAAGCCCCCAGTCCAGACATTAATCTTTCCAACCATCTAAGCTCTTTGGAATAAGGTGTGTATTTATATCCTCCTGCATGTTAGCTTTGACACGAGGCAATAATTATATTCCTATATCAAAGTTCTTCTCTACATCTGGTCGTAATATTCCATTCAAATTATACTACATTGGTGATATATGAGGCAAATCAACAGGGGGTGGTCTAATGTTCACAATCTGATTTCACAAATGCCTGCGATATTCTCTAAGAAACATTTTCAGATCATCAAGGGGTGGTGTTATTCTCAAATACAGTTTCAAAATATTCCCTCAATGTTTTCTGAGAATAGCTCTACTATTTCCTTGTAGTGTACGATATGGATTTATTACTTAGATATGAAGTCGATCATATGTAAATAAATTCTTTCCTCTATATCAACTTCTGTTGCTATTGATAACAAGCTTCAGCATGAGGAATGTTTTCTAGGAAACACTCTACACAAGGAAGAGAAATGACTTTCGACTTCCAACACATATTATTGCATCATTGGTCCAGTAATTTGCTTACTAAACTTGAAGTATCTTGCAAGGTTTTGCTTGTATTTTATCACACATCCACCTCATGATTCTTTCTTTAGATGTACTCTATTTCCGCAACTCTGGAACCCAAAAATATGTTGATGTGCTCTACTACTGCAATTCTGGAACCCACAAATCTCCTGATGTACTCTGCAATCCTGAAATTTGTATTACGCTATAAATAATTCTAGGTGGATGGTATTGCAAACTAGAAAAGTATTTTCGATTGTTCCAAAGAGACTTCTAAGAATGTAAGAGTGAATATTGGGAGGTAGCTAATGAGGATGAAATGATGGCAGGGATATGAAATTAGGTGAGCATTTCGAGCCCTTAGAGGCCTTAAAAGACTTCAATCCCTTGTGTCCATGACCACATGGTTAGGAAGCAAGCTGTAGGAAGTTTACACTGTTTACAAGCAATTATCAGGTTGCAAGCTTTAGTTCGTGGTCACCAAGTTAGAATGTCGGAACAAGGATTGGATGTATAGGAGAGGCTTGGACATACACATAGACAAAATCCATCAAGAGTGAATGATTGGTGAGGTTTTTTCTCATTTTGATTTATGGTATCTTTAAATTTAGAACTTGTTGCATATTGACATTTATGTAAATTTCAAATTGGTTAGAAAACTGATCAAGCTTGTAGTTGGATTTTGCATAAATTGTTTGTAATGCTCCAGGAAAGAAAAAACTCCTCGATCTGTGTGGTCAATGGTACTTCGCGATTTGAGAATTTGTTAGTAAATGCATTTGCTCGTCATAAAGGCATATGGAGTTTTTGCAGTTTTTGGATTAATTAATCATAAAGGCATATTTGTTATGAAGTTGCAATATTGACCTTGTCAAATATTGTGTTGCCCCAAGTAATGGGTCAGAAAAACTTTGATACAACATGTAATTTTATGTACAATAATAATATTGAAAATCAATATTTGAGAGATCCTATTACAAAATTATTCGAATTCTCAGTGATAGATAGATATTTGATTGTTACAAAAGGCCTAGTGAATCCTTTGTAATTTTATAAAATGATACCCTTAATTATAATTATTCGACATCTATGTCATCTGCAGGCATGGAGCATTTGCTTTCCAGGGCTTTCAGCCTGATTGCATCCTATGTATTCATTGTTGAGAACATAAACTTGAACTTGTTTTCACTTCAAACTATCATGGGTCCACTAGTCTTGTGATACCTTGGCACTTGAACTCTTCCGTAGCTGTCTTTACCACATATATTACTCACTTGTATAGTGATCAAAAGATAAACAAGGTAAGCTTATTTCTGGACCCTATTTTCCAATATTGTTACTTTTTATGATGTGTCTCCATAACCTTTTTAGCACGGTCCAATTGCTATCTTCCGTTCATAGTTTTGCTATGGATTCTACACAAGGAATCGTTTTACTTTGTTTTTCACTTACAAGAACAACATCCGGCCATGTAAAAATATGGTGATACTCTGTTCTTATTCAAATGATTATTCTTCAATTCAGGACTGGTCAAGTGCAATAAATTCACTACAAGGATGACACAGTTTACCAAAATGGTTCACACAACTACTTAAATATGTTCATCCATATGAACACAACAAAAAAGGAACAAGAAGTTATACTACTCTAAAGGAGGGCGGGGTTTTTGTGGTCTTTCCTTTTATCGATGTATTTTCCCCTTCCTACTTCCTACTGTGCTGTGTTGTTCATATGAGCAACTAATTTTCTTCTGAAATTATTTTACAGGTAGAGGCAGTCTGTAACCTCGGGCACCATGAAGTCCAGCTGTTGTCTCACATTTCAAAGGATTTGAAGCAAGAGATAAGCATTTTTAATGGTTTTGAATTTAAAAATTTTAACTTTAGCATTCAAGGATTAACAATGAAGAGATGATAAGTTAAAATAAAGAGCACATAAAGCTTCCATATGTAGATATCTATCTTATGATACATGTAAGAATTTTGTAGCATCTTTTCTCCTCCTCGTATGTTTGGATAAGTTTTGGAGGAGTTGTGGACAGATGAATATGTGAAACTAAAGAGCATACGAGGGATGGCACAGGGACAAAGTGTTGATGGGTATTCTGAGTTAGAAGATCTGCCAAATACAGAAACATTGACATCTTTGGAGGAGTCGGGGCAGAGGGGTGTCTCAAGCTGAATAGAATACGGGGGTTGGAGCACGCGACAAACGTGGGTTTCCTGAGTTAAAAGAGATGCCAAGTATCGAAACATTGGAATATTTGGAGGTGGTGGAGGCAACTAGATGTGCGAAGGTGAAGAGCATACAAGCGTTGGAGCTCACGACAAATCTTAGAATCCTAGGTTTTCATTGGTTTTTTGAGTTAGAAGTGTGGCCAAGTATGGAAACATTGACATCTTTGGAGGGGTTTGCGAAAGAGGGGTGTGTGAAGTTGAATAGCATACAGGGGTTGGAGAACGCGGGAGGGAATATACATTTAAATTGTAGATTGTTGGCATGAGTTTGTCAACATTGAGTTTTTTAACAATTCTTGGTAAAGTTGTTATTTTGAATGGTCGGTTTCAAGTTTCAATGAATTTCTCGGTTGAATAACAACTCTGTGGCATGAGTTAGTTAACGTTCAAAGTCGTTATTTTAAATGGTCGGTTTAAAGTTTCAAATAATTTGTAGGGTTGAATAAGTGCATGTCGGGAGAAACCGAGGAATAGAAGTGTCTGCCTCAGCTTGCGTCCTTGATAATAGAGAGACCGTTTGATTGTCAATGTAGATAGATGCTTAGAAATTGTCGAGGTGAGATAATTTAGAAGTATACTGATCTAGTTTCATGTTCAAAATTTTAAATTCAATTCTCCATGATGTGTGCGCATTTTTGTAGGATAAAATATAGCACACATTGTGGAGTACATAGAAATATTGTTATTGGATGTCCCTTGTTGTCTAGGCGATGATCGTGGACCAAAACTTAGAGACTTAGGACCTACAACGTTCTTTTAAGAATATGGTTCATGCACCTAGTCTTAAAGCATCATAAAGTCCTTCTACTTGTCCCTATTGAACTTCAATGTCATACTTACATCATGGAAAGTATGATAGGATCTACTTAGTAACCAAAGTTTTATCAACAACCAAAGTTTTATCAACTGTGGTGTATGGGAAAAAAACAAAAGCCCTATTAAGAGAAATTTATTTGTACCTATAAGTGGTATATGGAAAAAACTCATGTGATTTTAATGTACTTTGCATTAGTATCCTTTGCATGAGTCTCTTTTGCAGTAAGTGTTGAAAACCTAATCCGTTAAGTAAATATGAAATGTTATCAGGAGTCCAAGAGAACACTTGGAATATGAAACCAAGGGCCACATCATTGTATTTATATATATACTATCTTAATGAAAATTTCGCTTTCATGCCTAATTCTATTTGTCTATACTTGTCCCTGCTTGTCCGAGCTGCTCCATTTTCCTAGGTAACCTAATAGTGGTATGAGATCCCAGGGTCTTCAAAATTCGTGATAACATGTGTTCTTTGTCCTTTTTGGTCTACTTGTGTCCTACCCTTTGAGGAGATACCTCTCTTCCAACTCAAATATGCACTTTGGTGTCTCTTTGGCATTTTTTCTTCATTTCTAAGTTTATCCTCTAGCAACCTATTGTACCTATGGAGTATCGCTCATATCTCCATCATTTTACATGTGTATAAACCTACTTGTATACAAATAGTGAAATGCTTATCCCATGCTTTTGGGCTTCAACTTCGATAGTGGTAATAAGTGATAGATAGAGACAACACTTAAGAGACCCTATAGTGAAGGTTAGAATTCTGTCAAAGGTACGAAGGAGTCCTTCATTACTAAAAACCCTAATTCTTGGTGTCCCATCTCTGCATGTTGGTTATTCTATGCATTGGTATCTCACACTACCTATTCTTAGGATATATTTGAACCATTATCTATCCATAAAGCTATCTTCGGCCCCTGTGGTCCACAAATTTCTTATTCACATTACTTGACTAGTATCTCAAACCAATCCTTGTTATCACCGCACCCCAAATGAAGTGGTATGTGATGTGGAAAAGGATGCTTATAAGAATTTCGAATCAATCCCAATCTTTGAAATTATGCCCCGATTTCATCAATGGTTGTCAACATGTCTCACCATTTTAGCATAGAGAATAGGTAGATGCACAAAATCATTCTCTTTGATTAAAAAGTTGATGGTTTCCAAAGGTTGTAGGAAGGATGCATACATTTTATAGTTGGACCTATGTAGTTTGGAGCATTAGAGAAAGAACCTCATAGTGGCATAGTGTATTGTTATTTGTTTTAAATTGCTAGAGCTATTCATTGTGTTGAGAGCAATTTACAATTGCTGAAGCCAAATGGTGTTGAACATGCTCTTATACTCGAATTCCTTAAAAACCGAAGTATATGTTCTTGTTGGTGAGGTCACAGATTTAGAAGTCAACAAATATCGGGATCTTTAGGAGGAAAAGGTGCAAAGGAAGTCACATCTTGAGAGTGTGAAAGGAGCCTTTGATGTTTTCCTTTTCAAGTTGGTGTTGAAACTAAATTAAAGGATTGGGCGAATGCTAATTGGTACCCATCAAGATATGTGATCTTAAATCATCAAGGCCTATTTGTTTTAGTGGCCTTCGTGTTTGTTGGTAATAGTTCGACCCATAGTTCAATAAGCATTGCTAACAAAAACCTTACAGGGGTCGACATTTTCAATACCATCTAACCAAGATAAGGTCTCACCTAAGACGTGCACAAGAATTGTAGAGACCATCACATGGGGTGCGTAGAGGAGGATGGGTTTCTACTCTCCATTTTCCTACCCATTTATCTACTTACTCATGCATACCAAAAAGTAACACTTAGCATTCCTCTTATAACACACTTAAGCATCCATCAAAATTTATAATCATAAACATATCGTGCATAAGAATTAGGAACAACATTTCTATTCATGGTTAAGCAAAACTAGTTACAATCCATAGCCTCAGCTAGACATCTCAAGATATTTCATACTCATCTCAACATCTTATGGAGCCCTTGTGAATATAGAGATACCTATATCTCCCACGAATGTTGATAGCTTATGGTAGCTTATGGCTACCTCAACAAATCATTGTATCTCCCACGAAGGCTTCGAGTCAGCCATGGGTGCCTTCCCACTGCTCCTAGAGCCCCTTCCCATGGTTAATTTGGAATACATAATAGCAATCCCTCTCCTATGTGCGATCACCCTACTAATATTGCTAAGCAAAACACGCAGAACCTTGTTACAATAGCAAAGTTCCTCGTAGAGATTACCAATTAATAAACACAGTCTTCTCCCTAGCCACGATCGAGGTACCCTTATAGTGCCATGATGCATTCCCTCGTAAAGGATCATTATGAGCACGTCTTCCATAAACCAGATGTTATCAAAATGCATATAGTTTTCATCACTTCCTTCCTCTCCCATTGTACAAACCTCCAATTTGATCTCATGAGTGCCCTTTTCATACATACTAAACTATTGCATGATGGGTAGGAATGATGATACAATGCCAATATCGACCTGGTGTCCCTCGAGTCGAGGACCTATTTGGCCATCTTTTCTATATCCACCATGAACTATGAATCCTCGAACTGAGACTGAATTATGTGTTTCGCTTCCACAATTTCCTCCTTGAAGTGGATGTGGGTGTGTTGTTGGTAGCTTATGGATGCCTCAACAAAGCGTTGTATCTCCCATGAAGGATTTGATTCAGTTGCGGGCACCTTCCCACTACTCCTAGATCCCCTTCCCATGGTTAATTTGGAATAAAGAATATGAATCGCTCTCCTCTGTGCGATCACTCTACTAATACTACTAAGAAAAACAAGAAGAACTTCATTCCAATAGCCAAGTTCCTTGCATAGATTACTAATTAATAAACACATTCTTCTCCCTAGCCATGATCGAGGTATCCTTACAATGCCATGATGCATTCCCTCATAGAGGCTCATTATGAGCATGTAACAACCCTAAAATTCGTAAAATAAAAATAAAAAATTCTATGCAGTCTAAGCACCATTAAATGCTGTGGGGAAGATCAGGTTTTAGCATTTAAAGCTGTTTGGAACATTTATATTTTTCATCTATGTAAACATTAAATAATTTAATTATCTTGTCGATAATTAAATGGAAATGGTGCAGTACAGGACTATGTAGAACTTCATTTACACACTCAAATAATACTATAATTATATATCAGGAAGCTACTACTGTAATTGCATAAAATACTTATTCTGTCGTCACCTTCTATGAGAGACAAAATGTCTAAGTGACTCATGTTTACAATGATATCCTAGGTGTAGACTATATGTGTCACCTTTTAATATTTATGGAAAATATACTACATCGATTATGATGTCCTTTTGTTATTACTAACACATTGAAGTGTAGTTAACTGTTTAAATATTTTGTAAATTTAGATGATTAGGATAGGTTACCAAGTTGACATGAGAATACTGGCAGCATCGGGGCTTACATAACTTATATGCTAACGTTTGCTTAATATTCTATTCTTTACAGGTTAAGCCCAAGGTCTGGTCTTCATTCAAGTGATCTCCAAAGGTTACAAGTAGTGAATAAAGAGCCTGAGGGTTGTATTTAAGGGTAGAATTTACAAAGGCTATGCTATAAGGATGTGGTGGTCTTTAGCCCTAGCCATGATAACCTTGTATTCTAGCGAGGGTTGGAAAAATTATTATGATTATAAGGCAAAAGAAATTTCCTATGGGTATTAGCTTATAAGGTTGTGAGAATGACAAGGTAAACTTTTGGTATGTTATGGATTTGATATGAAGGAATTTTGTGCCTAAAATATGCGATAGAGGGTCGTGTAAAGCCACATGATTTTATATTATCAAGCAACAAGTTTTTCGTTTTGGAACTATAGACCAAAGGGTTCATGTATTTGGTAGTTGTAACATTAATGTCGTTCACGTGCCTTAGTAGTTAATGCTTCTGGGTTTTAGAAAAGCCGTACCTCGATACTATCGGGTTTGGTCTAATTGCAAAAGATGTTCCTCATCGTGCGAGACAGGGCATGCCTCCTCGGCTGCCAGGGTCTCATCTTGAGAAGGAAAAAAGTCGGTGAGTGGTTTGTTACAGAGTGGAAAGCTGCTGAGGGGTGGTTCTTGAATGAGGCTGGGTCATGGAAGATGTTTCGGTACTCAAACGAACACCGGTATGGGTTCCAAAGCATGGTAAGTTTAAATGCAAATGCAGTAGGCAGTATGGTTATTAATTTTTATTAAAAGTAGCACCCTTCATCAATTTAACCACCAGGTTTTTTTGTTTGATAGGAGCTACAATCCTTCTTTAGTGTGCGGTTTGGACGAAGGTTGAACTTGAACCTCATGATACAGTTTCCCATGGTAAGCCTCGGTCGTGACCAGCTACTGCTCTGTCAACGGGGTTGAACTTTCGGGTTTTATCTTCTTGTAAAAATGCGTTTCAGTTTGGAAATACGAACAACATTATTGTATCTAGATGATCAAATTGGTCAAGGGGTTGGGTTAGGGTTTTGCCTGACATTTTTGTAATTTTAAGTAGTGGTAACAGAGGACTTTTAGTCTCCTTAGCAGTATGACTACGTTTTGTAGATCTTGAAGGAAACCAACTTGTTTCCAGTTTTAACTCTTGGTTACAGTAATGTAATGTGTTTAAAATCACTTGGTTCTTTGTAAATCCTATGAGTATAACTGTTTGTAAATGTAAATTGATAAATTTTATTGTCTATTTGACATAGGGTTTTCATCCCAAAACCTTCGTACTTATTTATTTATAAACATAGATATGTTATTTTTAAGATTTTGTGTGAGCGAGTTCTCCAAAGGAGCTCGAACTCTCATCCTTCATTCGTAAATTCAAAGTGATGAAATCTAAGATTAAACCCTAGCTCAGTTGCGTTGAAAAAAAAAGAGAATTAAATGGTTTAATTATGCAGGTTTGGAATCCGATTGTATTTATAAGTAGAACAAAGGGAAAGCTCTCCTAACAGACTTTCGAACCCTTGAATTATTTTAACGCTACTGCGTAAAGCGAACCTATTACCTGTTGTGCTCATATTCTCTGGAACCTGTAACTTATTGTTTCCCTTTTTAATATTAAAGGATGAAGATCATCCTGGCCATACCCTTGAAGGGTTGTTCGGGCCTGTACAAATTTATTTGTTTATTTAGTGAAAAAGAGTTGAAGTTACAAAGCAAAGACTCTGCATCGTGCTCATCCTTGGTATGAGTACAACAGTTTTTAAAATGATAAGTTTTGATGTTCGTGAGGAGAAGCTCACAAATTTTGAACCCTAACTAAGATGAAGTTATATAGTGGAATATATGTGAATATTTATATACCATGTTCGGGTGAGCCCTCCAGCCTTGAACCCGAACTAAGTAGGGTTTGTCTTAATGCGTTATTATTCTAAACTGTAATACCTTTGGCTTAACGAATAGATAGAGCTTGACTCTTAAGTTAAGTATAAATTATTTTGTTGTTTGTATAATGTTTACAAAGATGGATAAGCAAGGTCTAAGGTTGTAACAGGTACTGTTTTATAGTTTGATAAAGATATCTTTGAAATAGATAACATGGTCAGTTGGTAGTCTATTTATCTTTATTGAGCTTTCGTTGATAATTAGTTTATAAAGAATGGCATGGAAACCATCATTTTGCTTACAGGAGTAAGTATATAATGAGTATATTTCCTTTGACTTATAAAGATCGATACAGTATAAATATATGATATTGTAGACTGAAAGGTACAGCTATCTAGGGTATGTGCTTCAGTTTTGAAATAAAAATCATTTTGACAGAGTATGATTACGAAATTAGTTTATAAGCTAAAAATAATTTCTTTTATATAAACAATAATGATGGAAAATCTATATTTATTTTCATGAGCGTGTAAATATCATAACAAATCTATGTTAATTAATTTTCCTCCCTGTACTAGAGTACATCGCTAAAAGGCTAAAGGAAAAATAAAGGGAGATATTTCATTCATTCTACTCATTTACAATTCAAATCTGAACATTCCTTTTATTCAAAAAATAATTGACAGAATAGAAAATCATTTCTTTTCTAGCCTGTCTGCAGTAGATAACTATTTATAATAGAATTCATAATTCATTTGTACAGATTTAAGAGATAATTAAACAAGTACAAAAATGAAAAATAGATAACAAGTAGAACCTGGTAGATTTGATAGGGTGGAAAAACACCCCAAAAGGCATTTTCCTCCCAACCTTCTCCAGAAGAAGCAACCAAAGTTACTTGCTCTCCAAGACCCCCAACCCTGTTCACTAAACCACTAGGAAGAAGAATATGGTAGGATCCTGACAATACCTGGACCTCAGTAATCAAACAGACTTGCTCTCATACTTCTGTACTGCACTCTGCAGTAATATCCAACAGACTTACTCCTGCAATTTCTTCTCTATCTAACCCTAATCGAACCTCCTATGGGCTCAATTCTAACACCAAAGGGTAAAATTAATCCCTCTCTAGGAAATTCGAGCCCCCTACTCCAGTTCGATTTTCGCTTTTAAAGTGTGCCTAGGTCTTTAGTGGCCAGTTTCATAATAATGAGCCAACAGCTTAGCCTCCACCACCCTGGGGAGTTATGACCAAAATTTTAGGGTAGTTGCCTCATGGAAACAGGTAGGAATTTATTGTAGATGCTGCCACTTGGCAATTGCCTCCTATACCGGATTCCATTCCTCCTAGTGGGCTAGTGAACACTCTTCAATAGCCTTCTTGGGTGAGTGTCACCTATTTTTATTTATTAAATAGTAATATTATTCCATTACAGTCATCCATGACCATCCTTGTTCATTTAATACAAAAATTTATCATAAAAGTTTATCATAATGTTTTCCTCACGCATAATTATTTTTAAGTACTAGGTAGGTTACAGAGCAGGTCTTCCATCAACTAGATGTTATCCAAATGCATATAGTTTGGAACACTTCCTTTCTCTCCCAGTGTGGAAACCTCCAAGTTGAGCTCATGAGTGCCCTTTGCATACATACTAAACCGTTGCATGATGGGTAGGTTGTACTAGAAAAAAATGTTATAATGAGTTGTGATCCAAGCTTCGTGGCAGTAAGGCTACCATCAAGTCTTGTGATGAGCCTTACATTGAGTCCCATGGAGATGGGGTTTCCTTGTCATGACTATTTCACCCACGTTAGGGGGTCAAGTCTTGTTCTAAAATTTGATTTAAATCCTCTATTAGTTCCAGGGATAGAATCTTATCATCCCAAATGTTTCTTATTGCAATTGAGATGAGAGAAACTTGTTCAATGGAGAGCCTGTCCACTAATTTATTAGCCTCTCTTTTTATGTGGAGAGGGATGCCAACTTCAAAGTGACTCAAAATGAGTTGAAGTTCTTGAATATATTGATCTAATATCCAACTGGTGGAGATCTTATGAATTGGAGATCCATTGAGCAATCTGTCTAACATTCTAATGAGGATTTGAGAGTCGACTTTCACTTATAAAAAAGTGATCCTACATAATTCTACCACCTTCAATCCATGAAGCCCATGAAGCTGGACTGCATTTTTGGTGTCGTGACCTATCGCCCCAGCCATAATCCATTTAATAAAACTCCTACTATCCAAAATAACCCCTCCATAGCCTACAGGTATAGGATTTCCTTTAAAGGCTCCATCAAAGTTCAGTTTGAAGCATCCCATTTTTTGGGGTGACCAATGAGAGGTACTAATTGGAGAAACCAAGTTTATTTTCTTGGAGGGAAAAGACAAAAGGGTGGAGACATCCCAGTCAAAGGACGAGTCTCTCAAGACCTTCACATTTAAAGTTACTTTCATCCCATTGATTGGTTTGGCTCTTTGATGTTGTTTCTGATGATGATCTAAACCTTTTGAGGTGAGGGTGACGGATTTTTGAAAATCATACAATTCCTTTCTTTCCAAATTCCCAATAGGATACATCTCAGAGTTAATTACCATATTCTATTCATGATGGAAGTCTTAGAAGGTTCCTTTCGCCACTGAGTAATAGTTTCTTTTAGGCAGTCACCATCCTTACGATTAGATTGGCACAATACGAAGGTTTCTTTCAGTCCCATATGATGGAAGAAGAGGGGAATGGAATGAGAAGATGTTCAATGTTTTCTACTACCACAGAAGATAGCTAGCATCGAGAAGTTCCATGAATTTTTTTTTCAAAGGTTGATTGTAATGTCCCTTGTTAGGAATTTTATTAAAATGGCAATTTTTCACTTTTTTCCTTAGTTTGACGTTTGACTGGTTTTGAGCTCCAGGTCCCCAAATTACTCCAATTGCTCCCAAATATTCTGAGAAGGTATATGGATGATGTTAGAACATAAATATGTATTTCATGGATTCTTTTGGAACTTTAAAATACTTCTGAAAATCCTCTTTCAATTCTGGCCAATGTAGGGAACTTTACTAGTAATTTCCCTTTGACTAGTATTGGTCTCTAGGTCTCGAATTGACTCCAATTGCCTTCAAATATTCAAGGAAGGTGTATGAATGATATTAGGACTTTAATATGATGTTCATGGATTATATATGGCCACCAAAATACCTCTTCAAACTTTCTTAATATTTTGGACCAAGTATGCAATTTTACTAGTAATTTGGGGTTCAAATCCCCCTGGGGTTAGTACTAAAAATGGCTTCCCAAATGCCTCCAAACCCACTCAAATTTATGAAAATAGGTTGGGAATGTATTAAGGATGTTATTAAGGTCTCATGTGCACCATTAATTGATTGTTATATATGTTCCAACCCTCTCCCATTCAACTGCAAAAATCACCAATTCGACCCTTGGGGAAATGGCACTATTTCTTCTCCCAATGCAATTAAACTGAGTAAAAATACTTCAAATGCTCAATTGCAGTACATGAAACTTGTAAAATACATCCATGGCATTCCATTAATCACAAATGCATCAGAGAATCATCCATTCATTCGAAATCATCATCAATACATTGGTTCACAACAAGGTAGTGAGGAAATGGCATTGTTCTTCCATTAAAAATGAGATTTATACATTTCTACTTGGAATTTCGACCTGAAAATTTTTGGAGATGAAGAAAAGAGTATTTAATTCATATTAAAAAATAAATGGGGCATGAGAAGCTCCCTGAAAGAGTACAATAGCTAACCAAAAATGCCCTCCCTCAAGGATCAAGAATATGCGATCAAAACTGGAAATGGTTGAGAGAATGTGCTGCAATAGAAGAAACCATGAGATGACTTGTAGATTACAACTGAAAATAAAGACTCCATTAAAGCTCCAAATGAAAGGTCTGAATGGCCTTTCCAATTACCAACTTGGATGGGAATCTTTCACCCTCGAAATTGGCTAAGGCAAGAAACTAGTCATCCACTAGCTCTCCCTCTTCACAAATGCAATTGCAAATTCTACAAATGATTAAAAGATGGTTTCATTCTTTTTTATTGACACGTATAAAGTTCTAATGTCCTCCATTGGTCTAATTCCTTCCGAGAGACTCATTTCAACTCAAGTTGGGAAGATATTCCAAACAATGCCACTTGTACAACAAATTCTAGTCTCCCACTTCCACCAAATCACATGTGGAAGCATATTAGATGCCCTAACACCCTTGAGAGCCCTCATGGAGTCTATTTTTAGCCCTGACATATCATATATGTCATATGTCAGCCTTCAGGTCTGATTTGTGTCATAGGTGTCATAGCATCTTCATCATTGTTGTCATAGAGCTAGGGAATCTAGCCCAAGTGTCTCACTAGCTCCAAATTTCCTCTTCCTCTTCCATGGGAGTTAATCTTGCTCTATATTTTGACCTCATTAACTAATGACAAGTATTATTGAACTTATAACTCATCCCAAGAACATTAGGCTTCCCATAGATTCAAAATTGCAAGAAGAGGATGCCATGTGGCACATACATTCTAGCTTGTGTGGGTCCCACTTCATCCATGTGTCTTCATGATCAAATGCCACTTTGATTTTCACTTGTATATATTTATTTATCTCCTTTATTAAATATTTATGCCATCCTAATGTTCCAACATCATTTATTATCCCCATTATTCACAATCCCAAAGCTTCCACCCCAAACCTATGAAACTAGTAATTTCCCTCCTTGGCAATTATTTGACCTTTAGCATCGATTTGACAAACACTAATGAATATGGCCATTGTGATTAGGCCATTGTGAGCCAATTCCAATTTTGAGACATGACAAATCCTCCCTTCCCAATACTGCTTGTCCTCAAGCAATTTCAAACATGGGTGTTGAAGACCCTGCTTTCTGTATAATTTTTTGAAGTTGTCATTGAATTGCCCAACTTTGAGTCTTTGAGTTTCCATGAATATTTTAGAGATGAACCACCATTCTTGATGCTGCACTTCTCTGATAAAAATCATTTTATTAAGTGGGAAATCCATCTCCCATACTGCTTTTTTCCCCAAAAAATTGAAACCAATGAAACAAAAATTATTCTAGGGTCCCATTGCTTGTATTGCACCCCAACAATTAAGAGTGCTCTCCAACCTACACCATTAGATAAGAGGATTCGTGGATTTCATTTTCTTGTATGCATTCTTCCAAACATCATGAGTACAAAAAATATATCATCAAAGTACATAACAACATAATGAAAATGTACATCAAGGAGATGCTTCATCAAAGAGTCATGAAAGTGCTTATATCTCCATGTAAGTAGACCACCATTTTCAAAGTGTGTACAATCTTCAAGTGGCCCATCAAATCTACTCCAATGACATAGGTGAGTATCGCATGTCCTATAATGTTGCTCCAAATGTTAAATTTTCAGAATTTACTTCAATCTGATATAGGATCTTAACTAAGAGAACAACATGTACAGCAAATCTACAACATATCAATCATGGACACAATAATGCAAGCACACAAGAGACACAGAGTTTACTTGGGGAAAACCATAAAGGTGAAAAACCCCAATAACTTCCTCAGAGATAGATAGAGAAATGATATAATCAGAATACAAGAGATAATATTCTCCTAGCAGCAGAGCCTCCTCCTCCACAAGTGCGCCACTCTCCAAAGTTTGAGTGAGAGAATAGAATGTGTAAAATGAGAGAGACACACTCTCTATTTATACACTAACTTGAATTGACCTTTACTCAACTAGGTCGGCCTCAAATTAACCACTTAACATAATGCTGACTGGGCCGACCCCCACTAGGGTGGTCTAATAACCCTTTGACCCACATGGCCGACCCCCAATAGGGTGGTCTAATAACCCTTTGACCCACATGACTTATACAGGGCCAACCCCAACAAGGTGGTCTAATAACCCATCAAGTATAAGTTACAACACTTACAATATAAATGACGACACTTCCGTATAGAGGAATAATAACATCTCTATAGGAATAAAATATACATATATGTGAAATACATTCCGAAGTTACATATACATCAACACTCCCTCTTAACTAGGAAGGTATTTCTCGACACAGGTCTTCTAGCACAAGTCTTCTTCTCTGGATCATCATCACTAGATAATCGTCATCGAGTCATCATCATCGTCACTGCTGCTGCTATCTCAATCAATCTCTAAATCTACTCGTCATAGGAAGTTCTACAAAGCTAGTCCTTTTTCATACTGGATGTAGGCCCACCACTTGTAGGTTTTCATCATCTGTACGAACGGTCTGATAGAGATGGCCCCTTAGGACTAATTTTATGTGCGGATGCAATACCGGATAGAGTATCCCAGGAACATTTATGTGCCTAAGCATGACTGGCAAGATCTCCCAGGACTGATTACATGCATCTCCTCCACAACACCTTTAAAGAGCATCCCATGAACATTTATGTGCCACAACACGACCGGCAATATCTCTAAAGAGCATCCCAGGACTTATTATGAGCACATAGCTCAACCTCTCGGATCTCCAGGACTAATTACATGTGGATAGACAAAACCTTTAAAGAGCATCCCAGGAACATTTATGTGCCGCAGCACGACCGACAAGATCTCTAAAGAGCATCCCAGGACTAATTACGAGCACATAGCTCAACCTCTCGGATCTCCAGGACTGATTACATGTCTCCGTAGTAATACCTCATCCCAGGACTGATTACGAGCACACAGCTCAACCTATCGAATATCTGAGGACTGATTACATACTACATGGAAATACTGGAAAGAGTATCCCAGGAACATTTATGTGCCACAGCAAGACCAGCAAGATCTCCCAGGACTGATTATATGCTATTTGCACAACCTGCCACATATCATCTCTGACCTCCAAGTATCAACCTGATACTCATGATCCAAACGGATCATCATCGCACAAAGCATCATCCTGATGCTCATGATCACACTGATCATCATCGCTATATCATCCTGATACATATCATCTGGAGCAACACCCTGAAGCTCGTCATCATGATCATTCTGATCATACAATGCATCCACCTGATGCATACCAAGTATCTACCTGATACATATCATTATACATGATCCACCTGATACAAATACAAATACATGATACATATCAACATACATGATCTACCTGATCATACAATGCATCCACCTGATACATATACAGATACATGGTCCAAGCATTTGACATGATGCATATACAAAATACATACAAATGATCCAATCGATCATATCCAACATCCAACATGATGTGTACATACATATACATATAAATGATCCAACTAATCATACAAAGCAGAAACTAGAACATCATCCTAATGTTCATCATCCAGCGCTTATATCCACAGCCATGTGAAGGATCCTCCTTCCAACATGCTTGGAATGGCTTCAGCAAATGTGTCCATCACTTCTTCCTCGAAGTGTCGTCGATCTGAAGAACACCAAGCCTCTCTCTGAAGTACTCAAACTTCACTCTGGCTAGTGGCTTCGTTAGCACATCTGCAATCTGCTCGTCCATCACAACATACAGGAGCTTCACGGCTCCTCTCTACAACATATCCCTAATATAGTGGTATTTGATCTCTATGTGTTTTGACCTATCATGAAACACTTCAAACAACTGTAGTTATCGCAGAATATACCAGTAGCATCCAATGGGAGATCAAATAACTCAGACAGTAGCTTCTGTAGCCATACTGCCTTACAACTAGCTAAACAGGCTGCAACATACTCTACCTCAGCTGTACTTAGTGCTTCGCAGGACTGCTTCCTCCTAAACCAAGAGATCACACTTGATCCCATACTGAAGTAGCACTCAGAAGTTCTCTTCTTATCTACAGCACTGCTTGCCCAATCTGAATCAACATAACCCTGCAGGTTAAACTTTTGATTCGCATCATACTTGAGCCCATAATCAACCGTACCGTTTAGGTACCTCAGACTATGCTTTACAAAAACTAGGTGAACACTCCTCGGATCCATCACGAATTGGCTCAATGTGTTCACTGCAAAGCAAATATCTGGTCTTGTGTTCGTCAGGTACATCAAGGACCCAATCATCTGACAATACAAAGAGACATCAACCGGATCAGATGAAGCATCACACAGAAGCTTCAGGTTCGATGCCATACGTGTGGCCATGGCCTTGCAGTCCATCATCCCGAACCTCTTCAGGATCTCTACTGTATACTTCCCTTGTCCAAGGAAGATTCCATCTACACTCTGCCACACCTACATACCTAGAAAATAGTGCATCATCCACAAGTTCTTCATCTCGAACTCGGCATCAAGCTTCTGCTGCATGTCGGCAATCAATCTATCTTCAATATTTTCAATAGATAACTTTGTTGCTGAACAAATGTTGTAGTCCTTCTTTTGTAGGCGATGGTATATGATCTTTCCTACACAACAAGTTAAATTGCATGATTAGAAAACATCTCATAGTTTTAAGAACAAATTCTTACGCATAAAGAAATATGTCATAAAGTCATGCAATTATCTTAGCCAATGCTTCAATACAACATTTATCCATATTCTGTAACTTTCTAGATGCCTTCCAATCTCTACCAGAACATTGTTAAGAGTGTGCACAACTCCTAACATGTCAGCAAAGAGGTTTCATTGTAGATAAGTAGCCATGGAATGTTGTACAGTGCCATAGGCCACTTACCCATGTATATTAGTAGTATACTGTTCATCAATGCAACTATTCTAATATGCATAATACACAACCTATTTCTAGGAACATAAGCATATACATCATTGAATAACATTATGTAAGAAATGACAATTCAAATACATATCTTTGTTTGGTTGTTGGGTGGACTCCCTCTGAATCTTTGCAATTCCATTCTGATGTGGATTGTGAGAAGTGGTCAACTCCCTATGAATATCTGCATCCTTGTAGAAACCACTAGAGTGTGCTCCCTCTTGATTTTTGCTTCCTGGATTACCTGTTCTGAAGTTATATTCATTCTAGATCCCTATGCATGCTTATTAGTATCATCATTGTGTTATCGTTGAGGTCTCATAAATAAGCATACATTCATTAGTATATTCTTAATACTATCAAAACACAATAATCTTAAGCATGTATAGCCTTGATCATTTCAAACATAAATAATAAGCATTAGTATTCAAGGTTTATATAGGACTCTTATGGTTAGTCATATCATAAATTAAAGTAAGAAACATAATATGCCTAAACCTGTGAATACTCAAACCTATACCTTCATGATTATTTTGGTTAGTCATATCATCAATTATGGTAAGAAACATAATATGCATACAACCATGACTATTCAAACCTATGACTTCATGAATAATCGTTATCAACAACACAACAGTATAAGATCCTAACACAAGGTAGGATTATAGCTTGATATAGGAAAAACATACCTGGATTAGCATGCTAGCTAGATATGTCTAACATAGTTAAACAATATCTTCTTTGTTCTCTTCAATGATTTGGAGATCCTGTGCTAGAACCTGCATATCTCATTGGTTAAGCATAATAGAACAAAGTCATGCATACCTCGTAAGTAGAACTTCTATGTGATCAAAGATTATGGATGAGTCTTTGTCTTCATGTTGTCATGGAACTTGATTTGTCTTTCGTGATGTACCTGTATCTTGTTAGCAAACAACATCAACCTCATACAACACCACAGTGCATTAGTACAATCATATAACCCTAATCAATGAATGTCTTCTATCATTCACATGCATTCATATTTTTACTAAGGTGATACGACAAGTCTAAAATCAAGATTGTTCTAACCGTAATAACATGAAGACAAACATATCATAAACTTAATCATGAAAAAATCTCGAGACATACCTGGATGAGTCATACCTATCAAGATTGCTTGTCATCTTCTTATGTAAGGCCTTAGCCTCATCTCCCTCTGAAACAGGAACTTCTTCACTTATGCAGGTGACCAATCCATCCTCTTCTAGGATTAAACCAATCCACTTGATTTCCAGGAACTCGATCTGGAGCTGTATTAGGGTTTGTCAGAGAAACCCCAAAAATTCAAACTTTTTATTTCAAACTTTTGAAAGGGTAGAAATATGCACCTTGATGAGTTGATCAAGTTGGTATATTCAAAATTTGAAAACTGCAAAGTTTCACTCCCCAATTTTGCCTTTGAAACTTCTGGATTCATTGGACAAGACCCTGAATTGGGGTTTGATGAAGCCCACCCTTCTGCCCAATCATAAGGTTTGATCCAAACCTCTAAGCTTCTATTTTTCTGAGTAGCTTCTAGCCGTGGTCACAGATTTAAAAAATTCCCATTTTTACAGAAGCCCTAATTTTCCACTTTTCTGATCAAAGTCCCGAACTAGGGTCTGATCAAGCCCAGCCTTCTGATTGTTTCTGGTGTAACTCCACACTTTTCGATCCACATGGTCTGAAAATTTTTCCTGAGATAGCCTGACCTGTCATCTTTCCATCCCGATAGGTCTGACCTCAATTGGATTCTCTGAGAGAGAGCTATGCCAAGTGTCGCAACGTGACCTGTTTATGTGATAAACCAGGAGAGCGAACTTGTCTGGAATTCCACGTGTCACTAGTTCAACTTCGGCCTTTGAAAACTTTTCTTGAGATAGTGCATTCTATGTACTACCTGTCACTTTTTACGAAATTTCATTTGGAGCTTCCTATCCCAAGTTATGACCTTTTTTCCAAGGTCACCTATTTTTGACTAAGATCTGGAAGAGGCAGAAACCCTATATTGTATAGATCATAAATCAGAAAGTACAACGGATTAGAGGTTTTCCTTTGGACACAAGGTACATGGGGATCTGATCTTAGACCTGTAAACGTTTCAGATCTGAAACCTTCGCCAAAATGGATTTATAGCGAAATTTCTATGATGACTGGTTTTTGCTATATCAAGCCCTAGCATCGTAACTGCAACAAGTGTCATACGTGCCATATCATGCCTTCTTTCAGGCTAGCTCTGATACCATGTTAAATTTTCAGAATTTACTTCAATCTGATCTAGGACCTTAACTGAGAGAACAACATGTACAGCAAATCTACAGCATATCAATCATGGACACAATAATGCAAGCACACAAGAGACACAGAGTTTACTTAGGGAAAACCATAAAGGTGAAAAACCCCAATAACTTCCTCAGATATAGATAGAGCAATGATACCATCATAATACAAGAGATAGTCTTCTCCTAGCAGCAGAGCCTCCTCCTCCACAAGTGCGCCACTCTCCAAAGTGTGGGTGAGAGAATAGAATGTGTAAAATGAGAGAGACACACTCTCTATTTATACACTAACTTGACTTGACCTTTACTCAACTAGGTCAGCCTCAACTTAACCACTTAACATAATGCTGACTGGGCCGACCCCCACTAGGGTGGTCTAATAACCCATCAAGTATAAGTTACAACACTTACAATATAAATGACGACACTTCCGTATAGAGGAATAATAACATCTCTATAGGAATACAATATACATATATGTGAAATACATTCCGAAGTTACATATACATCAACACCAAAAGGATGTGATATGCATCAAAATATTCATCCATGTATTCTTTCATCCAAAAAGTGAATGAAGAATCTCCACTAAAATCTGAACCAAATAATGAGTAGAAAAAACAAGGAGACTTCAAATGACTCAAAGAAGTCTCACCACCACATCAAGTGTTTTGATCTCTTCAAGTTCATCTTCAAACATATCAAGAACATTCAAATATCCACATTTCTCATAATCCACCATGTCATGAGAATCCTTCAAACAATCTACCATTTGACAATCTGAAACATAGGAGAAAAAACAGGTATCTTGCAACTTTTCAAGAAGTTGCTCATTTTGAATTGTGAGCTTATGATTATCCTCATTATTAATTCAAGAATGCATCATGTAACAATTCATTAAGCTCAACCAAATGGTTTCGATCAAAAAGCAAAGACATGAAATTACCTTTGATGTGGCACATTGCTCTTTGAATCTTCTCGATGTCTTCAAGGAAGGATGTTTCCTCCAATGAAGTAGCTCTCTAACAAGAATTTGACACCAATGCTTGAGTGTCATGGAGAATGCTGAGGGACTCTTGGATCTTCTTTTCATTCATCTTTAAGGACCCTTCAAGAAAATGAGGCTCTTGCAAATAAACCTCCTCATCTTCTTCAATTTTGCTTGGACCAACTTCATGAAGCTCAAGTGGTGATGGGGAAGTTGATCTTGGTTCTTCTTCAACTGCTACAAGGTCTTCATTATCATTCTTAATGGAACTTGGGCTTGCAGCAACACTTTCAAAATTGATCTCTATGTTACCAACATAGGGGTGTGAGCACCCATCAGTAGGTACTCATTCATAGTTTAAGCATCCATCGGTAGATGCTCTTTGGTTCATGTCTAAGCTAGCAGGTGTCTCGAAATGATCTTCCATATTTTCAATATAATCTTATTCATGCTCTTGTGATGTCTCTTCATTTTTATCCTTCAAGCAAGATGATGCATTTTGCCCGTTGTTTTCATTATGATCAATATCTTTGAAATCTCTTTTTGAAGAATTCCCAAAAGCTCTCCTCAAGTGGGACATAATTTCATGCACACATATATGATACTCAGTCCAAGGTTCTTTACAAGAAGGGCATAATCCTTTATTTACTAACCCCACATCTTCATTTTTGGGCCTATTTTCAAAAACATGTTCAGTATAGTACTCAAAAGACATGGCATTTTGTGTATTTTTGCTTGAAGTAAGATATTCTTGATATTTTTGATATTGTTGGGGCAAGGTTTTATATGTTGCTCTCCATCTTTGGAACTCACTCATAGAATTATCCTTGGTTGGTGTGACACACTCATATTCATTAGATTTAAAGTCATAAGAATAATCTTCATTTCTCTTGAAATTGTAAGAAGTGTTGCATGATGGCACCTCTTCCTCGTACCATTCACATTCTGCTTCATATTGCTCATAAGCATCTGCATATTCTTTATAAGAATTGTACTGATAGGAATGTATTAAGTATGTTATTAAGGTCTCATGTGCACCATTAATTGATTGTTATATATGTTCCAACCCTCTCCCATTCAACTACAAAAATCACCAATTCGACCCTTGGGGAAATGGCACTATTTCTTCTCCCAATGCAATTAAACTGAGTAAAAATACTTCAAATGCTAAAGTACAGTACATGAAAATTTTAGAATACATCCATGGCATTACGTTAATCACAAATGCATCATAGAATCATCCATTCATTCGAAATCATCATCAATACATTGGTTCACAACAAGGTAGTGGGGAAATGACATTGTTCTTCCATTAAAAATGAGATTTATACATTTCTACTTGGAATTTTGACCTGAAACTTTCTGGAGATGAAGAACAGAGTATTTAATTCATATTACAAAATAAATGGGGCATGAGAATCTCCCCCAAATAGTACAATAGCTCACCAAAAATGCCCTCTCTCAAGGATCAAGAATATGCCATCAAAACTGGAAATGGTTGAGAGAATGTGCTGCAATAGAGAAAACCATGAGCTAACCTATAGCTTATACCTGCAAATAAATACTCCATTAAATCTCCAAATGAAAGGTCAAGATGGCCTTTGCAATTACCAACTTGGATGGGAATCTTTCACCCTTGAAATTGGCTAAGGCAAGAAACTAGTCATCCACTAGCTCTCCCTCTTCACAAATGCAATTGCAAATTCTACAAATGATCAAAAGATGGTTTCATTCTTTGTTATTGACATTTATAAAGTTCTAATTTCCTCCATGGGTTTAATTCCTTCCAAGAGACTCATGCCAACTCAATTTGGGAAGAGATTCCAAAGAACGCCACTTGTACAACAATTCCTAGTCTCCCACTTCCACCAAATCACATGTGGAAGCATATTAGCTGCCCTAACACCCTTGAGAGACCTCTTGGAGTCTAGTTTTAGCCCTGAAATTTCATATATGTCATATGTTAACCTTCAGGTCTGATTTGTGTCATTGGTGTCATAGCATCTTCATCATTGTTGTCATAGAGCTAGGGAATCTAGCCCAAGTGTCTCACTAGCTCCACATTGCCTCTTCCTCTTCCATGGCAGTTACTCGTCCTCTATATTTCGATCTCATTGACTCATGACAAGTATTATTGAACTTATAACTCATCCCAAGAACATTAGGCTTCCCATAGATTCGAAATTGCAAGAAGAGGATGCCATGTGGCACATACATTCTAGCTTGTGTGGGTCCCACTTCCTCCATGTGTCTTCATGATCAAATGCCACTTTGATTTTCACTTGTATATATTTATTTATCTCCTTTGTTAAATATTTATGCCATCCTAATGTTCCAACATCATTTATTATCCCCATTATTCACAATCCCAAAGCTTCCACCCCAAACCTATGAAACTAGTAATTTCCCTCCTTGGCAATTATTTGACCTTTAGCATCAATTTGACAAACACTAATGAATATGGCCATTGTGATTAGGATGTTGTGACCCAATGCCAATTTTGGAACATGACATTGATCCCAGGTTAGTATCTTTATTTGCACTGGCATCTAAAGAAAGGTATTGACTTTGGGCTAGAGGTTATGCTTTCAAATGTTGTTCTAGAGAAAATATGGCGGGAGCTCATTATGACCATTGAAAAGAGCACAAGATTCTTGAATGGTGAAATTCCCAGGTTGTTTAAATCCCCTATGTAGTCGATCCATACTATCACGAGATTTAATTCGTCGTTCGGAAAGATTGTTCCATAGTTCTTTGAATTGAGGGTCAGTTTGAGCCAGTCCCCGTTCTTCTTTAAATAGATAGTCTCTCCATTCCTACTAAATCCATGTTTCTATAAATAGTAATGGAAAACAAGATTGGATTCTCGATGCATAAGTTTGTCTCTTATTTCCTTGGTTTTTTCCTCATTCACAAGTTTGGACACCTATTTCCAGGAATCATCCTAGAAGGAGACTGAGTCACCTACATTTATCTTCCAAAAGCTTAATTGGGAAATAAAGGATTTTTGAGCCCAAGCCATTTGCTAGATTGTGGAACCTGTTATCCGCCCTTCTAAGTGCACTAGATGGTGATGCTAGATATCAATATCATATTTGGATATCCATTTTTTTTCCATGCGCCATTGGGATTATAAATGAAGTGCCACCAAGACCCCTGCCATTACTGAATTAATATTTTCTGGGTCCCTCAACCTAATGGCTCCTTTAAGCTTGGGTTGGTATAATTTGTCTGGCATTTTTTGGGAGCTACCGTTGTGAAGCCTTGAGCATTTTGGGGTTTTTTTCGTTTGGCATTTTTAGCTATAACATTGACATACATTCCTTGAATAAATGTCCTTTCAATATATTCATTTAACATAATTATAATGTGTTAAATTTTAAAATCAAAATTGTAGAGATGTCCTAAAATTAATTGATTTTTATTTATAATTTAGTTAATTCTGGGAATGTCCTATAATTTAATTATAAATTAAATTGTAGGACATTAAATTAATTGTGTGATATTTAATTAAAAACAATTAATTTAATTGATTTTTATTAAATGTCCCGCGATTAATTCAATGTCGATTTTGATTAAATATGCTATAATTAATTTATAATTTAAATCAATAATTAAATATCAATTATAATTAATTGATTTTTATTAAATGTCCTACAATTAATTAAGGCATAGTCTAAATATTCTACGTTTTGAACTTTTTTCTGAGCATATTTTTCGTCATTTTGTGTTCGTCCTGTGATTGGAAATCTTTAAAAAAACTTAGAATCACATATATTAGCTATTGAAATTGCATAATTTGGGTGCCATGGGGTATTGGAGGGTTTTGAAACTATTTATGGATTCAAAAATACAATTTAAATAGGTATAAATTTGGATTTACCAAAAAACAATAATTGATCAAAACCCACAATAAAATCGAAAATTAAAATAAATAGACTATCCTACAATTAATTTTAGAAATATCCTATAATTAATTGCTTTTAAGCCATAGGCATTCCAACAACGAAAGAATATCTTTGCCACTGTTCATGATTCCTCGCTTATGCTTCCAATGAATTAGCGCCACATCTCCTCGTCTATTGGTCCACTCTAAATCCACCACGTATTTACCTTGTTCATTGTTTCTCAGTATTAAAGTTCCGAGCTCTATTATTTTATGTTTGCAGTTGCAGTAGGTGGAGAAGGAACCAACAACAAGGAAATGATGACTCAGATGGTACCACTACCTAATCTATTTAGGTGGCACTGTGATTTCTATTTTGAGGTTTCTAAAGCTGTTGAAGGGTAGGTAGGATATATTTCTTTGTGAGGCTAGATATCAAGATCGTATTTGGATATCCATTTTTTTTCCATGCGCCATTGGGATTCTAAATGAAGTGCCACCAAGTTGCCCCCCCCCCCATTACTGAATTAATATTTTCTGGGTCCCTCAACCTAAGGGCTCCATTAAGCTTGGGTTGGTATACTCTGTTTGGCATTTTTTGGAGCTACCTTTGTGAAGCCTTGAGCATTTTGGGGTTTTTTCCATTTGGCATTTTTGGCTATAACATTTATAGACATTCCTCAAATAAATGTCCTTTCAATATATTCATTTAACATAATTATAATGTGTTAAATTTTAAAATCAAAATTGTAGAGATGTCCTACAATTAATTTTCAAGAGATGTCCTAGAATTAATTGATTTTTATTTATAATTAATTAGTTCTGGGAATGTTCTACAATTTAATTATAAATTAAATTGTAGGACATTAAATTAATTGTATGACATTTAATAAAAAACAATTAATTTAATTGCTTTTTATTAAATGTCCCACAATTAATTTAATGTCGATTTTTATTACATATCCTATAATTAATTTATAATTTAAATTTAAATCAATAATTAAATATCAATTATAATTAATTAATTTTTTATTAAATGTCCTACAGTTAATTAAGGCGTAGTCTAAATATTCTACATTTTCAACTTTTTATGAGCATATTTTTCGTCAAATTTTGTTCGTCTTCCGATTGGAAATCTTTATAAAAACTTAGAATCACATATATTAGCTATGGAAATTGCATAATTTGGGTGCCATGTGGTATTGGAGGGTGCTGAATCTATTTATGGATTCAAAAATACAATTTAAATAGGTATAAATTTGGATTTTACCAGAAAACAATAACTGATCAAAACCCACAATAAAATCAAAAACTAAAATAAATAGACTATCCTACAATTAATTTTAGAAATATCCTATAATTAATTTTTTTATGTCGTAGGCGTTCCAATAATGAAAGAAGATCCTCGCCTTTGTATATGATTCCTCGCTTATGCTTCCAATGAATTAGCGCCACGTCTCCTCGTCTGTCGGTCCACTCTAAATACACCATGTATTCACCTTTTTCACTATTTCTCAATATTAAAGTTTTGAGCTCTATTATGTTATGTTTTCAGTTGCAATAAATGGAGAAGGAACCGACAGCAAGGAAAAGATGACTCAGATGGTACCACTACCTAATCTCTTTAAATCAATTTCCACAAGGATGTCGGGTTATCTGTTTGTCAGAACCAAAGTCCATTAATGTCAGGCCAGCATCTGCGACTTCTTGCCTTCTTGAACATGCTTTCCAGGCTCCAACTGAAGGACAGATTAATTATACTCTTTAAATTGGTGTATACACTCCTTACGGACTAATTATACTCTTTAAAATGGTCGATACACCGCTTAGATGATACATGTTTTGTTCAATGGTCGTGTAATAAATAGCGTGTTTGTACAGGGACTTGCTTCCAGATATTTGAACAATGACAAATGACAGACAATTCAAGAAATGACTTATCAATTAAATCCGATGAATAAGAAATGACCTTACTAGATTTCGTTTAGGCAGTTTCAGATTCTGTCTAAGCATTAGAGAATTCCCATTCAGAGCTCCTGTTGCCTTTGTCAAGTTCACTTCATCCCATGTTCGAAACCTGTGAAAGTTCAACTCTCATTCTACAGACAACTACATCTGCTATTCAGGCAAATTTTTTTAGAGTTTCAGACCTAGCCCCTACTCCATGTAATTATCTCGAATGTCTTTTTTGCTTCATTTGGAATCGAGTTACAATACTTGTCCATAGACTGGTTAGGAACCGTGGTAGTGATTTACGACTATGGAACCAAACTTAGGCTTCATATTTTTAACCACGCAGCTGCAGTGACTAAATGAAATTTTCTTCTTATCAAATGAATTCGCACAAGCCCTCTTTTTATTGCAAAAATTCGAGCGTCTCAGGTTTGGGTTCCAACGGGGAAGTGAAACCCTGAAATAATACATTCCATAATGGAACACCATTGGCGAAAACGATAAAGTCGATGACTTTACCTAGAAGCTCAGGCTCCAGAACCAAAAAATTTAATGGCTTCAGGGGATATAGCAAGGCTGCTCCCCGAATATGCTTTGCTGTCAAAAATCATGGAGATGGATAATGTATTGATTCGTAAAATATCAGAAAAAGAGTCTAACTATATGGTACATATTTTCAATATTTAAAATTATGGGCCAATAGGAAGTAAATTCAAGTTTGTCTGAGATTAGCATTGAATGTACATTTCTGGTTTGAAATGATTTTCAGGGGTAGTGGTTGGATCGGGATGGAAATCTTATGTTGTGTGGATTAACATTGGCTGTTACTTTGTTATTGGAGTTCCATTTGGCGTGTTTCTTGGTTGGGTATTCAATTTAGGAGTCTTGGTGAGTACAATTTCCTTTCATTTGTGCCCCAACTTTGGAAGAAAAGTCTAATGCGTTGAAGGCCTACTGCAATGATACAATACTGCCCATAACAGATTGATTTACACCACTTGCAATATGGCAGGAATGTTATGCGGGTTGACAGTGCAGATTCTAATACTAGCATATATTATATATCAGTGTGACTGGGAATGAGAGGTGAAATAAACTAAATTGGGATCATAAATCCTTGTCTTGATGAATATCTATTGGACAACTGATATTGTTCTTTATTTATTCAGTTGTAGGTCGTTGAAGCTCCAAATCTTGTTAACAGCTAATCTATCTTCCAAGGAGGTAAAAAAAACTGCATTTCAATCTGAACGAAGGAGGAGGTTTCTAGCCCAATGAAATATATTTTCTATGGTCATTGTTGGGTACTCGACGTTGTTTGGTTTGGCTTAGGTGGCACTGTGATTTCTACTTTGAGATCTCTAAAGCTGCCAAAGGGTAGGTAGGAGATATTTCTTTGTGATCATCAATTTGCAACCTTTCTTCTCAAGATATGGCCATTTGAATTTACATTTTCGCATGATAATAATTTTTTTTGTTCTGAAAACAATCAAATTCTTGCTCTGATTCTGAGAGGAAACATGAGGTTGCACCAATTTAGAATGTTTAGTGTCATGGATCGTTGCTTTCCACTTACTACCCCGTTCGAACGAGAAAATCGAGAAGTATGAGGTGATCCTCTTAAGGGCCTTCGTCTGAGACGGGATTGGTATGGACCAAGATTTGAGTCTAAATACTTTCCTCCTGAAGGGAGCAAGGATTTTCTTGTTAGAATAGAAAAAAAATGGAAAGGGTCCTTGACTCCTTAAATAAGCCACAGTACTTCCCTCTGATCTCATAGTAGATGGCATGTGGAAAAATGAAGTGCTCCATCATCTCTGGTTCTTGTAAGTGGCATAACTGGCATATCCTGTATGTCCATTGGATGTGACAATCTGTCTCAATCCAGACTTTTTTTGTGGTAGATGCCTGAAACTGAATGTGGCCACCCATTACAGAGTAATGCAGAGGTAGGATGTAAACCTACATATTGAAGAGAAAGAGGCAAGCGACCGTTGGAGACCTTCACACTCAAGCAAAAGATGTGGCATGATTGGCAGCCACCCATGCCATATCCACACGAACCCTAACGAGAAAGAGTTCATGAGAGTGCAACTCTCCAAAGATACCAATGTTTCCAAACTTTGGCTGGATCGCAAGCTCCATGAATAACCCTAGCTCTCGTTGGACATACCCAAAAACTTCCAAAAACACCCACGGGGTCTATTTGTTAAATAGATCTTCTTTTGCCGCTTTCATACCATCATAAATATTCAAAACATGCATGCATTATAGTGGTGGATAGTTACCACTTTGGTCATGATATCTTATTGTTTTTCCATTCTTAATGGTAGATATGGAATGCAGTACATATACTTGTATTTTATGTTGGTCTCTTCTATATTTGTTTTTTCCCATCCCCACAATTTTATGGAAAGGATACTGCAATATCTTCACATCTCTTTGATTAATGGGACCTTTGGTTTAGGTTGGATTTCCATAATGTGATAGAGCATGATCACCATGTGGCATCTACTCAACCAGACAAGAAAGAGGAAGAATCATTAGAGAGATTTTGAGGTCAAAAAATGGCCTCCTAAGAGATGTACTACAAAAATATGAGATATATTAAAATATTATGAATTTGGGGTTTTATGGGGTAGGTATATATGACAAGTAACCTCCCACACTATTTTATATGCACAATATAAATAACCATGGTTGAGTTGCTTTTCAAAATTCCCTAGAAATAAAATTAATAAAATAAGTCTACATTGATGTGACTAAGATTCATTGTAAATTCCCAAAAATTTATTGTCCTTTAGCATTTATTTGTCTTGAACTTGCAAATGAAATTAAATAATAAAAAATATTTTTAAGAGCTATTTTTTTAATTTTATGTTGACTTTTTATATTTAGTACTTTTCTCGTGAATTTAATATAATGTAATTTAATTGAGAATTTATTTACATGTAAAATGTTAATAATATTATTATAATCCACATTGCATTATTATTATTATTATTATTATTATTATTTATTAAATCTGTTATTATTCTTTATTAGTTTGACATTATGTTATTAAATAGAATGGAGTAAATATATAATTTAAAATTAAAAACATAAAAATGATAATATATTATTTTATAAAAAAATGTGAAAGGACTTTGTTTATGAATTAAGAGTACTTCACTTGAAAATGACAATAATATTATTTTATGAAAAGACTATCATTATGAGTACTTTACTTTATGACTTAAAATTACTTACACCACTACCTTGGTTAACTATGTGTTTTCATCCACCATAGAAAATTTGACAAATAAGCATTCTTAACTCATGTAATGCCACCTCACCAAGGTGGATGATGTCATCTACTAGAATGTGATTGGTTGTTTTTTATAGTACATTTTCTTTGTTTTGAGGCCATTTTTTTACCTCAAAATTTCTCTAATGACCTTGAGCAGGCAAGAAGGATGTATTTAGCATCTATCATTGCTACAAAGAATAATCCAGGTGAAGAGTCTCTCTTCCTAGCAGCAGGCCCCAGGGTACAGTTACAACAATTCTTACTCCGATCAATATTGGAAAAAAGACTTAATGACAAGCCCCCAATCCAGACATTAATCTTTTTAACTATCTAAGTTCTTTTGCATAAGGTGTGTATTTATATCCTCCTGCATGTTAGCTTTGACAGGAGGCAAGAATTTTATTCCTATATCAAATTTCTTCTCTGCATGTGGTCATAATCTTCCATTCAAATTATACTACATTGGTGATATTTGAGGCAGATCAACAGGGGGTGGTGTAATGTTCACAGTCTGATTTCACAAATGCCTGCAATATTCTCTAAGAAACATTTTCAGATCATCAAGGGGTGGTGTTATTCTCAAATACGGTTTCAAAAAATTCCCTCAATGTTGTCTGAGAATAGCTCTACTATTTCCTTGTAGTGTACCATATGGATTTATTACTTAGATCTGAATTCGATCAAATGTAAATAAATTCTTTCCTCTATATCAACTTTTGTTGCTATTGATAACAAGCTTCAGCATGAGGAATGTTTTCTAGGAAACACTCTGCACAAGGAAGAGAAATGACTTTCGACTTCCAAGACATATTATTGCATCATTGGTCCAATAATTTGTTTACTAAACTTGATGTATCTTGCAAGGTTTTGCTTGTATTTTATCACACATCCACCTCATGATTCTTTCTTTAGATGTACTCTACTGCTGCAAATATGGAACCCACAAATATGTTGATGTACTCTATTGCTGCAATTTTGGAACCAACAAATCTCTTGATGTACTCGACAATCCTGAAATTTGTATTACACTATAAATAATTCTAGGTGGATGGTATTGCAAACTGGAAAAGTATTTTCCATTGTTCCAAGGAGACTTCTCAGAATGTAAGATTGAATATTGGGAGGTAGCTAATGAGGATGAAATGATGGAAGGGATATGAAAGTAGGTGAGCATTTCGAGCCCTTAGAGGCCTTATAAGACTGAAAGCCCTTGTGTCCATGACCACATGGTTAGGAGACAAGCTGTAGGAAGTTTACATTGTTTACAAGCAATTATCAGGTTGCAAGCTTTCGTTCATGGTCACCAAGTTAGAATGTCGAAACAAGGATTGGATGTACAGGAGAGGCTTGGACATATGCATAGACAAAATCCATCAAGAGTGAATGATTGGTGAGGTTTTTTCTCATTTTGAACTATGGTATCTTTAAATTTAGAACTTGTTGCAGATTGAAATTTATGTAAATTCCAAATTGGTTATAAAACTGATGAAACTTGTTGTTGGATTTTGCATAAATTGTTTGTAATGCTCTAGGAAAGAAAAAGCTCCTCGATCTTTGTGGTCAATGGTACTTCCCGATTTGAGAATCTGTTAGTAAATGCATTTGCTCGTCATAAAGGCTTATGGAGTTTTTGCAGTTTTTGGATTAATTAATCATAAAGGCATATTTGTTATGAAGTTGCAATATTGACCTTGTCAAATATTGTGTTGCCCCAAGTAATGGGTCAGAAAAACTTTGATGCAACAAGTAATTTTATGTACAATAATAATATTGAAAATCAATATTTGAGAGTTCCTATTACAAAATTATTTGAATTCTCAGTGATAGATGGATATTTGATTGTTACAAAAGGCCTGCTGAATCCTTTGTAATTTTATAAAATGATACCCTTAATTATAATTATTCGACATCTATGTCATCTACAGGCATGGAGCATTTGCTTTCCAGGGTTTTCAGCCTGATTGCATCCTATGTATTCATTGTTGAGAACATCAACCTGAACTTGTTTTCACTTAAAACTATCATGGGTCCACTAGTATTGTGATACCTTGGCACTTGAACTCTTCTGTAGATGGCTTTACCACATATATTACTCACTTCGATAGTGATCAAAAGATAAACAAGGTAAGCTTATTTTTGGACCCTATTTTCCAATATTGTTACTTTTTATGATGTGTCTCCATAACCTTTTTAGCACGGTCCAATTTCTATCTTCCATTCATAGTTTTGCTATGGATTCTACACAAGGAATTTTTTACTTTGTTTTTGACTTACAAGAACAACATCCAGCCATGTAAAAATAAGGTGATACAGTGTTCTTATTCAAATGATGATTCTTCAATGCAGGACCGGTCAAGTGCAGTAACTTCACTACACAGACAACACAGTTTACCAAAATGGTTCACACAACTGCTTAAATATGTTAATCCAGATGAACAAAACAAAAAAGGAATAAGAAGTTATACTACTCTAAAGGAGGGCAGGGTTTGTGTGGTCTTTCCTTTTATCGATGTATTTTCTCCATCCTACTTCCTACTGTGCCGTGTTGTTCATATGAGCAACTAATTTTCTTTTGAAATTATTTTACAGGTAGAGACAGTTTGCAACCTCGGGCACCATGAAGTCCAGCCGTTGTCTCACATTTCAAACGATTTGTAGCAAGAGATAAGCATTTTTAATGGTTTTGAATTTAAAAATTTCAACTTTACCATTTAGGGATTAACAATGAAGAGATGAGAAGTTAACATAAAGAGCACATAAAGTTTGCCATATGTAGATATCTATCTTATGATACATGTAAGAATTTTGTAGCATCTTTGCTCCTCCTTGTATGTTTGGATAAGTTTTGGAGGAGTTGTGGATAGACAAATAAGTGAAACTAAAGAGCGTACGAGGGATGGCATAGGGAAAAAGTGTTGATGGATGTTATGAGTTAGAATATCTACCAAATACAGAAACATTGACATATTTGGAGGAGTTGGGGCAGAGGGGTCTCTCAAGCTGAATAGAATATGGGGGTTGGAGCATGCGACAAATGTGGGCTTCCTGAGTTAAAATAGCCTCCAAGTATGGAAACATTGGCATCTTTGGAGGTGGTGGAGGAAACTAGATGTGTGAAGGTGAAGAGCATACAGGGGTTGGAGCTCATGACAAATCTTAGAATCCTAGGTTTTCATTGGTTGTTTGAGTTAGAAGAGCAACCAAGTATGGAAACATTGACATCTTTGGAGGGGTTGGGGGAAGAGGGGTGTGTGAAGCTGAATAGCATATGGGAGTTGGAGAATGCGACAAATAGCTGGAGGAATTGTTAGCAAGCGAATGTGTGAAGCTGGAGAGCATACATGGGTTGGTGAAAGGGACAAAGCTTCGAGACCTAAGTGTTAGTGGTTGGCCATTGGAGCTATTGTGGGTAGAGGGATGTGAGAAGATGAAGAGCATCCCGCAGTTGGACCAATGGACAAAGCTTAAACAACTAATATTTTTTGAGTGGTCTGAGGTAGAAGAGCTGCCAAAGTATGGAAACATTGGTGTCTTGGAGGTGTTATGGGCAGAGGGATGCATGAAGCTAAAGGGAAGACGGTGTCTAGTGCACTTGAAAAAAGCTTCAGACACTAATTCTTGGTTGATGATTTGAGTTAGAAGGTGTTGAACATGCAAGTATGTAGTTGAAAAAACTTGATGTTTCTAGATGTCCCAAATTACAATGTCCAATGTCTAGTGTGGTAGTTGTGGACTAGCATTGCAGATGATCAATGGATGTGAATATGTCCTCATAGGGCATATGTTGTGAATATTCTGGGACCTCCTTCAACCTTCAATAAGATTAGATCTCTATCAAGTTTAGAATCTTGGTTTGGAAAAAACATGGACAATTTGAGTGGATATAATGGTTAAGAATATGTATTTTCTCCTAATAAATCTTTAACAATATATAATCCATTATCAAGAACAAGGATAATTTTAATATCATTAAACAATAGTTAGAAGTGCTCATATATAGATTATTTTCTAGTTTGATCGATTGATTAAAAGGCCGAACATTTGATTGCTAATTTTAATTTTGTTTTTCATTGTCATTTTCAATTCTTCTTTCACTCTCTTATGCATAAGTATTTAAAGAGGAGAGGGGCATCATCTAAGTTTGTTATACAAGAACTTCAATCACAATGAAATCATGGTAGCAACTTGTATTATGAGTATTGTTGCTAAATTTTTGGTTTTTTTAATCTATTTGTTAGAGAAACATTAACTTCATTGTAGTGCCCTTATCAGGGCACTGGGTCTCTAATTGTATGTTCATGTACATGCCAAGTTTCTCTTATGTTTTCTGGAAAAATTCCCCCGTCTATGTCTCCATTATCTAAATGACTATATGTCTCTGCAATTTAAGCAAACATAAACTTAAATTTTTCATTTCAACTCTGTTCTTCTTTCATGCATAATCTGAAAATAAAAGGGAAATACAATTTATTTAAGCTAGCTGAGTAAAATACCTGGACCCATAGATTCGCGGTAAGATCAGAAGACTTACGTGGTGAATTCTGTATGGTACCTTAGCAACCCAAAATGATGTGTCCACCCTGTCGATCAACTGTTATTGTGCTGACCCTAGGAAATCAACGGACTTCCTAGCCCCCGAGCCCACAGACCGATAATCCCGACAGGAGCTTTCCATCGAACCTTTCCATGGTAATCTTTTGCTGAGTTAACCCCCTCCTCAGTCTTTTCATTTGAGTTTCCCACCTCCTCAAAGCTTCGAGTTAACCCCCTCCTCGACATTCCTCCTTTTCCACAAAAATCCTCACAATTCTCCCACAATCCCCCCTTACTACTTTGTTAAATCTCCTCTTTATAGGAATCCACCTCCTTCAAAAGTCAACTTCCTTATCACTCCACCGCCCTAGCTGTCGTGGTCTTTTGAAAGTACAAATCATTAATGCATCCCCTTTTAAGGCAAAAAGGTGGATTATATATTATTTTTAAATCACCCAAGTTCTCTCGAGCAGTGGGACCATTCAATAATCTATTTAAACAAATCCTTTTTAATTTATTTTGGAAATGATTCTGTCCCTTAATTTAAATGAATAGTCTATTTAATAAATTATTCACTCCACTATACTTTCATAAAAAGGGTTTATTATCATTATCATTATTAATTAAATAATAATAATAATAATAATAATAGTTAATAGTAATAGTAATTAACTTAATTGTGAATAGTAATTAAAACATTTATTTGTTTAATCGATAAGTGTTAACATAGTACCTTTTGCGTGTAAATCATGAAATATACTTAATGGTTTGATGAATCATAGTCAACAATTACATCGTACACCCTTCTAGTATTAATGTTTAACTTATTATACTTCATGTTGAAGACACATTCATTGGAGGATACTTGTGATTAATGACACTTATTTTAATTGTTCATTTCAATGTTTACACACAAAGACTAATTAACTTAATTTACACATTGGAACTTGATAATCTTTTACTAATTAAGTCATCCACAAAATACTTAATTGACTTATCTATGATAACTTATAACATTGTTAAATCTTGATAAGTATGTTGTAACCAATATTATTGCGCATGTGCATAATGTGCATGCGTGGCCAGCGTATGCACAAGACGGGCATGTACTATAAACATACGTCATATTCCTATGCATAACAGCTAACTAATAGTAATAATACTTTATGCAAATAGAGCAAGTATACATTCATCATAATATTGCTAAAACATCGTCGGTTATTCTATCAGTTAACCTTTAAGATGTCATTTCGTTATTTTTATGATTACACTTGATCAATCATTCAGGTGCAAAGAAAGCTACCTACTACCACTAATTCCAGGTCAATGAATACCCAACCCTCAACAGTACTAACTATCATATCCTCCCATCCTAACCTACTGCCACATCCTCCCTATCCCTCCTCTGCTAGTACAAAAGTGGATGTCGGACTCATCGACCTGACCACATAGAAGTTGAGAGCGATAGCGTTGGCTGAATAGCGGACCTATCCTCTCCTAGCAGGCATCCGACCATCGTCATCACACATACATGGGGAGCGTGTCTCAGCACGGCCCTCCCACGATCTCGGGTATCATAGGAACATAGGGTGGGAAACACATCCATCCCTCTCAACATACTGGGCCTACGCCCTTATCAAATCCTACTCTGCTGCTCTCGAGATTATCGGTCCATGTCATCATTTCATCAATTTCGGTTGCTAAGGTTTATTGCATGGATAGGTTCTTCTCCGTATATCAGATCAAGTACCCGGCTTTCCCATAGCCCTCGTGTCCTGTAGGTTAGTATTCCGCAAGATACACCTTTTATAACAAGCATTTCCATTCGATCACCAATTGATCCATATCATCAACATCATTTTATTTCACGTCACAATTTTATCACATCACATGTATGCATGGAATATAATAGTTCTATCAATTTCATCATAGGATGGCATCCACGTACAACACCATATATTTCACATTTCATCAATGAAAACGCTAAAACATATATTTCCCATTCTATCATTGTCTGATCCATATTGTCAGCATCATTTATTTCATCACATAAAATCAACAAATCAATCACAGCATAATTACCACATCATATATATCACATTTCCTCCAGGACGATTATCAAACATACACTGTCATTATGAAATAAAAGAATCTCATGATAATCATAACTTTAATAAATGCATGAATATAGTAACATCATTAGCACAGTAGCAACATATCATCATGTCTAACATGCCGAAAATATAGTTCATTCTGTCTAGCTGAGTCAAACAGATAACAAGCAATAAGGTGAAAGGTGTCTAATTCATAAACATGCCTAGTCAAAATATGGGGCGTTACATACACCCACCCTTCAAGAAACTTCGTCCCGAAGTTATGGTCATAATAATGCAAGGAAAATCTTGATGCCTAACCTCTTCATTTTTGCAAGTAGCAGGTGTTGGCCATAATTGTCTCACTTAGCTTTGACTTGACCGAATATGTCGGTATTATATTATGGCTTTGCTTCCTTTATCTCCCTGATGTGTGTTCCAATAATTAAAGAAACATTTAGATTAATCCTTTTATTGGATCTCAATATTATGCCTAGAATGCCTAAATGTTATAATCATGTTCCATCCACCTTAGTATCCTATTTCATACCGTTTAGTAACATCCTTCAAGTTATAACATCCAGAGAGGTTTACTCATCACCAAAGCTTATATTGATCCAATCTTAGTATGAAATGATCAATGATTTTTTTTTTTTTAAAGTGAGCTGAGAGTTCATAATCTTTAATTATACAAGGATCCTTAAGATTTGCATACCTCTCCTAGGAGATGAAGATCCATGTTATTTCCTCCTAAGGTCAACCATTATTCTTATCTTAGTGTTAATAAGCAATCTGCGTCCTTGATAACCATTAGTATTGTAACAATTATTACATTAGGAGAACTATCATTTATTAGAATGTTTTTAGTGACTATATTTTACCAAAATGCTTAAGTTCACTGATAGTATCTGTTAGGGGTTTACACAGCATAACTTTATTCATTGAGGTGCACATCGGTTCCTATTTTGCCTCCTTTATTACCCCATTTACTTGTATTACTAGTTCACTTAACTTGGTTGAGGGTTCGGCGCACCTTCATTCACGGTAACTTCATTAGTCCCTCAATAATTTACCCACTTTTATATTTTACTGCTTGTTCGTTTTGTAGTTATAAATTCCAAGTTGTTTCTCAATAATATTCCCTCCATCATGACAATCTTGACCTAAGCAAGACTGGCAGCATATGACCCCTATTCTATTCTCGCACATACCCAATTCCTTCAATCTCTTTCCACTTACTATATTGAAACATGATTAATTGCACTTTACACATAGAAAATTTACGATGTTGATTTTAATACATAGATATCTCCCATATCTTAATACTAATTAAATTTTCCAATAGGGGAATCCATTCACACATACCTTAAATATTGACCTACCACCTCTATTTGGGGGTGCCTAATACAACTACACATTATCACTAGACATGAAATACACATATAATCTTACTCCCTTTCTTGCCAGTTTTGTAAGGATATCCCCCTCCTCAATAATTAATTACATCATTTCTCATAATTGGAAATGCACTATTTCCCCTAAAACATAGTTTCATTACCAATTCCAAGTGCTTGATTTATAATGGTTGTTAGAATATTGGTCAAGTGTTATTGACTTTCAATTATCTCTCATTTCATCACCTTCCTACCATGTCCTTACTCCATTTACTACCTTATTAGATTCAATTAATACATCTCTTGTTTCTATCGATGATCCTGTACCTAATGGAGAGCAATACCATTATCCTAGTCACTAATGGTGGTAACCATCGTCCCTTAATATTTGAACACAAACGTATATTTATTCATCCATTCAACGCATTATTAAACATAAGTGGACTCCACTTTCATTTTTAACTAATAGAACTAGCACACTGCTTCATTCCTTACAATTCTTAAGGTATATCACCTTGCCATTTCACTTCTCGGTAATAAATAACAACAAGAGTATCGTAGCATCATTAAATTAGGAGAACTATTATTGTTTAAAAGGTTTTCATGGCTATTTCTTATCAAAATACAATTGTTATCGTATTTATTTATTATTCTCATTTTCAAACCAATATAATTTGTCAGGAACCATTACTTCTTCAATTTCTTAGGAATCTCATAGCTAGTTTGTTCCCACCCTTACCATCGCAAGGGTAATTACTAGTATTTATCCTAGTACTCCATTGTAATTGTACATCACCACTCTTCCTACCCACACAAGTGACCTTTATGTATTTTGTATAGGCCTTGGTCTACCCCTACAATTTGAACCAGATCATCATTATATTAGGTATGATTAATCCAAGAATCTCCCCTTTTTTTTTTTTTTAGAGCTTTTCGCACCTGTACACCAATGTTTAACTTAATTAGTCTAAGCCATGTTCCTCCTTAATCAAATAGTCTTTTAATAAGCTTCATATGCAATTCCCCGGTTTAAGTACATGGTTTTTTTCCATAATGTGATTCAAAAGGATACCTATCCTTGTATCCAACAATTTATTTCCTTCCATTATCTTATCTAAAGAATATGTAATGTATTTTTTCACTACTCTATATAACATTTGTCTTGTTATTTTCAAATGGAAATTTCATTCGTGAATATAATTATGAGAGATTCACGAGTTTTCACTTTAATTTGTACCTTGTACTAAGTTATCTGTGCACACATATTAATGTCATGTAATTTTGTTGTGGGGAAGTAGCAGCTCAAACACCACTCCATGTTTATTTAACCAAGTTCTCTTATTAAACACAAGCAAGTGTAGATGTGGGTGTCCTAACAAGTCACACATTCACATAACCCTTAAACATGCTAGTTACCCAACCTGTAAAACCTATTCAATAGAACTAGATGAGGTTACACGGCATTGCAACTGATGCCATCTAGGAATTTCATTATTAGATTAAGACACAACTTTTCCCCTCTTAGTTGATATATATAAAAATTTCCATTCTATGCAGTACTTAGAGAAGAAATATAAGAAAGTAAAGGGAATTCATTTCTACCCTGTCATTTTTTTTACATTACGAGGAAAACCTAATGCAGTGCTCCATAAAATTGCCTATATTTATACTTATGTGCAGGGAACAGTTTGTTAGGATCAATGTGTTGGAATCTATGGTCGTTTTCATTAATGATTTTGTCCTGTAGTGAAATTAGCGTCTTAGCGTTCAGCTTTCCATGCTCGTTTTAGCGGTTCCTTGTTTTCAGATTAAGTGTTTGTTTTGTCTCTTCGACTATACGTTGAAGTCTCGGCAAAGTGTTTCAGATTAAGTCTACACATTTGACTTCTTTCCGAATATGCACATTTCATCCAACTCATCTCATCCCTTGACGGAGAGCAATATTAAATTATACAATGATTTGGACAACATGCTCACATATTTCAATTCAATCTCTTTAAATAAACTATATAAATATATATAAGAAACTTAATTAATATTTAATTAAATAACACTAACACCTTATAATTATGTATGATATTTGCCGAAACCTATTTTTGGCCTGGTGAGCGAGGGTTATCCTGAGTGGAGGTGAGTTTTATTTCAACTCTAGCCAATTCATTATGGTCTTTACATTCTTGGTGTACATAGAGATCCCCTCTCTCGAATTAAAATGACCTAGATTGTGAGTATCATTTAGAAAGAAGAGACCTTCAATAAATTACCATAAATTTTATCTTGTCTTAACCATGACACCACTATGTCCTTTCGTTTATGGAATAGATGGATCTCATCTAAGGTGACTTGCACAAAGAAGTCTAAGTATTTTGGCATACATTATTCATAACCTTATCATCATATACTACCATTTCTTTGTCCACTACCCTACTCTCTTCTTATTACTTACATTCATTTGACTTTATTTTACTTTTAATGCTCACTCACCCTTTTTACCTTTGTTTGTCCACTCTTGTCTTCATATATATTATTTGTATTTTTTTTTTATACAAATATCATAATGTTGATAAGTTTTTTTTTTTATATTATTATTATAACATTAAGATTTTGACTTATATCTCAATACATCCAACTTTACAAATTAATCTTTCTATTTATGATTTGTATTATAATTAGGGATTTTTTTTTTAAAATTTCGTTGAATGTCCAACACTTATAACATATCCATTAATTTCATGCCCTCTATTTTCCTTAATATAATAGAATACGATTTTTTTATAAATCTATAAGATACTCTATACATTTACGTATGAAGAATTACCAATTTACAAGTACATGTATAACTTTTAATGTTAATGCCGTTTATCTCAAAAGTGTATCAATTCACAATATATCATTATCATTCTCTTTTTTTTTCTTATATTAACTTTTAATTCTTAACAACAATTAAATTAAATTAAATTAAATTAAATAATAGAAAAAAGTATAAATTACATTAAATTAAATTAAATAAATAATAAATAAGAAAAAAAAATATAAATTATATTAAATTAAATAATAAAAAATAAATCAAATTGAATTTAATTAATTAATTAAAAGACATTACATTAAATTAATTAAGTTAAATTGAAATTAAAGGCATTAAATTAAATTGATTAACGAAATTTCTCTCTCTCTTTTTTTTTTTAACATCACGTCTTACATGAACTTGTTGCTGGTATAATTATGGGTCATGAGTACGAATGTCAAAACAATATTTTGGGCGAAATGCCCAAACTAGCTTTTATTGCTGGTTTAATTATTCCGACCTAATTTGTGAAGGAATGAAGAAGGCTGGGCGCGAGCTGGGCACTCATGCTATTTGTTGGCAGGGTAAATACATGTGTGGGTCCATACGACCACCAGTTCTTGGTGTCCAACGGCCCTGTGCCAAATTCCTTCTGGAGTCCGAGTGTGGGCGGCAACCATAAATGGCTATTTTCATGAAATTCGATGCAGCAAATAGGGGATATTGTAGTTGTGTTGACGTGGTAAAGTTCTTTTGATCGGAGGGTTGCAAGAGCCGTAGAGAAAGATCGACGGCTCTCTTTATTCCGCGCCGGCAAATTGCACGCACGATACGGGAGGTTGGTGGTTGCGGGAAGAAAACCGTCGTTACACGTGTCAAATTTCTACTCATCCGCATACAAGGAAATGGTATGGTAAACCGCTTAAGGGGCAACACGGAAACCGCTTACGTGGCATCAACTATCTCCTATTTATGGAAGGATACGAGGGTTTATTCGGCATTAGGTAGACTTCGTCGGCATATATGGGCTTGGCAGCAGGTCGCGCGACTTGCTCTCCGTGCTGAGCAATAGGGTTTGGCCCTACATCTCTGCCACCTCCCATCTCCTTCTCCGTCTTCACCTCTGCACGGGTTTTTTTTTTCAAATTAATTTGAACCTACGGCAGAGCCGGGATGTCGCAGGAAGCCCTCCCTCGGGTTCCGCAAGGTCGACGCCGGCAAACTTCTCACTAAGATGAAGCTCTACGCGGCCGAGCCTGATGGCGTCACTTATACTGCCCTCATCGATGGCTATTGCAGGACTAGGAACTTCGAGCAGGCCGACAGAACGCTGGACGAGATGCTGGCAATGGGCTGTGTGTCCGATGTATCTTGATAAGTACCATAAAAAGATAGCGCACTTGGCGCTTAGACTGGTGCTGGGCTTAGGCATAGCCCGATATTCTTTATAAGTAACAAAAGGGTGGTGAGCTTGTTGGACGAATTGCACGCTTGGGTGCATTGTGCGTGGTGGTTCCAGATAGGAGTTATATGCATCAGTTTTTAATATGATGGCTCAAATAGGAGCAAAATGTAGTGCCCTTTCTATGCTCTTAGTGCGTGCAAAATCTGACACTTGTTCATATTGACCACTTATTATCGTTGCCATGTAGTGGTTTTTTTTGGGGGGGGTTTTATTGTTCAGGAACAATGAGGGGAAATATTCAAATTTAAATGATTTTAGATGACTCTTAAATTCTGTTGAATTTTAAAGTTGTTGACAATGCCTGTTGTCTCTGGCCATGTGGGTAGGACCCCAAAAGTGAAATAACCGATTAGGTACTGCAGTAAAAATAAAACAAACAAGGAAACTGTACGAGAGGATATGACGACTGTCTCAAGCAACAATGAGAAAAAAAAAACTTGTAAAATCAAGAAACAAGGGGAGAGGACAGAGAAAGAGAAAGACAGGCTTAAAGCCTTAAACGAACTTGGTAACATTTGATTTATCTTTGAGAAAATTTTCGGTACAGGTAAAAGTAGGGTTTTTGTCCCAAAATTTCGTTTACATGCTAGACTAAGTTGCCAGCTTCTTGAGTTGTTTTAGATGGATAGTGTTTTTTTTTTTTTTCTCGTTTGTTCGGTCATCAAAATCAAATCAATCTATATAAACTAGGTTGGAATACAAGGTACTTGTATTGCATACATGAGAGACCCAAACTATCGGCCCCGAGGGAAACCATCAATATAACAAAGCATGAACAAATAATTTTAAGATAGTTCGCTATTATGTTCAAATTGGATAATATCACCTAACCCTAACTATGATGTAATCCTCATACCTTCTATTCTCCTTTCATTCTTTGGAAGGGACTGCCATTCTATTGTTTGAATGTGAAATATATCATATTAGTCACCAAAGGCTACCTTTACCTTCTTCTTTTTTTATGACCTCAGTAAAATATTCTATTTACAAAATGCTCACAAATTCACTAGCTGTTTCCATTAAATCACATCAGTGTAATGGCTTTTGTTGTTGTGTCTCTAGTAAGGCAGCAAAAGAAAGTTGAGGCTGTTTGGCGAACTCTGCACTTGGGGTGTCTTGGTGAGTGTGGGCTCTTTAAAATATTAAACAGTTATATATTCACGAGTTTCATAAGCAGTTATATATATATATATCGTTCAAATTCTGTTTCTGTTAAGCTTTATAAATAAATAGGAAAAGGGCTCTTCAAGTTATCTACCCTTTTGTTGCAGACATCCTGTTGCTTGTTATTTTCTGGTAAATTTCGCTATAATTCCAGGTGTAGTTAAGCCCTAAGGTCTCAGGGTTTGAGCCTCGGCTCTGATACCAAATGTAGTGCCCTTATCAGGGCACTGGGTCTCTAATTGTATGTTCATGTACATGCCAAGTTTCTCTTATGTTTTCTGGAAAAATTCCCCCGCCTATGTCTCCATTATCTAAATGACTATATGTCTTTGCAATTTAAGCAAACATAAACTTAAATTTTTCATTTCAGCTATGTTTTTCTTTCATGCATAATCTGAAAATAAAAGGGAAATACAATTTATTTAAGCTAGCTGAGTAAAATACCTGGACACGTAGATTCGCGGTAAGATCAGAAGACTTACGTGGTGAATTCTGTATGGTACCTTAGCAACCCAAAATGATGTGTCCACCCTGTCGATCAGCTGTTATCGTGCTGACCCTAGGAAATCAACGGACTTCCTAGCCCCCGAGCCCACAGACCAATAATCCCGACAGCAGCTTTCCATCGAACCTTTCCATGGTAATCATTTGTTGAGTTAACCTCCTCCTCAGTCTTTTCATTTGAGTTTCCCACCTCCTCAAAGCTTCGAGTTAACCCCCTCCTCGGCATCGATTTAACCCCCTCCTCGGCATTCCTCCTTTTCCACAAAAATCCTCACAGTTCTCCCACAATCCCCCCTTACTACTTTGTTAAATCTCCTCTTTATAGGAATCCACCTCCTTCAAAAGTCAACTTCCTTATCACTCCACCGCCCTAGCTGTCGTGGTCTTTTGAAAGTACAAATCATTAATGCATCCCCTTTTAAGGCAAAAAGGTGGATTATATATTATTTTTAAATCACCCAAGTTCTCTCGAGCAGTGGGACCATTCAATAATCTATTTAAACAAATCCTTTTTAATTTATTTTGGAAATGATTCTGTCCCTTAATTTAAATGAATAGTCTATTTAATAAATTATTCACTCCACTATACTTTCATAAAAAGGGTTTATTATCATTATCATTATTAATTAAATAATAATAATAATAATAATAATAATAGTTAATAGTAATAGTAATTAACTTAATTCTGAATAGTAATTACAACATTTATTTGTTTAATCGATAAGTGTTAACATAGTACCTTTTGCGTGTAAATCATGAAATATACTTAATGGTTTGATTAATCATAATCAACAATTACATCATACACCCTTCTAGTATTAATGTTTAACTTATTATACTTCATGTTGAAGACACATTCATTGTAGGATACTTGTGATTAATGACACTTATTTTAATTGTTCATTTCAATGTTTACACACAAAGACTAATTAATTTAATTTACACATTGGAACTTGATAATCTTTTACTAATTAAGTCATCCACTAAATACTTAATTGACTTATCTATGATAACTTATAACATTGTTAAATCTTGATAAGTATGTTGTAACCAATATTATTGCGCATGTGCATAATGTGCATGTGTGGCCAGCGTATGCACAAGACGGACATGTACTATAAACATACGTCATATTCCTATGCATAACAGCTAACTAATAGTAATAATACTTTATGCAAATAGAGCAAGTATACATTCATCATAATATTGCTAAAACATCGTCGGTTATTCTATCAGTTAACCTTTAAGATTTCATTTCGTTATTTTTATGATTACACTTGATCAATCATTTAGGTGCAAAGAAAGCTACCTATTACCACTAATTCCAGGTCAATGAATACCCAACCCTCAACAGTACTAACTATCATATCCTCCCATCCTAACCTACTGCCACATCCTCCCTATCCCTCCTCTGCTAGTACAAAAGTGGATGTCGGACTCATCGACCTGACCACATAGAACTTGAGAGCGATAGCGTTGGCTGAACAGCGGACCTATCCTCTCCTAGCAGGCATCCGACCATCATCATCACACATACATGGGGAGCGTGTCTCAGCACGGCCCTCCCACGATCTCGGGTATCATAGGAACATAGGGTGGGAAACACATCCATCCCTCTCAACATACTGGGCCTACGCCCTTATCAAATCCTACTCTGCTGCTCTCGATATTATCGGTCCATGTCATCGTTTCATCAATTTCGGTTGCGAAGGTTTACTGCATGGATAGGTTCTTCTCCGTATATCAGATCAAGTACCCGGCTTTCCCATAGCCCTCGTGTCCTGTAGGTTAATATTCCGCAAGATACACCTTTTATAACAAGCATTTCCATTCGATCACCAATTGATCCATATCATCAACATCATTTTATTTCACGTCACAATTTTATCACATCACATGTATGCATGGAATATAATAGTTCTATCAATTTCATCATAGGATGGCATCCATGTACAACACCATATATTTCACATTTCATCAATGAAAACGCTAAAACATATTTCCCATTCTATCATTGTCTGATCCATATTGTCAGCATCATTTATTTCATCACATAAAATCATCAAATCGATCACAGCATAATTACCACATCATATATATCACATTTCCTCCAGGACGATTATCAAACATACACTGTCATTATGAAATAAAAGAATCTCATGATAATCATAACTTTAATAACTGCATGAATATAGTAACATCATTAACACACTAGCAACATATCATCATGTCTAACATGCCGAAAATACAGTTCATTCTGTCTAGCTGAGTCAAACAGATAACAAGCAATAAGGCGAAAGGTGTCTAATTCATAAACATGCCTAGTCAAAATATGGGGCGTTACATTCATTATTTAGATGGTTGATTATTCTTTTTAAATTGTTTAAAAGAAAATGAAATAATATTATTTTATGACCGAAAATTTAATTAACCAATAATTTTAGTTTTTTAAATATTTAATAAAATACAAAGAAAGAAATTGTTTTTGTTGTTTCTTAATCAAAATGAAAATAGTATTAAATTAATATTAACCATTTGTAAAAAAAATAATTATATAATATTTGTATTTTACTAATTATAAATTTGTAGATTTTGGCAATTTTAATAATTTAAAACATTTATTTTAAATTTGAAAAATTAAATAACTATTTAAATATTTAATAGAATATGAAGAAAGAAATTATTTTTTTTGATTTATGTCATAAAATAGAAAGAATATTAAATTAATGTTAACTATTTGTAAAAACCAGTAATATAATCGTTCTATTTTACTAATTATAAATTTATCGATATTCGCAATCATATAATGTTAATTTTAATAATTTAAATAGTACTATTCTAATATAAATATAGATATCAATAGAGATGGAAAAAAATTTAATATGGCTAAAATATATATAAAAGAAAAAAGACATCTCATGATATAGAAACATGTATGTTTCAAATTCTATAAAATTTAAAATATACATGAATTCCTCAAATTTTGAAACTAACATTGATTTTACAATCGTAAAGCAATTTGAAATTCACAACATATAACAATGTGAAGCTATATGAGTACTTTAATGTTTAATGCAAATGAAACAACATGAATATGAATAAATTTTAAATAATAAGTTAAAAGTCCATGCTTATCTCGTAAGTGTAATGTGTAGTTTCAAAAAAAAGTATAGTAGTAGAAAGCACTTATTAATAAAACTTAATTCAAAATATTAAGAAGGGGCAAACAACCTTTATTTTTACTAACTTTAGTTAATGTAATTTCTACAAATTGGATCAACCCAATCCCAAATGAAATCAACTATAAATATGCAAATGATGGCTACATGATGAGATGGACTAATAAATATGTAAATGATGGATGCTAGGGATAAAGCATGTTTTTCTTAGAGACAAGAGAGGACAGGTAGAATACTAAGCAATGTTCAACTAATAAATATATAAATGATGGCTGCCAGGGATAAAAGATGTTTTTAATAGAGACAAGAGAGCAAAGGTAGAGCCCTAAGCAATTTTTAACATGATACAACACTAAGCATAATTTATTGGATGATTGAGACAAGAGATAGAGGTGTACATCAAGTACTATGCCTGGTTAGCCATACACAATCTACATATGCAACAAAATTGTTATTGTGAAAGGGAATTATTATGTGGCAAACACTAATACTAGCAAATGATATATAAGATTATGAGTTCACGAGATGGAAAAACACCTTCCACACATATTTGCAAAATCCAAATAATCATGGTCTGTCTTTGGCTCTTGCTAAAGTGGGGTTGCTCAATTGCTTAAGCCAAACTCCCTTAGTACAATACAAATTAGAGATGACTCAACAGTTTTAGAAGAAATATGAACATCCAAATCACCAAATAAAAATAGATAATGATTATTAATTTGGCACAAAGACTCCATGAACAACAAAAAGTTTTATATACAAAGCTAAATCCATTATTATATCAAATTGTGTAATGTACCCAAATTCCTCCATGCTATTTTGGGAATTCGGGTATATATGACAGAAAATATTTGGATCCCACCAAAGAACTAGCCATGACTTACACAAAAAGAACACAGAAGGTAGAGCATTAGCTTGCATCCGAGAACCAACCCATGATTATACATTACATATAGAACAAAAGGAATGCTGACTTCCATCGAGGATCAAAACAATCACAGTTCACTACCCATATTTATATATGTAAATATGTAAAGGTTGGCTTTCTCATGGAGAAACCAAGCAACCAAACTTACGTAGTAAAAAACAAACCAAAGGTGCTGGAGTGTACATTCTAAACGAGAGGGATTTGATCTACTTTTAACATAATATGTATATATAACAAAGTAACGATGGCTCCCACCGAGGAGTCCAACCCAAACATAATCAACATTAGGTCTAAATATGAGGATCGATCTCCTATGAGTAGAGGTCATTTCTATTTGTAAACCTACATAGTATCCATTCTTTGCTCTAGAGAATTAAACCCACAATGACAGGTTTTGCATCATTTATTCACTCTAATTATAAGTGAGAAAAAACAATATATTTACCTGAAATAGTCAGATTCTCCTCTGTCTGGAAATAAAACCCCCAAAAGATAGGTACAACTAGAGCGAGCAAAAATTCCCTGGGATTCTCTTATCATCTTCATCTCCTAAGGAAGCTAGAAAAAAAATCACCATTATCGTTGCAGAATAAAAAGAAGATTGGGGTCCTTTCCCTCTTTTGCTTGCGCCTCTCCTCTCTTTCACGAAGATAACCAAAAGATTGATCCAAAGAGATGTGTCTTTCTCTCCTTCACAGAGGTATCAAAAGAAGGGTTCAACTCGAGAGCTGCGCTCTTCATTCAATTCTACCAAGGTTTTACTAAAGATGCGCTCCCTAGAGAATGGAACAACTCTCCTCCTCTCCTCTGCTTTATCCACAAAAGAGTGATAGCCATCACTATCTGAAAAAGGGGTTATACTCTCTTCCCTCTCCAAAAAAAACCAAGGATGAGACTCCCTTCGACTATAGTGGAAAAGAACCCTATAACTGTTAATGAAAAATTGTTTCTCAAAAGGCTTCTAAAGAAATAACCCTAACCACCCTCTCCTTAACCAAAAAACCCTAATCGTAAAATAATTTTATATATCTAATATTTCTTTCAAATCATGGCTTTGCCAGAGTTGGAACACGACCATTGGGTTGAGTTCCAGGAGCACTGTCAGCTTTAAGTGATTTCCTTCCTCCTACTGTTGACACCTCGATTGAAGAATGAACATTATATTTCTGTGGAGGAGTTGGAACATGGCCGTTGGGTTGTGAACCAAGAGGACTACAGCTTTAAGTGATTTCCCTCCTCCTACTGCCGATGCCTCAACGAAAGAATGAACTTTACTGCTTTTATGTGGGTTTGGTGCAATTGGAACATGTTGGTTGGTGTGAGGTCCTTTATACTTTAAATATGAATGGTGTTCAAGGTACAAATATGAAATCAGAAATTCTTTCCCTTTGGTGTGTGATCACAATTGCACATTACTTTGGCCTTCCTGATTTGGTTGTTTTTGGAGATTCAAGGATAACAGTAAAATGGGCCAAGGGAGAGTATAATTTAGATATTATAGCTCTATATCAATGAGGCAGCCGAATCAAAGAAAAAATTCAAATTAAGTGTGGAACTTTTCTTTTTATGAGCTGACCGACTTTGATTTTTAAGTGCTGAACTTTTCTAAATGTGCCTATTTTGTAGAACTGTGTAAAGCATATATTGTCTGGGGGTGGGAGCTTTGTATCTATTTTAAGTTAAGTGGATGTAGTGGGTAGCATATTTTGCAATTATAATTCTCCTCTTCGAGACTTATACATATTTGTACTATTTGATTCACACTATGAATATCAATAATATGTTTTTTTCGCTGAAAAATTCAAATTAAAATTTGAATATTTAATAATAATATATTTTATTGGACTACTCACACTATTTTATATGTATAATATAACTTATTAAACCACGGCTCCAAGTCACTTATCAAACTCCTCTTTATCACATAATGTCAATAACACAAACTTCTCTTTGAGAATGTTTACATTCCATTTAATTAATTATGGGAATGTCCTACAATTTAACACATTCTAAATCTATTAGAAATTTTGGAAAAAACAATATATTATATAAGAGTTAATAATCTTATTTTTAAAAAATAATGATTATTTTAAAAATGATATATTAACTTTTATCTTAATTAATTTCTATATTTAATTATAATCCTAAAAAAAATTTTATAAAAAAATTATTTATAATAATTATAATAAATAAATAATATTATTTTTTAAATTCAGAATTGAATATTCAACAACATCATCATCATAATAAACCATGGCTGGAATCACTTATCAAACTCCTCTTTATCACATAATTTCAATAAATACAAACTTCTCTTTGACAATGTTTACATTCCATTAGCCATTCCAGGTATGATAAAGGTTATATCGAAACTGGTTTAATTTGAATTAAAAATGAATATACCATATCGAAAACCCCCAATCTAAGTTGTTAAATCATTAAATTAAATTAAATTAACCATTTATAAGCCTGCATCATTTGCTTGCATTAAGAAAAACTATTACCTCAAACGGCCACTATCTTGCATATCTTCAGTTTGAAATGCTATTCCATTATTATAGCTGCACAGAAGAAATACTAGTATACGAAAAACAACTTTATTATTCTTGTAAATGAATAGTTTGAAATCCTAATTCATTGCTCTACCTGCACGGAACAAATATGAGTGTACGTGAAACATCTATATTAAAAAAGAGAGGGTGTTTGTGTGATGGTTTCTGGTTCAAGAGGCAATTATAGGTCGTGGGATATTTAATAATAACTATGATCTGCTGGTGCGTGCTTTCTAGCTGCATTCATGGAAGTCTTATAATCCGTGATCAATCCCGCCTTGCCTGCATTGACTCTCGCTTGGTTCTCCTTCTTTGATTGTGCAGTGCAACATCCTGGAGTTGGGACATGGGAGTTACACTGACTTGAGGGAGGACAGGTAGAGGTAGGATATGCTCCTGCTGCCGACGCCCCGACGGAAGAGTGAACAGTATGTTGCTGCGTAGGAGTTGGAACATTTGGGTTGGGTTGAGTTCCAGGAGCACTGTCAGCTTTAAGTGATTTCCTTCCTCCTGCTGTTGACGCCTCGACTGAACATGGAGGAGTCGGAACATGGCCGTTGTGATGGGAACAAGGAGGACTATCAGCTTTAAGTGATTTCCTTCCTCCTGCTGCCGATGCCTCAACGGAAGAATGAACTTTACTGTTTTTCTGTGGGTTTGGTGGAATTGGAACATGTTGGTTGGCGTGAGGTCCCGGAGGAGCAGCAGCAACCACATGTATTGCGACTTCGTTGAACAACAACGCAATTATAAGTAGGGTGGGAGCAGCAGCCACAAGAGCACACAAATTGGTTTTCATTCTCATAGGTACTGGCATCATCCTAATTTTAACTCTTATGCTTATGGAAGCCTGTAATATAATATAATATAGAGAGTTAATGACTCTTCGATGGAATGATCGGTTGGATAATGGATATATGGAAATATATGGATATATGAAAACGGGATCTATGACTGGTTTGCACTTGCAGATGAACTTACGAATAATTTGATGCATACAATACTCACGAATAATTTGATGCATACAATACTCACAGGGAGCGATCGTCTATAAATACATGAGCGGAGAGGGGAAGGATTTCAGATTTCAATGAAGGATTTTGAAGATTGAAGTGAAGTCAAATTGATTGTAGTATGGTCCATGGAGCGAGTCTTCGTTCGTCGAGGACACGGGAGGGAATATACATTTAAATTGTAGATCGTCTAACAACTCGCTGTGGCATGAGTTTGTTAACTTTCAAAGTCGTTGTTTTGAATGGTCGGTTTCAAGTTTCAACTAATTTCTGGGTTGAATAACAACTCTCTGTGGCATGAGTTAGTTAACGTTCAAAGTCGTTATTTTAAATGGTCGGTTTAAAGTTTCAAATAATTTCTAGGGTTGAATAAGTGCGTGCCGAGAGGAAGCGAGGAAGAGGAGTGTCTGACCGGGCTTGGGAAGTCTGCCTCAACTTGCATCCTTTATAATAGAGAGACCGTTTGATTGTCAATGTAGATAGCTGCTTAGAAATTGTCGAGGTGAGATAATTTACAAGTATACTGATCTTAGTTTCTTGTCCAAAATTTTAAATTCAACTCTACATGATGTGTGCGCATTTTTGTAGGCTATAATATGGCACACGTTGTGGAGAACATATTAAAAATATTGTTATTGGATGGCCCTTTGTTGTCTAGGCGATGATCGTGGACCAAAGCCCTAAGATGTTATTTTAGGAATTATGGTTCATGCATATGGTCTTAAAGCATCACAATGTCGTCCTCCTTCTCCCTATAAAACTTCAATGTCATACTTACATCATGAAAAGTACGATAGGATCTACTTAGCAACCAAATTTTTATCAACCGTGGTATATGAGAAAACAACAAAAGCCTTATCAAGGAAAATTTATTTGCTCTTATGAGTGGTATATGGAAATAATTGGAATATGAAATCAAGGGTCACATCATTGTAATTATTAATATATTATCGTAATGAAAATTTTGCTTTCATGCCTAATTCTTTTTGTCTATGCTTGTCCTTGCTTGTCCGAGCTACTCCATTTACGTGGGTAACCTAATAGTGGTATGAGATCCTAGGGTCTCCAAACTCCATGATAACATGTTGTCTATGTCCTTCTTTGGTCTACTTGTGTCCTACGCTCTGAGGAGATACCGCTCTTCCAACCCAAATCTGCACTTTGGTGTCTCTTTGTATTTTTGCTTCATTTCTAAGTTTATCCTCTAGCAACCTATTATATCAGTGGAATATCACCCATATATCCATCATTTTCATGTGCATACACCTACTTGTATACAAATAGTGAAATGCTCATCCCATGCTTTTGGGCTTCAACTTCAATAGTGGTAATAAGTAATAGATAGAGACAACACTTGAGAGACCCTATTGTGAAGGTTAGAATTCTGTCAACAGGTATGGAGGAGGCCTTCATTACTAAAAACCCTAATTCGTGGTGTCCCATCTCTGCATGTTGGTTATTCTATGCATTGGTATCTCATGCTACCTATGCTTAGGATATATTTGAACCATTATCTCTTCATAAATCTATCTTCACGCCCCATGGTCCACTCATTTCTTATTCACATTAGTTGACTAGTATCTCGAACCAATCCTTTTTATGATCGCACCCCAAATGAAGTGGTATGTGATGTGGAAAAGGGTGCTTATAAGACTTTTGAATCAATCCCAATCTGTGAAATTCTGCCCTGATTTCATCGATGTTTGTCAACATGTCTCACCATTTTAGCGTAGAGAGTAAGTAGATGCAAAAAATCATTCTCTTTGATTAAAAATTTGATGGTTTCTAGAGGTCATAGGAAGAATGCATACATTTTACGGTTGGACCTATGTAGTTTGGAGCAGAAGACAAAGAACCTCATAGTGGCATAATGTATTGTTAGTTGTTTGAAATTGCTAGAGTTATTCAGTGTGTTGAGAGCAATTTGCAATCACTTAAGCCAAATAGTGTTGAACATGCTCTTATATTGGAATTAAATGTCGAATCCCTTCAAAAATGAAGTATATGTTCTTGTTGGTGAGGTCGCAGATATAGAAGTCAACAAATATTGGGATCTTTAGGAGGAAAAGGTGTAAAGGAAGTCATATCTTGAGAGTGTGAAGAGGATCCTTTGAAGTTTTCCTTTTCAATTGGCGTTAAAACTAAATTAGAGGATTGGACCAATGCTAATTGGTAATTGTCAAGATATGTGAGCTCAAATCATCAAGGCCTATTTGTTTTAGTGGCATTTGTGTTGGCTAGTAATAGTGAGATCCACAGTTCAGCAGACATTTCCAACAAACACCCTATACAGGGGCTTTAAGAGGAGAATAATTTTGATCACAACAGCCAAAAAACATTGTAGGGAGCATGGGCACGCTGAGGGGGGACATGAATACCATCCATTTGTAAGTTTTGCATTATATATGTTTTTATTTTGATTGCTTTTGTAAAATTATGTGTTGATCGTGGTTTCAATAGATGGGGACTAACATGGACAATAAATGTTATTTTAATATTAAATATTTATTATAATATTTTTTTTCTTTTGTGCATGTTGAATCTAGGGTCTAGTACAATAACTCATTTATTTGTTCGTTAGTGAGACTAACCCACTTACCGCGGAAAACACTTAACTCTCTAGATTTGTGACACTTTCCATCAAGATAATAGAAATAATGACTATATTGGCATGTTGTAATTTCTCTTATATTTTCTCTATAGAAATTACCATAGCATCATTTATCTTACCTTAGTGGAGTACGGTATGAGAAATTTTGGGTTATATTTGAGTAGCTTTGCTCAGTAATTGGGTCAATTATTATGTCTCTTGGATAGTTTGGATGCACCTATTTGACCAACAGTACAATTGGCCATTGTTCTTTTCATCCCAAGAGTACAAAATTTATTACATTTTAAATGAATCATATAAATGTTTACATTTTGCGTTTGAATTTTTTACATTTTGTGTTTGAATTTCTTATATTAACTTTTATCTATTGATGGTTTCATGTAATTATAAAGGAAATACATCCTAGGGCACTTCGTCCGGAGGAAGTACTGCTTCTAGAACAAGTACTGGAAGCTATGAATATTAATGGAGAACAAGTTAATGATCACATTCAAGAAGATGATCATACTGATAACATAGTTGAAGATGATGTTACAAATAATTTGATCCATGATTCATTTAATGTTGGAATGGATGTTGATGATGATGATGATGATCACGAAAATGATGAACATTTTGATGATATTCATGATATACCTCTTCTTGATAAGACATACGAACCCCTTTATGAGGGCTCCAAGACAAATCTTCTCTCTGCTATATTGTTGATAATGAACTTGAAGGTTATGAATGGTCTTTGAAACATATCAGTCACACGGATGTTAAGGTATGTAAAATATTCCATCACAAAGTATATATGATTGTGTATTTTATTGTTAATTCATATATAAGTCAAATTATTATGGATGAAATTTGTTTCATTAATATTATTTCTATAATATATTAACTAGATTTTTATTTTAATTCGTTGTAGCATGATAGGTGAATATTTGTTACCTCAGTCAAATATTTTACCTCGCACATATTGAGATATATCTGCCATCATGAAATAAATTGGAATGCAGTATGAAGCAATTCATGCATGCCCCGATGACCATGTTCTATATTACAATCAGCATGAATTTGCAAAAGAATGTCCTGAATGTCATATCAGTAGATATCACACAGATCAAGTAACTAAAAAGGTGCCTCGCAAGGCTCTACGTTATATTCCCATTATTCCACGTTTTCAATGACTATTCAAGTGCAAAAACATAGCGCAGTTTATGGATTACCATGCACGGAACAGAAGTCAAGACGACATTATTCGGATTCCTGCATATGGGTCTGCATTTAGAGATATGGAGGAAAAATGGCCTCACTTTAAAGAAGAACCTCGTAATCTTAGGATTTCTTTGGCAGCAGATTGTGTCAATGCATTTGCAGAGATGAGATATGTTTACTCGGTGTGGCCTATTTTTGTTATCAACAACAACATTCCTCCATGGTTGAAAATAAAGAGGGAGCACATAATGTTGTCGATGATAGTTCTAGGTACGAACCCTACAGTTTTTTTTTAATGTAGTGATATCTCATTTGTTGTATTTTTGTCGCATAATTTCATATATATATTTAATGTTTTTCTATTGTGCAATATGGTTTAATATATATAATCTAAATGGTATGTCTCATAATTATATTTTTATATGTTCAAATCAATCAGGTAAGTACCAAGTCAAAGATATGAATGTATATATCGAACCTCTTATTGACGAGCTACTGAAGTTATGGAATGGCATGACTATGTATGACGTATCTAGACCAATACGACAAAGGCAATTTCAATTCCATGCAATGCTTGTATGTACAATACATGATTCCCTAGGGTTAACCCATTTTTGTGGTATGTAATTATAAGTTCCACTTTATTTGCAAAAAATTATACGAACTACTAGTTAATACACCACGCACGCATCTTTTTCTAACTAATCCAGTCATTTTGTATATAATTATAATTGACATAGATATTCCATCTCTTTATGTAGTTCTTTAGATAAAGGGTAAATTTGCATGTCCAGTTTGTGGTCCTAAGATCAAATCTCGTTGTTCAAAAAGCTTAGGAAAGGAGGTGTTTGATGAGTATAGACACTTCCTCTATAAGAATCACAGGTATAGAACTACCGAAAAACATTTGTTCAATGGCAAGCAAGAGATTGCATTAAAACTGCAGAAAATGACACCTCACCTATGGAAGTTTCAATATAATAGAAATAGTCAAGGTATGTATAATGAATCATTGTATATGATATGTTATAATGTTTTTTTTATATCGTGTGTTGTTTACTGTAATCGACATTGATTTATGTAATTTCATGATTGTCGTTCATGTGATCATGAAGGCATTAATGGGATTCCACGAGGAATGAAATGTTATCCTAGACAATTTAGTAGGTTGCCCTACTATGAGCACCTAAAAATTGCTCATCTATTTGTCAAAATTTGCAAAGACATTCAAGATAGAAACCATGCAATGAAAGACGTCATTCATTTTCATAGCAATGGAAAGCAAATTAATATAAACTCACTTCCATGGATGTTAATGGACCAACAAAGTAATGTTGTAGAAGAAGTCATTCGAAAAATTAAATTTCCCACCGGATTTTGTGCAAACATGAAGAATATCATAACAAAGAAAGGTGATTTTGCGGGGGTGAAAACTAACGATTGGCATGTCTTCATGAAGGTAATTATTATGGTATAGATTTAATTTTTTTTTCCTATTCCAGTGAACATGGTTGGTATATTTTTTGCTTGTCTACTTTTTGTTGATAAAATGAAACGATTTTTATATTATTATTACAGTATGTTCTACCTCTCTCTATCCTGGACAACTTCAACAACAATGTCAAGCAAATAATATATAGTCTCAAGAAATACATGAGGAAAGTGGTGATTTTTTCCATGCGCTTAGTGTTTGTTTAATTCAACATAGAACTTATATTTGATTTTCGTTCTATAATTCATTTTACGTAATATAATGTTTTTTTCCTTTAATCTCTTTATTTGGTTGTCATGTCACTTGTAGATGGTTGTCATCTAAAGAATTCCATAAAGAAGACATAAAGTATTGGAGGAGAGAAATTCCTTATCTCATGTGTGAAATGCAGAAGCATCTACCTTCAACATTTTTCAATGCACGAGAACACTACCTCATACACCAAGTTGAGGAGATTGAATTGTGTGGACCTGCGTACTCAAGGTCCATCTGGATGGTTGAGAGGCACTTGAAATTTATGAAGGGTTTGGTCAGACAACGAGCATATGTTGAGGGTTCTATGATGGAGGGATATATGGTATACCAAAACATGTTGTATATTAGTGAATATCTTCCTAAATTAGCAGAAAAGCTCAATTTACATCGCATTTGTGATCCAGAATCCAATAAGAGTTTTGAAGGGGAGTATCCAAAGGGAAAAGGCAGATCGAGGAAGGTGAAAGGTAATATAACACATTTGACTCGTGATTTTTATGTATATATAATATCATACATATTCTATTTTTATATTCAGTATTTTGCATCAATTTAGAGTGTAATATACTTTAAAGTTACTATAAAGTATAGTAATTTGTTAAGTTACTAGACATTTGTATTGAACTTTAATTTTATTGTCATCAAATAGTTGGTCGAGAGTGGGATGCAATTCATTTATACATCGCAAACAGTCTTGAATGGATGAAGGTATGGATCGAACGATGTGAACAATATGGTCATGGAATATCATGGGAAGGTGTGGCTTCATTGGTTAAAGCTGCACATCGCAATGGAGACACCAATCAAACACAAAGGGAAATCGATTTAGCAAGAGGTTTAAAAGATAAGCAGGTAAGCATATTAATCATCCACACTATTTTTTTTTTGTAAAAAATAATGTCATTGTACGTCACGCTGATATTTTTAATCCTTGTATGGCATTATAAACATGCAGCACTAGTTAATCATAAATATTGGATCATTATGTAATCTTTTCCTGTATGGCTTGTTGTAGGTAAAACACCATAAGGCTATCTGGTGCAATGGATGTAGATATCACACCAAAAAGTTGGATGAAACAAAGAAAACATCTGATTGTGGGATATCTGCAGTTGTTGAGGTGACCAATGTTTCTTCTAGAAGTGACAGACATCCAGAACTCTCTGAAAATTGATGCTATGGGTATCTAGAAGACATTCTTCAGTGTGACTTTAACTCCTTCAAGGTATTTCTTTTCGTTGTCAAATGGTACAGGTGTTGATTGAATCAACGCAATCCCGGTAAAACAATAATTGAACATGATAATGGATTTACCATGGTAAATACAAGGTTGTTTGAGCCAGGAACGGAGCCCTATGTTCTTCCAACCCAATGTGAACAGGTATTTTACTCTGAGGTTCCAGGTAGAGCGGGTTGGTCATTTGCTGTGAGACACGATCCAAGGAGAAGGCCGGTAAAGTATAATGTAGATGAAGGTAATGAAGACGTTCTCGAAGAAGAAGATGTTGGAGAAGATGATCATGATCAACATGAGTTAGATGATCATGTTCCAGAAGAAGATGTCGAAGAACTTATTGAATCAGATGATGTATCAGATAATGTCCATGAAGATGATATCGACGATGACATGATGATCGTAACTGACATCGATGACAAGGATGATATGGCCAATCCTTACAATGTTGAATCTGGATCATCGGATGATAGTACAAACGATGAATAAGATGAAGAAGATGGTGAATACCATTGGAGTTTACGAGGTATGCAGTAATAATAAATTAACTGTTTCTTAGTGAGTTTCCATTTTACTGTATGATATAATTAGAAACATTGCTTGTTATAGAGTATGTCAAAAAACAGATTTAAAGTTTTTGTACATAGATTTTTTCGTCGGGTTATGGGGAATTGAGAGTGCTGTAAGGGGGGGGGAGGGGCCATAAGAGCTTCCACCTTCACGTGGTTGGCCCTGTTAAGTAGAGAATATTAATTTATTCTTGAAATAGAGAGAAGCTTAGTAAGGAAATGCACAATTATGAAGACTCAAACATCATCATCATCATCATCATCATCATCATCATCGTCATTGTCATCTTCATCATCATCTTCATCATCATCATCATCATCATTTTCTTCTTCATCATCATCTTCATCATCTTGATCATCATCTTCATCATTGTCATCCTCGGCATCATCATCAGCAGCATCATGTTCATCGTCATCATCACGGCCACCATCATCATCATCATTGTGATCATCATCATCGCTATCCTCCTCCTCCTCCTCCTCCTCCTCCTCATCATCATCTTCCTCATCCTCATCATCATCTTCATCATCACCATCATCATCGATCCTCGTCATCATCATCATCATCTTCATAATCGTCATCATATTCATCTTCATCATGGTCATCATCGCTGTATGATATCTGACATAGCTACCTAGAAATACCAACGTCATCATCATCCTCATCATCATCATCATCGTCATCATCATCATCATCATCATCATGGACGTTGTCTTCTTTTGAGGTCATAGGTCTAATATCCAATGCCTCTTGTTGTCGGTGGTATTGCGAGGTCGTCGAATCCATCATCATCATCATCATGGACGTTGTATAGATATTTTTTATATTATTAACGGTTAAGATGAATATATGTTAATTTTGAATGATCATAAAATATCTTTATATCTTATTATAAAACATAATATAATTAGGCAATCTCACTTTTCTAAGCTAATATAGTCCATATTAACTCAATGTAGCCAATAATTAGGTTGAAAAACAGCCAAAATCCACTAAATGTGATGTTGTGGAAATCATAAGTAATATTTTGAATTTAAGGTGAGTAACGAAAGATAACGACACAAAATTAATAGAATTACATGAATAAAGTGCAATGTTGAAAACCTACTCACTTTTAGTGGTGAATTACATGATGATGATGATTATGATGACAATGATGTTCTTGATAATGATTCTAATGATGATGACAATGATTATCATGATGATCACATTGATGATTATGATCGGGATGGTTGTTATTATGACAAAGACGATGAAAATGGCATTGTTTATGATGATGACGCTAATTAATGACAACAACGATGTTAATGATGATGCTTATGATGATGATGACGATGATGAAGATTAATGATGACGACAATGTTAATCATGATACAACGTTAATTTTTAATGCATTTTTTAATTTTAAATAAGGTTTTTTTTATAAAAAATATTTCATTTTCTAATTGAACTATGCTCATCCATTATATATACAACAAGGTTATAAGTTCAAGATTGTGACTTGAGCTTGTAAAAATGATTACATATGTTATGAATACATTACCTACTTGAGCAGAAATTAATCAATACTAGGGCTTGAGATTAAGATTGTGAAGATTGAAGTGAAGTCAAATTGATTGTAATATGGTACATGGAGCGAGTCTTCATTCGTAGAGGACACGGGAGGGAATATACATTTAAATTGTAGATCGTTGGCATGAGTTTGTTAACATTGAGTTTTTTAACAATTCTTGGTAAAGTCGTTATTTTGAATGGTCGGTTTCAAGTTTCAATGAAGTTCTGGGTTGAATAACAACTCTGTGGCATGAGTTAGTTAACGTTCAAAGTCGTTATTTTAAATGGTAGGTTTAAAGTTTCAAATAATTTGTAGGGTTGAATAAGTGTGTGTCGGGAGAAACCGAGGAATAGGAGTGTCTGAACAGGCTTTGGAGTGTCTGCCTCAGCTTGCGTCCTTGATAATAGAGAGACCGTTTGATTGCCAATGTAGATAGATGCTTAGAAATTGTCGAGGTGAGATAATTTAGAAGTATACTGATCTAGTTTCATGTTCAAAATTTTAAATTCAATTCTCCATGATGTGTGCGCATTTTTGTAGGATAAAATATAGCACACATTGTGGAGTACATAGAAAGATTGTTATTGGATGGCCCTTGTTGTCTAGGCAATGATCGTGGACCAAAACCTAGAGACTTAGGCCCTACAACATTCTTTTAAGAGTTATGGTTCATGCACCTGGTCTTAAAGCATCATAAAGTCCTTCTACTTGTCCCTATAGAACTTCAGTGTCATACTTACATCATGGAAAGTATGATAGGATCTACTTAGTAACCAAAGTTTTATCAACTGTGGTGTATGGGAAAACAACAAAAGCCCTATTAAGAGAAATTTATTTGTACCTATAAGTGGTATATGGAAAAAACTCATGTGATTTTATTGTACTTTGCATTAGTATCTTTTGCAGTAAGTGTTGAAAACCTAATCCGTTAAGTAAATATGAAATGTTATCAGGAGTCCAAGAGAACACTTGGAATATGAAACCAAGGGCCACATCATTGTATTTATATATATACTATCTTAATGAAAATTTCACTTTCACGCCTAATTCTGTTTGTCTATACTTGTCCCTGCTTATCCAAGCTGCTCCATTTTCCTAGGTAACCTAATAGTGGTATGAGATCCCAGGGTCTTCAAATTCATGATAACATGTGGTCTCTGTCCTTCTTTGGTCTACTTGTGTCCTACCCTCTAAGGAGATACCTCTCTTCCAACTCAAATATGCACTTTGGTGCCTCTTTGCATTTTTGCTTCATTTCTAAGTTTATCCTCTAGCAACCTATTATACCTATGGAGTATCGCTCATATCTCCATCATTTTACATGTGTATAAACCTACCTGTATACAAATAGTGAAATGCTTATCCCATGCTTTTGGGCTTCAACTTCGATAGTGGTAATAAGTAATAGATAGAGACAACACTTAAGAGACCCTATAGTGAAGGTTAGAATTCTATCAAAGGTATGAAGGAGTCCTTCATTACTAAAAACCCTAATTCTTGGTGTCCCATCTCTGCATGTTGGTTATTCTATGCATTGGTATCTCACGCTACCTATGCTTAGGATATATTTGAACCATTATCTCTCCATAAAGCTATTTTCGGCCCCTGTGGTCCACAAATTTCTTATTCACATTACTTGACTAGTATCTCAAACCAATCCTTGTTATCACCGCACCCCAAATGAAGTGGTATGTGATGTGGAAAAGGATGCTTATAAGAATTTTGAATCAATCCCAATCTTTGAAATTATGCCCCGATTTCGTCGACGGTTGTCAACATGTCTCACCATTTTAGCATAGAGAATAAGTAGATGCACAAAATCATTCTCTTTGATTAAAATGTTGATGGTTTCCAAAGGTTGTAGGAAGGATGCATACATTTTATAGTTGGACCTATGTAGTTTGGAGCATTAGAGAAAGAACCTCATAGTGGCATAGTGTATTGTTATTTGTTTTAAATTGCTAGAGTTATTCATTGTGTTGAGAGCAATTTGCAATTGCTGAAGCCAAATGGTGTTGAACACGCTCTTATACTCGAATTCCTTAAAAACCGAAGTATGTGTTCTCGTTGGTGAGGTCACAGATTTAGAAGTCAACAAATATTGGGATCTTTAGGAGGAAAAGGTGCAAAGGAAGTCACATCTTGAGAGTGTGAAAGGAGCCTTTGATGGTTTCCTTTTCAAGTTGGTGTTGAAACTAAATTAAAGGATTGGGCGAATGCTAATTGGTACCCATCAAGATATGTGATCTCAAATCATCAAGGCCTATTTGTTTTAGTGGCCTTCGTGTTTGTTGGTAATAGTTAGACCCATAGTTCAATAAGAATTGCTAACAAAAACCTTACAGGGGTCAACATTTTCAATACCAAGTAACCAAGATAAGGTCTCACCTAAGACATGCACAAGAATTATAGAAACCATCACATGGGGTGCGTAGAGGATGGGTTTCTACTCTCCATTTTCCTACCCATTTATCTACTTACTCATGCATACCAAAAAGTAACACTTAACATTCCTCTTATAACACACTTAAGCATCCATCAAAATTTATAATCATAAACATATCGTGCATAAGAATTAGGAACAACATTTCTATTCATGGTTAACCAAAACTAGTTACAATCCATAGCCTCAGCTAGACATCTCCAGATATTTCATACTCATCTCAACATCTTATGGAGCCCTCGTGAATATAGAGATACCTATATCTCCCACAAATGTTGATAGCTTATGGTAGCTTATGGCTACCTCAACAAATCATTGTATCTCCCACGAAGGCTTCGAGTCAGCCATGGGTGCCTTCCCACTGCTCCTAGAGCCCCTTCCCATGGTTAATTTGGAATACGTAATAGCAATCCCTCTCCTATGTGTGATCACCCTACTAATATTGCTAAGCAAAACACGCAGAACCTTGTTACAATATCCAAGTTCCTCGTAGAGATTACCAATTAATAAACTCATTCTTCTCCCTAGCCACGACCGAGGTACCCTTATAGTGCCATGATGCATTCCCTCGTAAAGGATCATTATGAGCATATATTCCATAAACCAGATGTTATCCAAATGCATATAGTTTGCATCACTTCCTTCCTCTCCCATTGTACAAACCTCCAATTTGATCTCATGAGTGCCCTTTTCATACATACTAAACTATTGCATGATGGGTAGGAATGATGATACAATGCCAATATCGACCTGGTGTCCCTCGAGTCGAGGACCCATTTGGCCATCTTTTCTATATCCACCATGAACTATGAATCCTCGAACTGAGACTGAATTATGTGTTTCGCTTCCACAATTTCCTCCTTGAAGTGGATGTGGGTGTGTTGTTGTTAGCTAAAGGATGCCTCAACAAAGCGTTGTATCTCCCATGAAGGATTTGATTCAGTCACGGGCGCCTTCCCACTACTCCTAGATCCCCTTCCCATGGTTAATTTGGAATAAAGAATATGAATCGCTCTCCTCTGTGCGATCACTCTACTAATACTACTAAGAAAAACAAGAAGAACTTTGTTCCAATAGCCAAGTTCCTTGCATAGATTACTAATTAATAAACACATTCTTCTCCCTAGCCATGACCGAGGTATCCTTACAATGCCATGATGCATTCCCTCATAAAGGCTCATTATGAGCATGTAACAACCTAAAATTCGTAAAATAAAAAAAAAAATTCTATGCAGTCTAAGCACCATTAAATGTTGTGGGGAAGATCAGGTTTTAGCATTTAAAGCTGTTTGGAACATTTATATTTTTCATCTATGTAAACATTAAATAATTTAATTATCTTGTCGATAATTAAATGGAAATGGTGCAGTACAGGACTATTTAAAACTTCATTTACACACTCAAATAATACTATAATTATATATCAGGAAGCTACTACTGTAATTGCATAAAGTACTTATTTTGTCATCACCTTCTATGAGAGACAAAATGTCTAAGTGACTCAATTTTACAATGATATCCTAGGTGCAGACTATATGTGTCACCTTTTAATATTTATGGAAAATATACTACATCGATTATGATGTCCTTTTGTTATTACTAACACATCGAAGTGTAGTTAACTGTTTAAATATTTTGTAAATTTAGATGATTAGGATAGGTTGCCAAGTTGACATGAGAATATCGGCAACATCGGGGCTTACTTAGCTTATATGCTAACGTCTGATTAATATTCTATTCTTTACAGGTTAAGCCCAAGGTCTGGTCTTCATTCAAGTGATCTCCAAAGGTTACAAGTAGTGAATAAAGAGCCTAAGGGTTGTATTTAAGGGTAGAATTTACAAAGGCTATGCTATAAGGATGTGGTGGTCTTCAGCCCTAGCCATGATAACCTTGTATTCTAGCGAGGGTTGGAAAAATTATTATGATTATAAGGCAAAATAAATTTCCTATGGGTATTAGCTTATAAGGTTGTGAGAATTATATGGATTTCCTATGGGTATTAGCTTATAAGGTTGTGAGAATGATAAGGTTGTGAGAATGATAAGGTTGTGAGAAATTTCCTATGGGTATTAGCTTATTGGTATGTTATGGATTTGATATGAAGGAATTTTGTGCCTAAAATATGTGATAGAGGGTCGTGTAAAGCCACCTGATTTTATATTATCAAGCAACAAGTTTTTCGTTTTGGAACTATAGACCAAAGGGTTCATGTATTTGGTAGTTGTAACATTAATGTCGTTCACGTGGCTTAGTAGTTAATGCTTCTGGGTTTTAGAAAAATCGTACCTCGATACTATCGGGTTTGGTCTGATTGCAAAAGTTGTTCCTCATCGTGGGAGAGAGGGCATGCCTCCTTGGCTGCCAAGGTCTCATCTTGAGCAGGAAAGAAGCCGGTGAGTGGTTTGTTACAGAGTGGAAAACTGTTGAGGGGTGGTTCTTGAATGAGGCTGGGTCATGGAAGATGTTTTGGCAATCAAACGAACACCGGTATGGGTTCCAAAGCATGGTAAGTTTAAATGCAAACGCAGTAGGCAGTATGGTTATTAATTTTTATTAAAAGTAGCACCCTTCATCAATTTAACCATTGGGTTTTTTTGTTTGATAGGAGCTACAATCCTTCTTTAGTGTGCGGTTTGGACGAAGGTTGAACCTGAACCTCGTGATACAGTTTCCCATGATAAGCCTCGGTCGTGACCAGCTACTGCTCTATCAACGGGGTTGAACTTTAGGGTTTTATCTTCTTGTAAAACCGCATTTCAATTTGGAAATACGAACAACATTACTGTATCTAGATGATCAAATTGGTCAAGGGGTTGGGTTAGGGTTTTGCCTGACAGTTTTGTAATTTTAAGTAGTGGTAACAGAGGACTTTTAGTCTCCTTGGCAGTATGACTGCGTTTTTTAGATCTTGAAGGAAACCAACTTGTTTCCAGTTTTAACTCTTGGTTACAGTAATGTAATGTGTTTAAAATTACTTGGTTCTTTGTAAATCCTATGAGTATAATTGTTTGTAAATGTAAATTGATAAATTTTATTGTCTATTTGACAGAGGGTTTTCATCCCAAAACCTTCGTATTTATTTATTTATAAACATAGATATGTAATTTTTAAGATTTTGAGTGAGCGAGTTCTCCAAAGGAGCTTGAACTCTCGTCCTTCATTCGTAAATTCAAAGTGATGAAATCTAAGATTAAACCCTAGCTCAGTTGCATTGAAAAATAAAAGAGAATTAAATGGGTTAATTATGCAGGTTTGGAATCCGATTGTATTTATAAATAGAACAAAGGGAAAACTCTCCTAACAGACTTTCGAACCCTTGACTTATTTTAATGCTACTGCGTAAAGCGAACCTATTACCTGTTGTGCTCATATTCTCTGGAACCTATAACTTATTGTTTCCCTTTTTAATATTAAAGGATGAAGATCATCCTGGCCATACCCTTGAAGGGTTGTTCGGGCCTGTACAAATTTATTTGTTTATTTAGTGAAAAAGAGTTGAAGTTACGAAGCAAAGACTCTGCATCGTGCTCATCCTTGGTATGAGTACAGCAGTTTTTAAAATGATAAGTTCTGATGTTCGTGAGGAGAAGCTCACAAATTTTGAACCCTAACTAAGCTGAAGTTATATAGTGGAATATATGTGAATATTTATATACCATGTTCGGGTGAGCCCTCCAGCCTTGAACCCGAACTAAGTTGGGTTTGTCTTAATGCATTATTATTCTAAACTGTAATACCTTTGGCTTAACGAATAGATAGAGCTTGACTCTTAAGTTAAGTATAAATTATTTTGTTGTTTGTATAATGTTTACAAAGATGGATAAGCAAGGTTTAAGGTTGTAATAGGTACTGTTTTACAGTTTGATAAAGATATCTCTGAAATAGATAACATGGTCAGTTGGTAGTCTATTTATCTTTATTAAGCTTTCGTTGATAATTAGTTTATAAAGAATGTCATGCAAACCATCATTTTGCTTACAGGAGTAAGCATATAATGAGTATCTTTCCTTTGACTTATAAAGATCGATACAATATAAATATATGATATCGTAGACTGAAAGGTATAGCTATCTAGGGTATGTGCTTCAGTTCTGAAATAAAAATCATTTTGACATAGTATGATTACGAAATTAGTTTATAAGCTAAAAATAATTTCTTTTATATAAACAATAATGATAGCAAATCTATATTTTCTTTTCATGAGCATGTAAATATCATAACAAATCTATGTTAATTAATTTTCCTCCCTGTACTAGAGTACATCGCTAAAAAGCGAAAGGAAAAATAAAGGGAGATATTTCATTCATTCTACTCATTTACAATTCAAATCTGAACATTCCTTTTATTCAAAAAATAATTGACAGAATAGAAAACATTTCTTTTCTAGCCTATCTGAATTAGATAACTATTTATAATAGAATTCATAATTCATTTGTACAGATTTAAGAGATAATTAAACAAGTACAAAAATGAAAAATAGATAACAAGTAGAACCTCGTAGATTTGATAGGGTGGACAAACACCCCAAAAGGCCTTTTCCTCCCAACCTTCTCCAGAAGAAGTAGCCAAAGTTACTTGCAATCCAGGACCCCCAACCCTGTTCACTAAACCACCAGGAAGAAGAATCTGGTAGGATCCTGACAATACCTGGACCTCAGCAATCAAACAGACTTGCTCTCATACTTTTGTACTGCACTCTACAGTAATATCCAATAGACTTAGTCCTGCAATTTCTTCTCTAGCTAACCCTAATCGAACATCCTATGGGCTCAGTTCTAACACCAAAGGGTAAAATTAATCCCTCTTTGGGAAATTCGAGCCCCCTGCTCCAGTTCGATTTTCTCTTTTAAAGAGTGCCTAGGTCTTTAGTGGCTAGTTTCATAATAATGAGCCAACAACTCAGCCTCCACCACCCTGGGGAGTTATGACCAAAATTTTAGGGTAGTTGCCTCATGGAAACATGTAGGAATTTATTGCAGATGCTGCCACTTGGCAATTGCCTCCTATACCAAATTCCATTCCTCCTAGTGGGCTAGTGAACACTCTTCAATAGCCTTCTTGGGTGAGTGTCACCTATTTTTATTTATTAAATAGTAATATTATTCCATTACAGTCATCCATGACCATCCTTGTTCATTTAATACAAAAATTTATCATAAAAGTTTATCATAATGTTTTCCTCACACATAATTATTTTCAAGTACTAGGTAGGTTACAGAGTAGGTCTTCCATAAACTAGATGTTATCCAAATGCATACAATTTGGAACACTTCCTTTTTCTCCCAATGTGGAAACCTCCAAGTTGAGCTCATGAGTGCCCTTTGCATACATACTAAACCGTTGCATGATGGGTAGGTTGTACTAGAAAAAAATGTTACAATGAGTTGTGATCCAAGCTTCATGGCAGCAAGGCTACCATCAAGTCTTGTGATGAGCCTTACATTGAGCCCATGGAGATGGGGTTGCCTTGTCATGACTATTTCACCCATGTTAGGGGGTCAAGTCTTGTTCTAAAATTTGATTTAAATCCTCTATGAGAGAAACTCGTTCAATGGAGAGCCTGTCCGCTAATTTATTAGCCTCTCTTTTTATGTGGAGAGGGATGCCAACTTCAAAGTGACTCAAAATGAGTTGAAGTTCTTGAATATATTGATCTAATATCCAACTGGTGGAGATCTTATGAATTGGAGATCCATTGAGCAATTTGTGTAACATTCTAATGAGGATTTGAGAGTCGACTTTGACTTATAAAAAAGTGATCCTACACAATTCTACCACCTTCAATCCATGAAGCCCATAAAGCTGGACTGCATTTTTGGTGTCGTGACCTATTGCACTTGCCATAATCCATTTAATAAAAATCCTACTATCCAAAATAACCCCTCCATAGCCCGCATGTATAGGATTTCCTTTAAAGGCTCCATCAAAGTTCAGTTTGAAGCATCCCATTTTTTGGGGTGACCAATGAGAGGGACTAACTGGAGAAACCAAGTTTATTTTCTTGGAGGGAAAAGACAAAAGGGTGGAGACACCCCAGTCCCAAAGGATGAGTCTCTCAAGACCTTCACATTTAAAGTTACTTTCATCCCATTGATTGGTTTGGCTCTTTGATGTTGTTTCTGATGATGATCTAAACCTTTTGACATGAGGGTGACAGATTTTGCAAAATCATACAATTCCTTTTTTTCCAAATTCCCAATAGGATACATCTCATATTCAATTACCATATTATATTCATGATGGAAGTCTTAAAAGGTTCCTTTCACCACTGAGCAATAGTTTCTTTTAGGCAGTCCCCAGCCTTACGATTAGATCGGCACAATACAAAGGTTTCTTTCAGTCCCATATGATGGAAGCAGATGGGAATGGAATGAGAAGATGTTCAATGTTTTCTACTACCATAGAAGATAGCTAGCATCGAGAAGGTCCATGAAATTTTTTTTTCAAAGGTTGATTGTAATGTCCCTTGTTAGGAATTTTATTAAAATGGCAATTTTTCACTTTTTTCCTTAGTTTGACCTTTGACTGGTTTTGAGCTCTAGGTCCCCAAATTGCTCCAATTGCTCCCAAATATTATGAGAAGGTATATGCAAGATGTTAGAACATAAATATGTATTTCATGGATTCTTTTGGAACTTTAAAATACTTCTGCAAATCCTCTTTCAATTCTGGCCAATGTAGGGAACTTTACTAGTAATTTCCCTTTGACTAGTATTGGTCTCTAGGTCTCAAATTGACTCCAATTGCCTTCAAATATTCAAGGAAGGTGTATGAATGATATTAGGACTTGAATATGATTTTCAGGGATGATATATGGCCACCAAAATACCTCTTCAAACTTTCTTAAGATTTTGGACCTAGTATGCAATTTTACTAGTAATTTGGGGTTCAAATTTCCCTGGGGTTAGTACTAAAAATGCATCAGAGAATCATCCATTCATTTGAAATCATCATAAATACATTGGTTCACAACAAGGTAGTGAGGAAATGGCATTGTTCTTCCATTAAAAATGAGATTTATACATTTATACTTGGCATTTCGACCTGAAAATTTTTGGAGATGAAGAAAATAGTATTTAATTCATACTAAAAAATAAATGGGGCATGAGAAGCTCCCCCAAAGAGTACAATAGCTCATCAAAAATGCCCTCCCTCAAGGATCAAGAATATGCCATCAAAACTGGAAATGGTTGAGAGAATGTGCTACAATAGAAGAAAACATGAGATGACTTGTAGCTTACACCTGCAAATAAAGACTCCATGAAAGCTCCAAAGGAAAGGTCTGAATGGCCTTTCCAATTACCAACTTGGATGGGAATCTTTCACCTTGGAAATTGGCTAAGGCAAGAAACCAGTCATCCACTAGCTCTCCCTCTTCACAAATGCAATTGCAAATTCTACAAATGATCAAAAGTTGGTTTCATTCTTTGTTATTGACACTTATAAAGTTCTAATGTCCTCCATTAGTCGAATTCCTTCCAAGAGACTCATTCCAACTCAAGTTGGGAAGAGATTCCAAACAATGCCACTTGTACAACAATTTCTAGTCTCCCACTTCCTCCAAATCACATGTGGAAGCATATTAGCTACCCTAACACCCTTGAGAGCCCTCTTGGATTCTAGTTTTAGCCCTGACATCTCATATATGTCATATGTCAGCCTTCAAGTCTGATTTGTGTCATAGGTGTCATAGCATCTTCATCATTGTTGTCATAGAGCTAGGGAATCTAGCCCAAGTGTCTCACTAGCTCCAAATTGCCTCTTCCTCTTCCATGGGAGTTAATCTTGCTCTATATTTTGACCTCATTGACTCATGACAAGTATTATTGAACTTATAAATCATCCCAAGAACAGTAGGCTTCCCATAGATTCGAAATTGCAAGAAGAGGATGCCATGTGGTACATACATTTTAGCTTGTGTGGGTCCCACTTCCTCCATGTGTCTTCATGATACAATGCCACTTTGATTTTCACTTGTATATATTTATTTATCTCCTTTATTAAATATTTATGCCATCCTAATGTTCCAACATCATTTATTATCCCCATTATTCACAATCCCAAAGCTTCCACCCCAAACCTATGAAACTAGTAATTTCCCTCCTTGGCAATTATTTGACCTTTAGCATCGATTTGACAAACACTAATGAATATGGCCATTGTGATTAGGCCAGTGTGAGCCAATTCCAATTTTGGGACATGACAAATCCTCCCTTCCCAATATTGCTTGTCCTCAAGCAATTTCAAACATGGGTGTTGAAGAACCTACATTTTGTATAATTTTTTGAAGTTGCCATTGAATTGCCCAACCTTGAGTCTTTGAGTTTCCATGAATATTTTAGAGAGGAACCACAATTCTTGATGCTGCACTACTCTAATAAAAATCACTTTATTAAGTGGGAAATCCATCTCCCATACTGCTTGTTTCCCCCAAAAAATTGAAACCAACGAAACAAAAATTATTCCAGGGTCCCATTGCTTGTATTGCACCCCAACAATTAAGAGTGCTCTCTAACCCACACCATTAGATAAGAGGATTCGTGGATCTCATTTTCTTGTATGCATTCTTCCAAACATCATGAGTACCAAAAATATATCATCAAAGTACATAACAACATAATGAAAATGTACATCAAGGAGATGCTTCATCAAAGAGTCATGAAAGTGCTTATACCTCCAAGCAAGTAGACCACCATTTTCAAAGTGCATACAATATTCAAGTGGCCCATCAAATATACTCCAATGACATAGGTGAGTATCCCATGTCCTATAATGTTGCTCCAAATGTTAAATTTTCAGAATTTACTTCAATCTGATCTAGGATCTTAACTAAGAGAACAACATGTACAACAAATCTACAACATATCAATCATGGACACAATAATGCAAGCACACAAGAGACATAGAGTTTACTTGGGGGAAACCATAAAGGTGAAAAACCCCAATAACTTCCTCAGAGATAGATATAGCAATGATACAATCAGAATACAAGCGATAGTATTCTCCTAGCAGCAGAGCCTCCTCCTCCACAAGTGCGCCACTCTCCAAAGTGTGAGTGAGAGAATAGAATGTGTAAAATGAGAGAGACACACTCTCTATTTATACACTAACTTGACTTGACCTTTACTCAACTAGGTCGGCCTCAAATTAACCACTTAACATAATGCTGACTCGGTCGACCCCCACTAGGGTGGTCTAATAACCCTTTGACCCACATGGCCGACCCCCAATAGGGTGGTCTAATAACCCTTTGACCCACATGACTTATACAGGGCCAACCCCAACAAGGTGGTCTAATAACCCATCAAGTATAAGTTACAACACTTATAATATAAATGACGACACTTCCGTATAGAGGAATAATAACATCTCTATAGGAATACAATATACATATATGTGAAATACATTCCGAAGTTACATATACATCAACACTCCCTCTTAACTAGGAAGGTATTTCTCGACACAGGTCTTCTAGCACAAGTCTTCTTCTCTGGATCATCGTCACTGGATAATCGTCATCGAGTCATCATCATCGTCACTGCTGCTGCTATCTCAATCAATCTCTAAATCTACTCATCATAGGAAGTTCTATAGAGCCAGTCCTTTTTCATACTGGATGTAGGCCCACCACCTGCAGGTCTTCATCATCTGTGCGAATGGTCTGATAGAGGTGGCCTCTCAGGACTAATTTTATGTGCGGAAGCAATATCGAATAGAGTATCCCAGGAACATTTATGTGCCTAAGCACGACTGGAAAGATCTCCTAGGACTGATTACATGCATCTCCTCGACAATACCCTTCAAGAGCATCCCATGAACATTTATGTGCCACAACACGACCGGTAAGATCTCTAAAGACCATCCTGGGACTTATTACGAGCACATAGCTCAACCTCTCGGATCTCCAGGACTGATTACATGTGGATAGACAAAACCTTTAAAGAGCATCCCAAGAACATTTATGTGCCGTAGCACGACCGACAAGATCTCTAAAGAGCATCCAAGGACTAATTACAAGCACACAACTCAACCTCTCGGATCTCCAGGACTGATTACATGTCTCCGTAGTAATACCTCATCCCAGGACTGATTACGAGCACACAACTCAACCTATCGGATATCTGAGGACTAATTACATACTACATGGAAATACCAGAAAGAGTATACCAGGAACATTTATGTGCCGCAGCACGACCGGCAAGTTCTCCCAGGACTGATTATATGCTATTTGTACAACCTGCCACATATCATCTCTGACCTCCAAGTATCAACCTGATACTCATGATCCAACGGATCATTATCGCACAAAGCATCATCTTGATGCTCATGATCACACTGATCATCATCACTATATCATCCTGATACATATCATCTGGAGCAACACCCTGAAGCTCATCATCATGATCATCCTAATCATACAATGCATCCACCTGATGCATACCAAGTATCTACCTGATACATATCATCATACATGATCCACCTGATCATACAATGTATCCACCTGATACAAATACAAATACATGATACATATCAACATAGATGATCTACCTTATCATACAATGTATCCACCTGATACATATACAGATACATGGTCCAAGCATTCGACATGATGCATATACAAAATACATACAAATGATCCAACCGATCATATCCAACATCCAACATGATGCGTACATACATATACATATAAATGATCCAACTGATCATATCCAACATCCAACATGATGCGTACATACATATACATATAAATGATCCAACTGATCATACAAAGCAGAAACTAGAACATCATCCCGATGCTCATCATCTAGTGCTTACATCCACAGCCATGTGAAGGATCCTCCTTCCAACATGCTTGGAATGGCTTCAGCAAATGTGTCCATCACTTCTTCCTCGAAGTGTCGTCGATCTAAAGAACACCAAGCCTCTCTCTGAAGTACTCGAACTTCACTCTGGCTAGTGGCTTCGTTAGCACATCTGCAATCTGCTCCTCCATCACAACATATAGGAGCTTCATGGCTCCTCTCTACACCATATCCCTGATATAGTGATATTTGATCTCTATGTGTTTCGACCTGTCATGAAACACTTCAAACAACTCTGATTATCGCAAAATATACCAGTAGCATCCAATGGGAGATCAAATAACTCAGACAGTAGCTTCTGTAGCCATACTGCCTCACAACTAGCTGAACAAGATGCAACATACTCTGCCTCAGCTGTACTCAGTGCTACGCAGGACTGCTTCCTCCTAAACCAAGAGATCACACTTGATCCCATACTGAAGCAGCACTCAGATGTGCTCTTCTTATCTGCAGCACTGCCTGCCCAATCTGAATCAACATAACCCTGTAGGTTAAACTTTTGATTCGCATCATACTTGAGCCCATAATCAACCGTACCATTTAAGTACCTCAGAATATGCTTTACAACAACTAGGTGAACACTCCTCGGATCCATCACGAATTGGCTCAATGTATTCACCGCAAAGCAAATATCTGGTCTTATGTTCGTTAGGTACATCAAGGACCCAATCATCTGACAATACAAAGAGACATCAACTGGCTCAGATGAAGCATCACACAGAAGCTTCAGGTTCGATGCCATAGGTGTGGCCATGGCTTTGCAGTCCATCATCCCGAACCTCTTCAGGATCTCTACTGTATACTTCCCTTGTCCAAGGAAGATTCCATCTGCGCTCTGCCACACCTCCATACCTAGAAAATAGTGCATCATCCACAAGTTCTTCATCTCGAACTCGGCATCAAGCTTCTGCTGCATGTCGGCAATCAATCTATCTTCAATATTTTCAATAGATAACTTTGTTGCTGAACAAATGTTGTAGTCCTTCTTTTGTAGGTGATGGTATACAATCTTTCCTACACAACAAGTTAAATTGCATGATTAGAAAACATCTCATAGTTTTCAGAACAAATTCTTACACATAAAGAAATATGTCATACAGTCATGCAATTATATTAGCCAATGCTTCAATAGAACATTTATCCATATTCTGTAACTTTCTAGATGCCTTCCAATCTCTACTAGAACATTGTTAAGAGTGTGCACAACTCCTAACATGTCAGCAAATAGGTTTCATTCTAGATAAGTAGCAATGGAATGTTGTACAGTGCCATAGGCCACTTACCCATGTATATTGGTAGTATACTGTTCATCAATGCAACTATTCTAATATGCATAATACACAACCTATTTCTAGGAACATAAGCATATACATCATTGAATAACATTATGTAAGAAATGACAATTCAAATACTTATCTTTGTTTCTTTGTTGGGTGGACTCCCTCTGAATCTTTGCAATTCCATTATGATGTGGATTGTGAGAAGTGGTCAACTCCCTATGAATATCTGCATCCTTGTAGAGACCACTGCAGTGTGCTCCCTCTTGATTTTTGTTTCCTGGATTACCTGTTCTGATCTTATATTCATTCTAGATCCCTATGCATTCTTATTAGTATCATCATCGTGTTATCGTTGAGGTCTCATAAATAATCATACATTCATTAGTATATTCTTAATACTATCAAAACACAATAATCTTAAGCATGTATAGTCTTGATCATTTCAAACATAAATAATAAGCATTAGTATTCAAAGTTTATATAGGACTCTTATGGTTAGTCATATCATAAATTAAAGTAAGAAACATAATATGCCTAAACTTGTGAATACTCAAACCTATACCTTCATGATTCTTCTAGTTAGTCATATCATCAATTATGGTAAGAAACATAATATGCATACAACCATGACTATTCAAACCTATGACTTCACGAATAATCGTTATCAACAACACAATAGTATAAGATCCTAACACAAGGTAGGATTATAGCTTGATATATGAAAAACATACCTGGATTAGCATGCTAGCTAGTTATGTCTAACATAGCTAAACAATATCTTCTTTGTTCTCTTCAATGATTTGGAGATCCTGTGCTAGAACCTGCATATCTCATTGGTCAAGCATAATAGAACAAAGTCATGCATACCTCATAAGTAGAACTTCTATGTGATCAAAGATTATGGATGAGTCTTTGTCTTCATGTTGTCATGGAACTTGATTTGTCTTTCGTGATGTACCTGTATCTTGTTAGCAAACAACATCAACCTCATACAACACCACAGTGCATTAGTACAATCATATAACTCTAATCAATGAATGTCTTCTATCATTCACATGCATTCATATTTTTACTAAGGTGATACGACAAGTCTAAAATCAAGATTGTTCTAACCGTAATAACATGAAGACAAACATATCATAAACTTAATCATGAACAAATCTCGAGACATACCTGGATGAGTCATACTTATCAAGATTGCTTGTCATCTTCTTATGTAAGGCCTTAGCCTCATCTCCCTCTAAAACATGAACTTCTTCACTAATGCAGGTGACCAATCCATCCTCTTCTAGGATTAAACCAATCCACTTGATTTCCAGGAACTGGATCTGGAGCTGTATTAGGGTTTGTCAGAGAAACCCCAAAAATTCAAACTTTGAATTTCAAACTTCTGAAAGGATAGAAATATGTGCCTTGATGAGTTGATCAAGTTGGTATATTCAGAATTTAAAAACTGCAAAGTTTCACTCCTCACTTTTGCCTTTGAAACTTCTGGATTCATTGGACGAGACCCTGAACTGGGGTTTGATGAAGCCCACTCTTCTGACCAATCAAAAGGTTTGATCCAAACCTATAAGATTCTATTTTTCTGAGTAGCTTCTAGCCGTGGTCACAAATTTCAAAAATTTCCATTTTTACAGAAGCCCTAATTTTCCACTTTTCTGATCAAAGTCCCGAACTGGGGTCTGATTAAGCCCGGCCTTCTGATTGTTTCTGGTGTAACTCCGCACTTTTCGATCGACATGGTCTGAAAATTTTTCCTGAGATATCTTGACCTGTCATATTTCCATCCCGATAGGTCTGACCTCAATTGGATTCTCTGAGAGAGAGTTATGCCAAGTGTCGCAATGTGACCTGTTTATGTGATAAAATAGGAGAGCGAACTTGTATGGCGTTCCACATGTCACTGGTTCAACTTCAGCCTCTGAAAACTTTTCTTGAGATAGTAAAGTCTGTTTACTACCTGTCACTTTTTACGAAATTTCATTTGGAGCTTCCTAGCCCAAGTTATGACCTTTTTTCCGAGGTCACCTATTTTTTGACTCAGATCTGGAAGAGGCAGAAACCCTATATTGTATGGATCATAAATCAGAAAGTACAATGGATTAGAGGTTTTCCTTTGGACATAAGGTACATGGGGATCTGACCTTAGACCTGTAGACGTTTCGGATCCGAAACCTTTGCCAAAATGGATTTATACCGAAATTTCTACGATGACTGGTTTTTGCTATATCAAGCCCTAACATCGTAACTGCAACAAGTGTCATACATGCCATATCATGCCTTCTTTCAGGCTAGCTCTGATACCATGTTAAATTTTCAGAATTTACTTCAATCTGATCTAGGATATTAACTAAGAGAACAACATGTACAGCAAATCTACAACATATCAATCATGGACACAATAATGCAAGCACACAAGAGACACAGAGTTTACTTGGGGAAAACCATAAAGGTGAAAAACCCCAATAACTTCCTCAGAGATAAATAGAGCAATGATACAATCATAATACAAGAGATGGTCTTCTCCTAGCAGCAGAGCCTCCTCCTCCACAAGTGCGCCACTCTCCAAAGTGTGAGTGAGAGAATAGAATGTGTAAAATGAGAGAGACACACTCTCTATTTATACACTAACTTTACTTGACCTTTACTCAACTAGGTCGGCCTCAACTTAACCACTTAACATAATGCTGACTGGGCCAACCCCCACTAGGGTGGTCTGATAACCCTTTGAACCACATGGTTGACCCCCAATAGGGTGGTCTAATAACCCTTTGACCCACATGACTTATACAGGGCTGACCCCAACAAGGTGGTCTAATAACCCATCAAGTATAAGTTACAACACTTACAATATAAATGACAACACTTCCGTATAGAGGAATAATAACATCTCTATAGGAATACAATATACATATATTTGAAATACATTCGGAAGTTACATATACATCAACACCAAAAGGATGTGATATGCATCAAAACATTCATCCATATATTCTTTCATCCAAGAAGTGAATGAAGAATCTCCACTAAAATCTGAACCAAATAATGAGCAGAAAAAACAAGAAGACTTCAAATGACCCAAAGAAGTCTCACCCATACATCCTTGAATGTGAGAATCATAAATATATAACAAAGTATCTGGTTTCCAACAAAAATGTTCTCGAATCATAAATCTATTCACCCAAGTGTTGGATGAAGTTCCTCCAACGTCAAATGAATCAAGTGTTGAGCAAGAAAAACCATGAGTCTTCAAGTCACTCAAATGCATATCATAGGTGCATCCATGTAGATTTGCATCATCATAAAGTGACAAATAATGTTGCTGTAAATGTGAATAAGAATGTGCTCCAACCATGTCATCATAAAAGGTAAATCTAGGAGTTCCATAATCCTCATGTAGCACCATCAAAAAGAACCCTTTCACCCATACTTCATTGAGACTAATGCTGCAAAACATGTAATTGTATGATGTAGGAGAATAAACTAACTCACAAAAATGATCAAAAAGTGCAGAAGTTTCATCATGGGAAGGATCCATATGGGTAGTATCATGCAGCTCCTTCCAAAGTGTGAAACCTTTGTCATAGATTGGTTCTAGTGTAGAGGAATCATGCTCTTCTTTAAAAATTACATAACCTTCATCAAGAGACAATTCAAGTTCCTCTTCCACCACATCAAGTGTTTCGATCTCTTCAAGTTCATCTTCAAACATATCAAGAACATTCAAATTTCCACATTTCTCATAATCCACCATGTCATGAGAATCCTCCAAACAATCTACCATTTGACAATCTGAAACATAGGAGGAAAAACAAGTATCTTGCAACTTTTCAAGAAGTTGCTCATTTTGAATTGCGAGCTTATGATTATCCTCATTATTATTCAAGAATGCATCATGTAACAATTCATTAAGCTCAACCAAATGGTTTCGATCAAAAAGCAAAGACATGAAATTACCTTTGATGTGGCACATTGCTCTTTAAATCTTCTCGATGTCTTCAAGGAAGGATGTTTCCTCCAATGAAGTAGCTCTCCAACAAGAATTTGACACCAATGCTTGAGTGTCATGGAGAATGTTGAGGGACTCTTGGATCTTCTTTTCATTCATCTTTAAGGACCCTTCAAGAAAATGAGGCTCTTGCAAATAAACCTCCTCATCTTCTTCAATTTTGCTTGGACCAACTTCATGAAGCTCAAGTGGTGATGGGGAAGTTGATCTTGGTTCTTCTTCAACTGCTACAAGGTCTTCATTATCATTCTTAATGGAACTTGGGCTTGCAGCAACACTTTCAAAAGTGATCTCTATGTCACCAACATAGAGGTGTGAGCACCCATCAGTAGGTACTAATTCATAGTTTAAGCATCCATCAGTAGATGCTCTTTGGTTCATGTCTAAGCTAGAAGGTGTCTCGAAATGATCTTCCATATTTTCAATATAATCTTATTCATGCTTTTGTGATGTCTCTTAATTTTTATCCTTCAAGCAAGATGATGCATTTTGCCCCTTGTTTTCCTTATGATCAATATCTTTGGAATCTCTTTTTGAAGAATTCCCAAAAGCTCTCCTCAAGTGGGACATAATTTCATGCACACATATATGATACTCACTCCAAGGTTCTTTACAAGAAGGGCATAATCCTTTCTTTACTAACTCCACATCTTCATTTTTGGGCCTATTTTCAAAAACATGTTTAGTATAGTACTCAAAAGACATGGCATTTTGTGTATTTTTGCTTGAAGCAAGATATTCTTGATATTTTTGATATTGTTGGGGCAAGGTTTTATATGTTGCTCTCCATCTTTGGAACTCACTCGTAGAATTATCCTTGGTTGGTGTGACACATTCATATTCATTAGATTTAAAGCCATAAGAATAATCTTCATTTCTCTTGAAATTGTAAGAAGTATTGCATGATGGCACCTCTTCCTCGTACCATTCACATTCTGCTTCATATTGCTCATAAGCATCTGCATATTCTTCATAAGAATTGTACTCATAGGATTCATCATAATAGTAATATATGGATTGCAATTATTCTTGAATGTATGTACCTAATCCACAGGTGCAAGGACCATGCTCTGATACCACGGTAATGTCCCTTAGGAATTTTATTAAAATGGCAATTTTTCACTTTTTTCCCTAGTTTGACCTTTGACTAGTTTTGAGCTCTAGGTCCCCAAATTGCTCCAATTGCTCCCAAATATTCTGAGAAGGTATATGGATGATTTTAGAACATAAATATGTATTTCAGGGATTCTTTTGGACCTTTAAAATACTTCTGCAAATCCTCTTTCAATTCTGGCCAATGTAGGGAACTTTACTAGTAATTTCCTTTTGACTAGTAATGGTCTCTAGGTCTCGAATTGACTCCAAATGCATTAAAATATTCAAGGAAGGTGTATGAATGATATTAGGACTTGAATATGATGTTCAAGTATGATATATGGCCACCAAAATACCTCTGAAAACTCTCTTAAGATTTTGGACCAAGTATGCAATTTTACTAGTAATTTGGGGTTCAAATCCCCCTCGGGTTAGTACTGAAAATGGCTTCCCAAATGCCTCCAAACCCACTCAAATTTATGAATAGAGGTAGGGAATGTATTAATTATGTTATTCAGGTTTCATGTGCACCATTAATTGATTGTTATATCAGTTCCAACCCTCTCCCATTCAACTACAAAAGTCACCAATTCGACCCTTGGGGAAATGGCACTATTTCTTCTCCCAATGCAATTGAACTGAGTAAAAATACTTCAAATGCTAAAGTACAGTACATGAAAACTGTAAAATACATCCATGGAATTCCATTAATCACAAATGTATCAGAGAATCATCCATTCATTCGAAATCATCATCAATACATTGGTTCACAACAAGGTAGTGGGGAAAAGGCATTGTTCTTCCATTAAAAATGAGATTTATACATTTCTACTTGAAATTTTGACCTGAAACATTGTGGAGATGAAGAACAGAGTATTTAATTCATATTACAAAAGAAATGGGGCATGAGAATCTCCCCACAGTAGTACAATAGCTCACCAAAAACGCCCTCCCTAACAATAGTACAATGTGCTGCAATAGAGAAAACCATGAGCTAACCTGTAGCTTATACCTGCAAATAAAGACTCCATTAAAGCTTCAAATGAAATTTCTGAATGGCCTTTCCAATTACCAACTTGGATTGGAATCTTTCACCCTCGAAATTGGCTAAGGCAAGAAACTAGTCATCCACTAGCTCTCCCTCTTCACAAATGTAGTTGCAAATTCTACAAATGATCAAAAGATGGTTTCATTCTTTGCTATTTACATTTATAAAGTTCTAATGTCCTCCATGGGTCTAATTCCTTCCAAGAGACTCATGCCAACTCAATTTTGGAAGAGATTCCAAAGAACGCCACCTGTACAACAATTCCTAGTCTCCCACTTCCACCAAATCACATGTGGAAGCATATTAGCTGCCCTAACACCCTTGAGAGCCCTCTTGGAGTCTATTTTTAGCCCTGAAATGTCATATATGTCATATGTTAGGCTTCAGGTCTGATTTGTGTCATAGGTTTCATAGCATCTTCATCATTGTTGTCATAGAGCTAGGGAATCTAGCCCAAGTGTCTCACTAGTTCCAAATTGCCTCTTCCTCTTCCATGGGAGTTGCTCTTCCTCTATAGTTCGATCTCATTGACTCATGACAAGTATTATTGAACTTATAACTCATCCCAAGAACATTAGGCTTCCCATAGATTCGAAATTGCAAGAAGAGGATGCCATGTGGAACATACATTCTAGCTTGTGTGGGTCCCACTTCCTCCATGTGTCTTCATGATCAAATGCCACTTTGATTTTCACTTGTATATATTTATTTATCTCCTTTATTAAATATTTATGCCATCCTAATGTTATAACATCATTTATTATCCCCATTATTCACAATCCCAAAGCTTCCACCCCAAACCTATGAAACAAGTAATTTCCCTCCTTGGCAATTATTTGATCTTTAGCATCAATTTGACAAACACTAATGAATATGACCATTGTGATTAGGCCGTTGTGACCCAATGCCAATTTTGGAACATGACATTGATCCCATGTTAGTATCTTTATTTGCACTGGCATCTAAAGAAAGGTATTGACTTTGGGCTAGAGGTTTTGCTTTCAAATGTTGTCATAGAGAAAATATGGCGGGAGCTCATTATGACCATTGGAAAGAGCACAAGATTCTTGAATGGTGAAATTCCCAGGTTGTTTAAATCCCCTATTTAGTCGATCCATACTATCACGAGATTTAATTCGTCGTTTGGAAAGATTGTTCCATAGTTCTTTGAATTGAGGGTCAGTTTGAGCCAGTCCCCGTTCTTCTTTAAATAGCTAGTCTCTCCATTCCTACTAAATCCATATTTCTATAAATAGTAATGGAAAACAAGATTGGATTCTCGATGCATAAGTTTGTCTCTTATTTCCTTTTTTTTTCCTCATTCACAAGTTTGGACACCTATTTCCAGGAATCATCCTAGAAGAAGACTGAGTCACCTACATTTATCTCCCAAAAGCTTAATTGGGAAATAAAGGATTTTTGAGCCCAAGCCATTTGCTAGATTGTGGAACCTGTTATCCTCCCTTCTAAGTGCACTAGATGGTGATGCTAGATATCAATATCATATTTGGATATCCATTTTTTTTCCATGCGCCATTGGGATTATAAATGAAGTGCCACCAAGACCCCCGCCATTACTGAATTAATATTTTCTGGGTCCCTCAACCTAATGGCTCCTTTAAGCTTGGGTTGGTATAATTTATCTGGCATTTTTTGGGAGCTACCGTTGTGAAGCCTTGAGCATTTTGGGGTTTTTTTCGTTTGGCATTTTTAGCTATAACATTGACATACATTCCTAGAATAAATGTCGTTTCAATATATTCATTTAACATAATTATAATGTGTTAAATTTTAAAATCAAAATTGTAGAGATGTCCTACAATTAATTGATTTTTATTTATAATTTAGTTAATTCTGGGAATGTCCTATAATTTAATTATAAATTAAATTGTAGGACATTAAATTAATTGTGTGACATTTAATAAAAAACAATTAATTTACTTGATTTTTATTAAATGTCCCGCAATTAATTTAATGTCGATTTTTATTAAATATGCTATAATTAATTTATAATTTAAATCAATAATTAAATATCAATTATAATTAATTGATTTTTATTAAATGTCCTACAATTAATTAAGGCATAGTCTAAATATTCTACGTTTTCAACTTTTTTCTAAGCATATTTTTCGTCAATTTGTGTTCGTCCTGCAATTGGAAATCTTTAAAAAAACTGAGAATCACATATATTAGCTATGGAAATTGCATAATTTGGGTGCCATGGGGTATTGAAGGGTTTTGAATCTATTTATGGATTCAAAAATACAATTTAAATAGGTATAAATTTGGATTTACCAAAAAACAATAATTGATCAAAACCCACAATAAAATCGAAAATTAAAATAAATAGACTATCCTACAATTAATTTTAGAAATATCCTATAATTAATTGTTTTTACGTCGTAGGCATTCCAAGAACGAAAGAATATCTTCGCCACTGTTCATGATTCCTTGCTTATGCTTCCAATGAATTAGCGCCACGTCTCCTTGTCTATTGGTCCACTCTAAATTCACCACGTATTTACCTTGTTCACTGTTTCTCAGTATTAAAGTTCTGAGCTCTATTATGTTATGTTTGCAGTTGCGGTAGGCGGAGAAGGAACCAACAACAAGGAAATGATGACTCAGATGGTACCACTACCTAATCTCTTTAGGTGGCACTGTGATTTCTATTTTGAGATTTCTAAAGCTGTTGAAGGGTAGGTAGGATATATTTCTTTGTGAGGCTAGATATCAAGATCGTATTTGGATATCCATTTTTTTTCCATGTGCCATTGGGATTCTAAATGAAGTGCCACCAAGTTCCCCCCCCATTACTGAATTAATATTTTCTAGGTCCCTCAACCTAAGGGCTCCATTAAGCTTGGGTTGGTATACTTTGTCTGGCATTTTTTGGAGCTACCTTTGTGAAGCCTTGAGCATTTTGGGTTTTTTTCCGTTTGGCATTTTTGGCTATAACATTTATAGACATTCCTCAAATAAATGTCCTTTCAATATATTCATTTAACATAATTATAATGTGTTAAATTTAAAATCAAAATTGTAGAGATGTCCTACAATTAATTTTCAAGAGATGTCCTACAATTAATTGATTTTTATTTATAATTAATTAGTTCTGGGAATGTTCTACATTTAATTATAAATTAAATTGTAGGACATTAAATTAATTGTATGACATTTAATAAAAAACAATTAATTTAATTGTTTTTTATTAAATGTCCCACAATTAATTTAATGTCGATTTTTATTACATATCCTACAATTAATTTATAATTTAAATTTAAATCAATAATTAAATATCAATTATAATTAATTAATTTTTTATTAAATGTCCTACAGTTAATTAAGGCGTAGTCTAAATATTCTACGTTTTCAACTTTTTCTGAGCATATTTTTCGTCAAATTTTGTTCGTCTTCCGATTGGAAATCTTTATAAAAACTTAGAATCACATATATTAGCTATGGAAATTGTATAATTTGGGTGCCATGGGGTATTGGAGGGTGTTGAATCTATTTATGGATTCAAAAATACAATTTAAATAGGTATAAATTTGGATTTTACCAAAAAACAATAACTATTCAAAACCCACAATAAAATCGAAAACTAAAATAAATAGACTATCCTACAATTAATTTTAGAAATATCCTATAATTAATTTTTTTATGCCGTAGGTGTTCCAATAATGAAAAAAGATCCTCGCCTTTGTTCATGATTCCTCGCTTATGCTTCCAATGAATTAGCGCCACGTCTCCTTGTCTGTCGGTCCACTCTAAATCCACCATGTATTCACCTTGTTCACTGTTTCTCAATATTAAAGTTTTGAGCTCTGTTATGTTATGTTTGCAGTTGCAATAAATGGAGAAGGAGCCGACAACAAGGAAATGATGACTCAGATGGTACCACTACCTAATCTCTTTAAATAAATTTCCACAAGGATGTCAGGTTATCTGTTTGTCAGAACCAAAGTCCATTAATGTCAGGCCGGCATCTGTGACTTCTTGCCTTCTTGAACATGCTTTCAAGGATCCAACTGAAGGACAGATTAATTATACTCTTTAAATTGGTGTATACACTGCTTACGGACTAATTATACTCTTTAAAATGGTCGATACACCGCTTAGATGATACATGTTTTGTTCAATGGTCGTGTAATAAATAGCGTGTTTGTACAGGGACTTGCTTCCAGATATTTGAACAATGACAAATGATGGACAATTCAAGAAATGACATATCAATTAAATCCGATGAATAAGAAATGACATTACTAGATTTCATTCAGGCGGTTTCAAATTCTGTCTAAGCATTAGAGAATTCCCATTCGGAGCTCCTGTTGCCTTTGTCAAGTTCACTTCAGCCCATGTTCGAAACCTGTGAAAGTTCAACTCTCGTTCTACAGACAACTACATCTGCTATTCGGGAAAATATTTTTTAGAGTTTCAAACCTAGCCCCTGCTCCATGTAATTATCTCGAATGTCTTTTTTGCTTCATTTGGAATCGAGTTACAATACTTGTCTATAGACTGGTTAGGAACCGTGGCAGTGATTTATGACTATGGAACCAAACTCAGGCTTCATATTTTTAACCAGGCAGCTTGCAGTGACTAAATGAAATTTTCTTATCAAATGAATTCGCACAAGCCCTCTTTTTATTGCAAAAATTCGGGCATCTCAGGTTTGGGTTCCAGCGGGGAAGTGAAACCCTGAAATAATACATTCCATAATGGAACACCATTGGCGAAAATGATAAAGTCGATGGCTTTACCTAGAAGCTCAAGCTCCAGAACCAAAAAATTTAATGGCTTCAGGGGATATAGTGAGGCTGCTCCCCGAATATGCTTTGCTGTCAAAACTCATGGAGATGGAGAATGTATTGATTCGTAAAATATCGGAAAGAGTCTAACTATATGGCACATATTTTCAATATTTAAAATCATGGGCCAATAGGAAGTAAATTCAAGTTTGTCTGAGATTAGCGTTGAATGTACATTTTTGGTTTGAAATGATTTTCAGGGGTAGCGGTTGGATCGGGATGGTAATCTTATGTTGTGTGGATTAACATTGGCTGTTACTTTTTTATTGGAGTTCCATTCGGCGTGTTTCTTGGTTGGGTATTCAATTTAGGAGTCTTGGTGAGTACAATTTCCTTTCATTTGTGCCCCAAATTTGGAAGAAAAGTTTAAGGCGTTGAAGGCCTACTGCAATGATACAATACTGCCCATAACAGATCGATTTACACCACTTGCAATATGGCAGGAATGTTATGCAGGATGACAGTGCAAATTCTAATACTAGCATATATTACATATCGGTGTGACAGGGAATGAGAGGTGAAATAAACTAAATTGGGATCATATATCCTTGTCTTGATGAATGTCTATTGGACAACTGATATTGTTATTTATTTATTCAGTTGTAGGTCATTGAAGCTCCAAATCTTGTTAACAGATGATCTATCTTCCAAGGAGGTAAAAAAAACTGCATTTCAATTTGAATGAAGGAGGAGGTTTCTATCCCAATGAAATATATTTTCTATGGTCATTGTTGGGTACTCGACGTTGTTTGGTTTGGTTTAGGTGGCACTATGATTTCTGCTTTGAGATCTCTAAAGCTGCCGAAGGGTAGGTAGGAGATAATTCTTTGTGATCATCAATTTTCAACCTTTCTTCTCAAGATATGCCCATTTGAATTTACATTTTCGCATGATAATAATTTTTTTTGTTCTGAAAACAATCAAATTCTTACTCTGATTCTGAGAGGAAACATGAGGTTGCACCAATTTAGAATGTTTAGTGTCATGGATCGTTGCTTTCCACTTACTACCCCCGTTCGAACGAGAAAATCGAGAAGTAAGAGGTGATCCTCTTAAGGGCCTTCGTCTGAGACGAGATTGGTATAGACCAAGATTTGAGTCTAAATACTTTCCTCCTGAAGAGAGCAAGGCATTTCTGGTTAGAATAGAATAAAAATGGAAAGGGTCCCTGACTCCTTAAATAAGCCATAGTACTTCCCTCTGATCTCATAGTAGATGGCATGTGGAAAAATGAAGTGCTCCATCGTCTCTGGTTCTTGTAAGTGGCATAACTGGCATACCCTATATGTCCATTGGATTTGACGATTTGTCTCAATCCAGACTTTTTTGTGGTAGATGACTGAAACTGAACGTGGCCACCCATTAGAAAGTAATACAGAGGTAGGATGTAAACCTGCATATTGAAGAGAAAGAGGCAAGCGACCGTTGGAGACCTTCACACTCAAGCAAAAGATGTGGCACGATTGGTAGCCACCCATGCCATATCCACACGAACCCTAATGAGAAAGAGTTCATGAGAGTGCAACTCTCCAAAGATACCAATGTTTCCATACTTTGGCTGGATCGCAACCTCCATGAATAATCCTAGCTCTTGTTGGACATACCCAAAAACTTCCAAAAACACCCACGGGGTCTATTTGTTAAACAGATCTTCTTTTGCCGCTTTCATACCATCATAAATATTAGAAACAGGCATGCATTATTGTGGTGGATAGTTACCACTTTGGTCATGATATCTTATTGTTTTTCCATTCTTAATGGTAGATATGGAATGCAGTACATATACTTGTATTTTATGTTGGTCTCTTCTATATTTGTTTTTCCCATCCCCACAATTTAATGGAAAGGATACTGTAATATCTTCACATCTCTTTGATTAATGGGACCTTTGGTTTAGGTTGGATTTCCATAATGTGATAGAGCATGATCACCATGTGGCATCTACTCAACCAGACAAGAAAGAGGAAGAATACCTTGAGCAGGCAAGAAGGATGTATTTAGCATCTATCATTGCTACAAAGAATAATCCAGGTGAAGAGTCTCTCTTCCTAGCAGCAGGCCCCAGGGTACAGTTACAACAATTCTTACTCTGATCAATATTGGAAAAAACACTTAATGAAAAGCCCCCAATCCAGACATTAATCTTTCTAACCATCTAAGTTCTTTTGCATAAGGTGTGTATTTATATCCTCCTGCATGTTAGCTTTGACACGAGGCAAGAATTCTATTCCTATATCAAAGTTCTTCTCTGCATGTGGTCATAATCTTCCATTCAAATTATACTACATTGGTGATATTTGAGGCAGATCAACAGGGGGTGGTGTAATGTTCACAATCTGATTTCACAAATGACTGCGATATTCTCTAAGAAACATTTTTAGATCATCAAGGGGTGGTGTTATTCTCAAATACGGTTTCAAAAAATTCCCTCAATGTTGTCTGAGAATAGCTCTACTATTTCCTTGTAGTGTACCATATGGATTTATTACTTAGATCTGAATTCGATCAGATGTAAATAAATTATTTCCTCTATATCAACTTTTGTTGCTATTGATAACAAGCTTCAGCATGAGGAATGTTTTCTAGGAAACACTCTGCACAAGGAAGAGAAATGACTTTCGACTTCCAAGACATATTATTGCATCATTGGTCCAGTAATTTGTTTACTAAACTTGAAGTATCTTGCAAGGTTTTGATTGTATTTTATCACACATCCACCTCATGATTCTTTCTTTAGATGTACTCTACTGCTGCAAATATGGAACCCACAAATATGTTGATGTACTCTACTGTTGCAATTATGGAACCCACAAATCTCCTGATGTACTCTACAATCCTGAAATTTGTATTACACTATAAATAATTCTAGGTGGATGGTATTGAAAACTGGAAAAGTATTTTCCATTGTTCCAAGGAGACTTCTCAAAATGTAAGATTGAATATTGGGAGGTAGCTAATGAGGATGAAATGATGGAAGGGATATGAAAGTAGGTGAGCATTTCGAGCCCTTAGAGGCCTTATAAGACTGAAAGCCCTTGTGTCCATGACCACATGGTTAGGAGACAAGCTGTAGGAAGTTTACATTGTTTACAAGCAATTATCAGGTTGCAAGCTTTCGTTCATGGTCACCAAGTTAGAATGTCGAAACAAGGATTGGATGTATAGGAGAGGCTTGGACATATGCATAGACAAAATCCATCAAGAGTGAATGATTGGTGAGGTTTTTTCTCATTTTGAATTATGGTATCTTTAAATTTAGAACTTGTTGCAGATTGACATTTATGTAAATTTCAAATTGGTTAGAAAACTGATGAAGCTTGTTGTTGGATTTTGCATAAATTGTTTGTAATGCTCTAGGAAAGAAAAAGCTCCTCGATCTTTGTGGTCAATGGTACTTCCCGATTTGAGAATCTGTTAGTAAATGCATTTGCTCGTCATAAAGGCATATGGAGTTTTTGCAGTTTTTGGATTAATTAATCATAAAGGCATATTTGTTATGAAGTTGCAATATTGACCTTGTCAAATATTGTGTTGCCCCAAGTAATGGGTTAGAAAAACTTTGATGCAACAAGTAATTTTATGTACAATAATAATATTGAAAATCAATATTTGAGAGTTCCTATTACAAAATTATTTGAATTCTCAGTGATAGATAGATATTTGATTGTTACAAAAGGCCTACTAAATCCTTTGTAACTTTATAAAATGATAACCTTAATTATAATTATTTGACATCTATGTCATCTACAGGCATGGAGTATTTGCTTTCCAAGGTTTTCAGCCTGATTGCATCCTATGTATTCATTGTTGAGAACATGAACCTGAACTTGTTTTCACTTAAAACTATCATAGGTCCACTAGTCTTGTGATACCTTGGCACTTGAACTCTTCTGTAGCTTGCTTTACCACATATATTACTCACTTGGATAGTGATCAAAAGATAAACAAGGTAAGCTTATTTTTGGACCCTATTTTCCAATATTGTTACTTTTTATGATGTGTCTCCATAACCTTTTTAGCACGGTCCAATTTCTATCTTCCATTCATAGTTTTGCTATGGATTCTACACAAGGAATTTTTTACTTTGTTTTTGACTTACAAGAACAACATCTGGCCATGTAAAAATACGGTGATACAGTGTTCTTATTCAGATGATGATTCTTCAATGCAGGACCGGTCAAGTGCAGTAACTTCACTACCAGGACAACACAGTTTACCAAAATGGTTCACACAACTGCTTAAATATGTTAATCCAGATGAACAAAACAAAAAAGGAATAAGAATTTATACTACTCTAAAGGAGGGCAGGGTTTGTGTGGTCTTTCCTTTTATCGATGTATTTTCCCCATCCTACTTCCTACTGTGCCGTGTTGTTCATATGAGCAACTAATTTTCTTTTGAAATTATTTTACAGGTAGAGACAGTTTGTAACCTCGGGCACCATGAAGTCCAGCCGTTGTCTCACATTTCAAAGGATTTGAAGCAAGAGATAAGCATTTTTAATGGTTTTGAATTTAAAAATTTCAACTTTCGCATTTAGGGATTAACAATGAAGAGATGAGAAGTTAACATAAAGAGCACATAAAGTTTTCCATATGTAGATATCTATCTTATGATACATGTAAGAATTTTGTAGCATCTTTGCTCCTCCTTGTATGTTTGGATAAGTTTTGGAGGAGTTGTGGATAGACAAATATGTGAAACTAAAGAGCGTATGAGGGATGGCATAGGGAAAAAGTGTTGATGGATGTTCTGAGTTAGAATATCTACCAAATACAGAAACATTGACATATTTGGAGGAGTTGGGGAAGAGGGGTCTCTCAAGCTGAATAGAATACGGGGGTTGGAGCATGCGACAAATGTGGGCTTCCTGAGTTAAAATAGCCTCAAAGTATGGAAACATTGGCATCTTTGGAGGTGGTGGAGGAAACTAGATGTGTGAAGGTGAAGAGCATACAGGGGTTGGAGCTCATGACAAATCTTAGAATCCTAGGTTTTCATTGGTTGTTTGAGTTAGAAGACCAACCAAGTATGGAAACATTGACATCTTTGGAGGGGTTGGGGGAAGAGGGGTGTGTGAAGCTGAATAGCATACGGGAGTTGGAGAATGCAACAAATAGCTGGAGGAATTGTTAGCAAGCGAATGTGTGAAGCTGGAGAGCATACATGGGTTGGTGAAAGGGACAAAGCTTCGAGACCTAAGTGTTAGTGGTTGGCCATTGGAGCTATTGTGGGTAGAGGGATGTGAGAAGATGAAGAGCATCCCGCAGTTTGACCAATGGACAAAGCTTAAAAAACTAATATTTTTTGAGTGGTCTGAGGTAGAAGAGCTGCCAAAGTATGGAAACATTGGTGTCTTGGAGGTGTTATGGGCAGAGGGATGCATGAAGCTAAAGGGAAGACGGTGTCTAGTGCACTTGAAAAAAGCTTCGGACCCTAATTCTTGGTTGATGCTTTGAGTTAGAAGGTGTTGAACATGCAAGTATGTAGTTGAAAAAACTTGATGTTTCTAGATGTCCCAAATTACAATGTCCAATGTCTAGTGTGGTAGTTGTGGACCAGCATTGCAGATGATCAATGGATGTGAATATGTCCTCATAGGGCATATGTTGTGAATATTCTGGGACCGACTTCAACCTTCAATAAGATTAGATCTCTATAAATTTTAGAATCTTGGTTTGGAAAAAACATGGACAATTTGAGTGGATATAATGGTTAAGAATATGCATTTTCTCCTAATAAATCTTTAACAATATATAATCCATTATCAAGAACAAGGATAATTTTAATATCATTAAACAATAGTTAGAAGTGCTCATATATAGATTATTTTCTAGTTTGATCGATTGATTAAAAGGCTGAACATTTGATTGCTAATTTTATTTTTCTTTTTCATTGTCATTTTCAATTCTTCTTTCACTCTCTTATGCATAAGTATTTAAAGAGGAGAGGGGCATCATCTAAGTTTTTTATACAAGAACTTCAATCACAATGAAATCATGGTAGCAACTTGTATTATGAGTATTGTTGCTAAATTTTTAGTTTTTTTAATCTATTTGTTAGAGAAACATTAACTTCATTATTTAAATGGTTGATTATTCTTTTTAAATTCTTTAAAAGAAAATGAAATAATATTATTTTATGACCGAAAATTTAATTAACCAATAATTTTAGTTTTTTAAATATTTAATAAAATACAAAGAAAGAAATTGTTTTCGTTGTTTCTTAATCAAAATGAAAATAGTATTAAATTAATATTAACCATTTGTAAAAAAAATAATTATATAATATTTGTATGTTACTAATTATAAATTTGTAGATTTTGGCAATTTTAATAATTTAAAACATTTATTTTAAATTTGAAAAATTAAATAACTATTTAAATATTTAATAGAATATGAAGAAAGAAATTATTTTTTTTTATTTTTGTAATAAAATAGAAAGAATATTAAATTAATGTTAACTATTTGTAAAAAACAGTAATATAATCGTTGTATTTTACTAATTATAAATGTATCGATATTCGCAATCATATAATGTTAATTGTAATAATTTAAATAGTACTATTCTAATATAAATATAGATATCAATAGAGATGGAAAAAAATTTAATATGGCTAAAATATATATAAAAGAAAAAAGACATCTCATGATATAGAAACATGTATGTTTCAAATTCTATAAAATTTAAAATATACATGAATTCCTCAAATTTTGAAATTAACATTGATTTTACAATCGTAAAGCAATTTGAAATTCACAACATATAACAATGTGAAGCTATATGAGTACTTTAATGTTTAATGCAAATGAAACAACATGAATATGAATAAATTTTAAATAATAAGTTAAAAGTCCATGCTTATCTCGTAAGTGTAATGTGTAGTTTCAAAAAAAAGTATAGTAGTAGAAAGCACTTATTAATCAAACTTAATTCAAAATATTAAGAAGGGGCAAACAACCTTTATTTTTACTAACTTTAGTTAATGTAATTTCTACAAATTGGATCAACCCAATCCCAAATGAAATCAACTATAAGTATGCAAATGATGGCTACATGATGAGATGGACTAATAAATATGTAAATGATGGATGCTAGGGATAAAGCATGTTTTTCTTAGAGACAAGAGAGGAGAGGTAGAATACTAAGCAATGTTCAACTAATAAATATATAAATGATGGCTGCCAGGGATAAAAGATGTTTTTATTAGAGACAAGAGAGCAACGGTAGAGCGCTAATAAATTTTTAACATGATACAACACTAAGCATAATTTATTGGATGATTGAGACAAGAGATAGAGGTGTACATCAAGTACTATGCCTGGTTAGCCATACACAATCTACATATGCAACAAAATTGTTATTGTGAAAGGGAATTATTATGTGAAAAACACTAATACTAGCAAACGATATATAAGATTATGAGTTCACGATATGGAAAAACACCTTCCACATATATTTGCAAAATCCAAATAATCATGGTCGGTCTTTGGCTCTTGCTAAAGTGGGGTTGCTCAATTGATTAAGCCAAACTCCCTTAGTACAATACAAATTAGAGATGACTCCACAGTTTTAGAAGAAATATGAACATCCAAATCACCAAATAAAAATAGATAATGATTATTAATTTGGCACAAAGACTCCATGAACAACAAAAAGTTTTATATACAAAGCTAAATCCATTATTATATCAAATTGTGTAATGTACCCAAATTCCTCCATGCTAATTTGGGAATTTGGGTATACATGACAGAAAATATTTGGATCCCACCAAACAACTAGCCATGACTTACCATTAGAGAGATTTTGAGTTCAATAAATGGACTCCTAAGAGATGTACTACAAAAATATGAGATATATTAAAATATTATGAATTGGTGGTTTTATGGGGTAGGTATATATGGCAAGTCATCTCCCACACTATTTTCTATGCACAATATAAATAACCATGGTTGAGTTACTTTTCAAAATTCACTAGAAATAAAATTAATAAAATGAGTATACATTGATGTGACTAAGATTCATTGTAAATTCCCAAAAGTTTATTGTCCTTTAGCATTTATTTGTCTTGAACTTGCAAATGAAATTAAATAATAAAAAACATTTTTAAGAGCTATTTTTTTAATTTTATGTTGACTTTTTATATTTAGTACTTTTCTCATGAATTTAATATAATGTAATTTAATTGAGAATTTATTTACATGTAAAATGTTAATAATATTATTATAATTCACATTGCATTATTATTATTATTATTTATTAAATCTATTATTATTCTTTATTAGTTTGACATTATGTTATTAAATAGAATGGAGTGAATATATAATTTAGAATTAAAAACATAAAAATGATAATATATTATTTTATAAAAAAATGTGAAAGGACTTTCTTTATGAATTAAGAGTACTTCACTTGAAAATGACAATAATATTATTTTATGAGAAAGTGTGAAAAGACATTCATTATGAGTACTTTACTTGAAAATGACAATAATATTATTTTATGAAAAGACTATCATTATGAGTACTTTACTTTATGACTTAAAAGTACTTACACCACTACCTTGGTTAACTATCTGTTTTCATCCACCATAGAAAATTTAACAAATAAGCATTCTTAACTCATGCAATGCCACCTCAACCAAGGGGGTTGATGTTATCTACTAGAATGTGATTGGTTGTTTTTTATAGTACATTTTCTTTGTTTTGAGGCCATTTTTTGACCTCAAAATTTCTCCAATGACAAAAAAAACACAGAAGGTAGAGCATTAGCTCGCATCCGAGAAGCAATCCATGATTATACATTACATATAGAACAAAAGGAACGTTGACTTCCACCGAGGAACCAAGACAATCTCAGTTCAATACCCATATTTATATATGTAAATATGTAAAGGTTGGCTTTCTCATGGAGAAACCAAGCAACCAAACTTACGTAGTAAAAAACAAACCAAAGGTGCTGGAGTGTACATTCTAAACGAGAGGGATTTGATCTACTTTTAACATAATACGTATATAAAAAAAAGTAACGATGGCTCCCATCGAGGAGTCCAACACAAACATAATCAACATAAGGTCTAAATATGAGGATCGATCTCCTATGAGTTGAGGTCATTTCTATTTGTAAACCTACATCGTATCCATTCTTTGCTCTAGAGAATTAAACCCACAACGACAAGTTTTGCATCATTTATTCACTCTAATTATAATTGAGAAAAAACAATATATTTACCCGACATAGTCATATTCTCCTCTCTCTCAAAATAGAACCCGCAAATGATAGCTACAAGTAGAGTGAGCAAAACTTCCCTAGGATTTGCTGATCCTCTTAATCTTGTAAGGAAGCTAGAAAAAAAATCACCATTATTGTTGCAGAATAAAAAGAAGATTGGGGTCCTTTCCCTCTTTTTCTTGCACCTCTCCTCTCTTTCACGAAGATAACCAGAAGATTGATCCAAAGAGATGTGTCTTTCTCTCCTTCACAGAGGTATAAAAAAAAGGGTTCAACTCAAGAGTTGCGCTCTTCATTCAATTCTAGCAAGGTTTTACTAAAGATGCACTCCCTAAAGAATGGAACAACTCTCCTCCTCTCCTCTACTTTATCCACAAAAGAGTGATAACCATCACTATCTGAAAAAGGGTTTACACTCTCTTCCTTCTCCAAAAAAAACCAAGGATGAGACTCCCTTCGACTATGGTGGAAAAGAACCCTATAACTGTTAATGAAAAATTGTTTCTCAAAAGGCTTCTAAAGAAATAACCCTAAGCACCCTCTCCTTAACCAAAAAACCCTAATCATAAAATAATTTTATATATCTAATATTTATTTCAAATCATGGCTTTGCCGGAGTTGGAACATGGCCATTGGGTTGAGTTCCAGGAGCACTGTCAGCTTTAAGTGATTTCCTTCCTCCTGATATTGACACCTCGACTGAAGAATGAACATTATATTTCTGTGGAGGAGACGGAACATGGCCGTTGGTTTGGGAACTAGGAGGACTATCAGCTTTAAGTGATTTCCTTCCTCCTGCTGCCGATACCTCAACAAAAGAATGAACTTTATTGCTTTTCTGTGGGTTTGGTGCAATTGGAACATGTTGGTTGGCGTGAGGTCCTTTATAGTTTAAATATGAATGGTGGTCAAGGTACAAATATGAAATCAGAAATTCTTTCCCTTTGGTGTGTGATCACAGTTGCACATTACTTTGGCCTTCCTGATCTGGCTGTTTTTGGAGATTCAAGGGTAATAGTAAAATGGACCAGGGGAGAGTATAATTTAAATATTATAGCTCTATATCAGTGGTGCATCCAAATCAAAGAAAAAATTCAAATTAAGTGCTGAACTTTTCTGAATGTGCCTATTTTGTAGAATTGTGTAAAGCATATACTATCTGGGGGTGGGATCTTTGTATCTATTTTAAGTTAAGTGGATGTAGTGGGTAGCATATTTTGCAATTATAAGTCTCGTCTTCCAGACTTATACATATTTGTACTATTTGATTCACACTATGATTATCAATAATATGTTTTTTCTCGCTGAAAAAAAAAATCAAAATTGAATATTTAATAATAATATATTTTATTGGACTACTCACACTATTTTATATGTATAATATAACTTATTAAACCACAGCTCCAAGTCACTTATCAAAATCCTCTTTATCACATAATGTCAATAACACAAACTTTTCTTTGAGAATGTTTACATTCCATTATCCATTTCAGGTATGATAACGTTATATTGAAACTCATTTAATGTGAATTAAAAACATAGAATATTAGAACTGGTTTAATGTGAATTAAAGATTAAAAACATAGAATATTTATTTATAATTAATTAATTGTAGGAATGTCCTACAATTAACTGATTTTTATTTATAATTAATTAATTGTGAGAATGTCCTACAATTAACTGATTTTTAGTTATAATTAATTAATTATGGGAATGTCCTACAATTTAACACATTCTAAATCTATTAGAAATTTTGGAAAAAACAATATATTATATAAGAGATAATAACCTTATTTTTAAAAAATAATGATTATTTTATAAATGATATATTAACTCTTATCTTAATTAATTTCTATATTTAATGATAATTCTAAATTTTTTATAAAAAAATTATTCATAATAATTGTAATTAATAAATAATGTTATTTTTTAAATTCAAAATTGAATATTCATCATCATCATCATCATCATCATCATCATCATCATCCTCCTCCTCCTCCTCCATGGCTCTAGTCACTTATCAAACTCCTCTTTATCACATAATTTCAATAACACAAACTTCTCTTTGACAATGTTTACATTCCATTAGCCATTCCAGGTATGATAACGTTATATTGAAACTGGTTTAATGTGAATTAAAAATGAATATACCATATCGAAAACCCCCAATCTAAGTTGTTAAATCAGTAAATTAAGTTAAATTAACCATTTATAAGCCTGCATCAATCGCTTGCATTAAGAGAAATTATAACCTCAAATGGCCACTATCTTGCATATCTTCAGTTTGAAATGCTATTCCATTATTATAGCTGCACAGAAGAAATACTAGTGTACGAAAAACAACTTTATTATTCTTGTAAATGAATAGTTTGAAATCCTATTTCATTGCTGTACCTGCACGGAACAAATATGAGTGTACGTGAAACATCTATATATTAAAAAAGAGAGGTTGTTGGTGTGATGGTTTCTGGTTCAAGAGGCAATTATAGTTCGTGGGATATTTAATAATAACTATGATCTGCTGGTGCGTGCTTTCTAGCTACATTCATGGAAGTCTTATAATCCGTGATCAATCCTGCCTTGCCTACATTGACTCTCGCTTGGTTCTCCTTCTTTGATTGTGCACAGCAACATCCTGGAGTTGCGACATGGGGGTTACACTGACTTGAGGGAGGACAGGTAGAGGTAGGATATGCTTTAAGTGAGCACTGTCAGCTTTAAGTGATTTCCTTCCTCCTGCTGTTGACGCCTCGACTGAACATGGAGGAGTCGGAACATGGCCGTTCGGTTGGGAACAAGGAGGACTATCAGCTTTAAGTGATTTCCTTCCTCCTGCTGCCGATGCCTCAACGGAAGAATGAACTTTACTGCTTTTCTGTGGGTTTGGTGGAATTGGAACATGTTGGTTGGCGTGAGGTCCCGGAGGAACAGCAGCAACCACATGTATTGCGACTTCGTTGAACAACAACGCAATTATAAGTAGGGTGGGAGCAGCAGCCACAAGAGCACACAAATTGGTTTTCATTTTCATAGGTACTGGCATCATCCTAATTTTTACTCTTATGCTTATGGAAGCCTGTAATATAATATATTATAGAGAGTTAATGACTCTTCGATGGAATGATCGGTTGGATAATGGATATATGGAAATATATGGATATATGAAAACGGGATCTATGACTGGTTTGCGCTTGCAGATGAACTTACGAATAATTTGATGCATACAATACTCACGAATAATTTGATGCATACAATACTCACAGGGAGCGATCGTCTATAAATACATGAGCGGAGAGGGGAAGGATTTCAGATTTCAATGAAGGATTTTGAAGATTGAAGTGAAGTCAAATTGATTGTAGTATGGTCCATGGAGCGAGTCTTCGTTCGTAGAGGACACGGGACGGAATATACATTTAAATTGTAGATCGTCTAACAACTCGCTGTGGCATGAGTTTGTTAACGTTCAAAGTCGTTATTTTGAATGGTCGGTTTCAAGTTTCAACTAATTTCTGGGTTGAATAACAACTCTCTGTGGCATGAGTTAGTTAACGTTCAAAGTCGTTATTTTAAATGGTCGGTTTAAAGTTTCAAATAATTTCTAGGGTTGAATAAGTGCGTGCCGAGAGGAACCGAGGAAGAGGAGTGTCTGACCGGGCTTGGGATGTCTGCCTCAACTTGCGTCCTTGCGTCCTTTATAATAGAGAGACCGTTTGATTGTCAATGTAGATAGCTGCTTAGAAATTGTCGAGGTGAGATAATTTACAAGTATACTGATCTTAGTTTCTTGTCCAAAATTTTAAATTCAACTCTACATGATGTGTGCGCATTTTTGTAGGCTAAAATATGGCACACGTTGTGGAGAACATATTAAAAATATTGTTATTGGATGGCCCTTGTTGTCTAGGCGATGATCGTGGACCAAAACCTAGAGACTTAGGCCCTAAGATGTTATTTTAGGAATTATGGTTCATGCACATGGTCTTAAAGCATCACAATGTCGTCCTCCTTCTCCCTATAAAACTTCAATGTCATACTTACATCATGAAAAGTACGATAGGATCTACTTAGCAACCAAATTTTTATCAACCGTGGTATATGAGAAAACAACAAAAGCCTTATCAAGGAAAAACAATATATGGGAAAACAACAAAAGCCTTATCAAGGAAAATTTATTTGTTCTTATGAGTGGTATATGGAAATAATTGGAATATGAAACCAAGGGTCACATCATTGTAATTATTAATATATTATCGTAATGAAAATTTTGCTTTTATGCCTAATTCTTTTTGTCTATGCTTGTCCTTGCTTGTCCTAGCTACTCCATTTACGTGGGTAACCTAATAGTGGTACGAGATCCTAGGGTCTTCAAACTCCATGATAACATGTTGTCCATGTCCTTCTTTGGTCTACTTGTGTCCTATGCTCTGAGGAGATACCGCTCTTCCAACCCAAATCTGCACTTTGGTGTCTCTTTGCATTTTTGCTTCATTTCTAAGTTTATCCTCTAGCAACCTATTATATCGGTGGAATATCACCCATATATCCATCATTTTCACGTGCATACACCTACTTGTATACAAATAATGAAATGCTCATCCCATGCTTTTGGGCTTCAACTTCAATAGTGGTAATAAGTAATAGATAGAGACAACACTTGAGAGACCCTATTCTGAAGGCTAGAATTCTGTCAACAGATATGGAGGAGGCCTTCATTACTAAAAACCCTAATTCGTGGTGTCCCATCTCTGCATGTTGGTTATTCTATGCATTGGTATCTCATGCTACCTATGCTTAGGATATATTTCAACCATTATCTCTTCATAAATCTATCTTAGGGCCCCGTGGTCCACTCATTTCTTATTCACATTAGTTGACTAGTATCTCGAACCAATCCTTTTTATGATCGCACCCCAAATGAAGTGGTATGTGACGTGGAAAAGGGTGCTTATAAGAATTTTGAATCAATCCCAATCTGTGAAATTCTGCCCCGATTTCATCGATGTTTGTCAACATGTCTCACCATTTTAGCGTAGAGAATAAGTAGATGCAAAAAATCATTCTCTTTGATTAAAACATTGATGGTTTCTAGAGGTCGTAGGAAGAATGCATACATTTTACGGTTGGATCTATGTAGTTTGGAGCAGAAGACAAAGAACCTCATAGTGGCATAATGTATTGTTAGTTGTTTGAAATTGCTAGAGTTATTTAGTGTGTTGAGAGCAATTTGCAATCGCTGAAGCCAAATAGTGTTGAACATGCTCTTATATTGGAATTAAATGTCGAATCCCTTCAAAAATGAAGTATATGTTCTTGTTGGTGAGGTCGCAGATATAGAAGTCAACAAATATTGGGATCTTAAGGAGGAAAACGTGTAAAGGAAGTCATATCTTGAGAGTGTGAAGAGGATCCTTTGAAGTTTTCCTTTTCAATTGGCATTAAAACTAAATTAAAGGATTGGACCAATGCTAATTGGTAATTGTCAAGATATGTGAGCTCAAATCATCAAGGCCTATTTGTTTTAGTGGCGTTTGTGTTGGTTAGTAATAGTGAGATCCACAGTTCAGCGGACATTTCCAACAAACACCCTATACAGGGGCTTTAAGAGGAGAATAATTTTGATCACAACAGCCAAAAAACATTGTAGGGAGCATGGGCACACTGAGGGGGGACATGAATACCATCCATTTGTAAGTTTTGCATTATATATGTTTTTATTTTGATTGCTTTTGTAAATTTATGTATTGATCATGGTTTCAATAGATGGGGACTAACATGGACAATAAATGTTATTTTAATATTAAATATTTATTATAATATTTTTTTTCTTTTGTGCATGTTGAATCTAGGGTCTAGTAGAATAACTCATTTATTTGTTCGTTAGTGAGACTAACCCACTCACCGCGGAAAACACTTAACTCTCTAGATTTGTGACACTTTCCATCATGATAATAGAAATAATGACTATATTGGCATGTTGTAATTTCTCTTATATTTTCTCTATAGAAATTACCATAGCATCATTTATCTTACCTTAGTGGAGTACGGTATGAGAAATTTTGGGTTATATTTGAGTAGCTTTGCTTAGTAATTGGGTCAATTATTATGTCTCTTGGATAGTTTGGATGCACCTATTTGACCAACAGTACAATTGGCCATTGTTCCTTTCATCCCAATAGTACAAAATTTATTACATTTTAAATGAATCACATAAATGTTTACATTTTGCGTTTGAATTTTTTACATTTTGTGTTTGAATTTCTTATATTAACTTTTATCTATTGATGGTTTCATGTAATTATAAAGGAAATGCATCCTAGGGCACTTTGTCCAGAGGAAGTACTGCTTCGAGAACAAGTACTGGAAGCTATGAATATTAATGGAGAACAAGTTAATGATCACATTCAAGAAGATGATCATACTGATAATATAGTTGAAGATGATGTTACAAATAATTTGATCCATGATTCATTTAATGTTGGAATGGATGTTGATGATGATGATGATGATCACGAAAATGATGAACATTTTGATGATATTCATGATATACCTCTTCTTGATAAGACATACGAACCCCTTTATGAGGGCTCCAAGACAAATCTTCTCTCTGCTATATTGTTGATAATGAACTTGAAGGTTATGAATGGTCTTTGAAACATATCAGTCACACGAATGTTAAGGTATGTAAAATATTCCATCACAAAGAATATATGACTGTGTTTTTATTGTTAATTCATATATAAGTCAAATTATTACGGATGAAATTTGTTTCATTAATATTATTTCTATAATATATTAACTAGATTTTTATTTTAATTCGTTTTAGCATGATAGGTGAATATTTGTTACCTCTGTCAAATATTTTACCTCGGACATATTGAGATATATCTGCCATCATGAAAGAAATTGGAATGCAGTATGAAGCAATTCATGCATGCCCCGATGACCATGTTCTATATTACAATCAGTATGAATTTGCAACAAAATGTCCTAAATGTCATATCAGTAGATATCACACAGATCAAGTAACTAAAAAGTGCCTCGCAAGGTTCTACGTTATATTCCCATTATTCCACGTTTTCAATGACTGTTCAAGTGCAAAAACATAGCACAGTTTATGGATTACCATGCACGGAACAGAAGTCAAGACGACATTATTCGGATGCCTGCATATGGGTCTGCATTTAGAGATATGGAGGAAAAATGGCCTCACTTTAAAGAAGAACCTCGTAATCTTAGGATTTCTTTTGCAGCATATTGTGTCAATCCATTTGCAGAGATGAGGTCTGTTTACTCGGTGTGGCCTATTTTTGTTATCAACAACAACATTCCTCCAAGGTTGAAAATAAAGAGGGAGCACATAATGTTGTCGATGATAGTTCTAGGTACGAACCCTGCAGTTTTTCTTTAATGTAGTGGTATCTCATTTGTTGTATTTTTGTCGCATAATTTCATATATATATTTAATGTTTTTCTATTGTGCAATATGGTTTAATATATATAATCTAAATGGTACATCTCATAATTATATTTTTTATATATTCAAATCAATCAGGTAAGTACCAAGTCAAAGATATGAATGTATATATCGAACCTTTTATTGACGAGCTACTGAAGTTATGGAATGGCATGACTATGTATGACATATCTAGACCAATACAACAAAGGCAATTTCAATTCCATGTAATACTTGTATGTACAATACATGATGCCCCAGGGTTAACCCATTTTTGTGGTATGTAATTATAAGTTCCACTTTATTTGCAAAAAATTCTACGAACTACTAGTTAATATACTACGCATGCATCTTTTTCTAACTAATCCAGTCATTTTGTATATAATTATAATTGACATAGATATTCTATCTCTTTATGTAGTTCTTCAGATAAAGGGTAAATTTGCATGTCCAGTTTTTGGTCCTAAGATCAAATCTCATTGTTCAAAAAGCTTAGGAAAGGAGGTGTTTGATGAGTATAGACACTTCCTCTATAAGAATCACAGGTATCGAACTACCGAAAAACATCTGTTCAATGGCAAGCAAGAGATTGCATTAAAACTGCAGAGAATGACACCTCACCTATGGAAGTTTCAATATAATAGAAATCGTCAATGTACGTATAATGAATCATCATATATGATATGTTATAATGTTTTTTTTATATCGTGTGTTGTTTACTGTAATCGACATTGATTTATGTAATTTCATGATTGTCGTTCATGTGATCATGAAGGAATTAATTGTTGATGTATATGTAACTTCGGAATGTATTTCATATATGTATGTTGTATGTACTCCTATAGAGATGGTATTATTCCTCTATACGGAAGTGTCGTCATTTATATTGTAAATGTTGTAACTTATACTTGATGGGTTATTAGACCACCTTGTTGGGGTCGGCCCTGTATAAGTCATGTGGGTCCAAGGGTTATTAGACCACCCTATTGGGGGTCGTCCCAGTCAACATTATATATGTGGTTAAGTTCGAGCCTACATGAGTTATGTAAAAGGCAAGTCAAGTCAAGTATAAATAGAGTGCGGGAGGCACTCTATTTGATCACTCACTTCTCACTAATGCACTCAAGGAGGAGTGACACACTTATGGAGGAGGAGGATCTGCTGCTAGGATATGTCTATCTCTTATGGTTGGGTTGTATCATTGCTCTATCTATCTCTGAGGAAGTTATTGGGGTTTTTCACCTTTATGGTTTTCCCCAAGTAAATCTTTGTGTCTCTTGTGTACTTGTATTATTGTCTCCATGAATGATATGCTGTAGATTTGTTGTACATGTTGTTCTCTCAGTTAAGATCCTAGATCAGATTGAAGTAAATTCTGAAAATTTAACATGGTATCAGAGCTAGCCTGAAAGAAGGCATGATATGGCATGTATGACACTTGTTGCACTTACGATGCTACGGCTTGATATAGCAAAAACCAGTCATCGTAGAACTTTCGCTATAAATCCGTTTTGATGAAGTGTTTCAATCTGATATCTTTACAGGTAGAAGGTTAAATCACCATGTACCTTGTGTCCAAAGGACAACCTCTAATTCATTGTACTTTATGATTTATGATCTATACAATATAGGGTTTCTCCCTCTTCCAAATCTGAGTCAAAATTAGGTGACCTTGGGAAAAAGGTCATAACTGGGGCTAGGAAGCTCCAAATGAAATTTTGTAAAATGTGACAGGTAGTACATAGACTGTACTATCTAAGGAAAATTTTGCAGAGGCCGAAGTTGAACCAATGACACGTGGCACACCGTACAAGTTTGCTCTCTTGTATTATCCCATAAACAGGTCACATTGCGACACTTGGCATAACTCTCTCTCAGAGAGTCCAATTGAGGTCAGACCTGTCAGGATGGAAAGATAACAGGTCGAGCTATCTCAAGAAAAATTTTCAGAGGCCGAAGTTGAAACAGTGACACGTGGCACGCCGTACAAGTTTGCTCTCCTGTATTATCTCATAAACAGGTCACGTTGCGACACTTGGCATAACTCTCTCTCAGAGAATCCAATTGAGGTCAGACCTGTCAGGATGGAAAGATAACAGGTCGGGCTATCTCAATAAACGTTTTCAGACCCTTTGGATCAAAAGGTTCGGAGTTACACCAGAAACAATCAGGTACATCTTTCTGTAAAAACAGAATTATTTTTTAGTACCTTCATTCATGGCTTCCGGAATTTAGGTCTTCGGAGAAAGTTGGAATTTTTGTAATCAGAGACCACGGCTGGATGCTACTCATAAAAATTGATATTTAGAGACCAAGATCAGAATTTTTGGTTGGGAAGAAGTCCGGGCTTGATTAGACCCTAGTTCGGGACTTTGATCAGAAAAGTGGAAAATTAGGGCTTCTGTAAAAATGGGAATTTTTGAAATCTGTGACCACGGCTGGAAGCTCCTCAGAAAAATAGAAGCTTAGAGCTTTGGATCAAACCTTTTAATTGGGCAGAAGAGTGGGATTCATCAAACCCCATTTCAGGGTCATGTCTAGTGAATCTGGAAGTTTCAAAGGAAAAATTGAGGATTGAAACTTTGCAGTTTTCAAATTCTGAATATACCAGCTTGATCAGCGCATCAAGGCGCATATTTCTATCCTCTCGGAAGTTTGAAATTCAAAGTTTGAATTTTTGGGGTTTCTCTGACAAACCCATATCTAGCTCCAGGTCCAGTTCTTACAAATCAAGTGGATTGGGTTAATCCTAGAAGCAGATGGATTGATCATCTACATAAGTGAAGAAGTTCCTGTTTCAGAGGGAGATGAGGCTAAGGCCTTACATAAGAATATTTCAAACGATCTCGACATGTATGACTCATCGAGGTATGTTTCGATATTTGTTCATGATTAAGTTTATGGTATGGTTGTCTTCATGTTATTACAATTAGTACAATCTTGATTTTAGATTTGTCATATCACCTTAACAAAATTATGAATGCATGATAGAAGATATTCATTGGTTAGGGTGTTGACACTTATGATTGTACTAATGCATTATGGTGTTGTATGAGGTTTATGTTGTCTGCTAACATAAAAGGTACACCAAGAAAGAAAAATCATGTTCTACTTCAAGAACATATGATCATGGTGACATAAAGACAAGGATTCATCCATTGTCATGGTTCACATAGAAGATCTACTTTCGAGGTATGTATAACTTGGTTTTATAATGGTTAACCTATGAGATGTATAGGTTACTAGCACAAGTCATTGAAGAAGAACAAGAAGACATCATGTGAGTATGTTAGACATAACTAGCTAGCATGCTAATCCAGGTATGTTTTTCCTATATCAAGATAGAATCCTACCTTGGGTTAGGATCTTATACTGTTGTGTTGTTGATAATGATTATTCATGAAGTCATAAGTTTGAGTAATCATGGGTATATGCATATTATGTGTCTTACCTTAATTAATGATATGACTAACCCGAAGAGTCATAGGTTTGAGTAATTATAGGTTTAGACATGTTATGTTTCTTATGATTTGACTAACCATAAGAATCCTACATAAACCTTGAATACTAATGTTTATTATCTATGTTTTGAATTGATCCTGACTATACATGCTTGAGATTATTGTGTTTTGATAAATTATACTAATGAATTATGTATGAGACCTAGAGGATAACACAATGATGATACTAACAAGCATACATAGCGATCGAGAATGTATATAAGTTCAAGGACAGGTAATCCATGAAGCAAAGATCAAGAGGGAGTACACTCCAGTAGTTTATGCAAGGATGCAGATATTCAGAGGGAGTTGACCATCTCTCTACATTCCACAACAGAAAGGTGTATAAGAAGCTACTTCAGATTAGGACTCCAGTAGCTCCTGCAAGGAAGAAAAGACTCAGAGGGATTCCACCCAACGAACAAACAAAGATAAGTATTTGAATTGTCATTTCTTAAATAATACTGTTCAATAATGTATATACTGATGTTCCTAGAATTAGGTTGTGTATTATGCATATTAGAATAATTGCATTGATGAACAGTATACTACTAATATGCATGGGTAAGTGGCCTATGGCACTGTACAACATTCCATTGCTACTTATCTAGAATGAAACCTCTTTGCTGACATGTTGGAAGTTGTGCACACTCTTAACAATGTTCTGGTAGAGATTGGAAGGCATCTAGAAAGTTACAGGATATGGATAAATGTTGTATTGAAGCATTGGCTAAGTTAATTGCATGACTGTATGACATATTTCTTTATGTGTAAGAATTTGTTCTGAAAATTATGAGATGTTTCTAATCATGCAATTTAACCTAATTTGTAGGAAAGACCGTATATCTTCACCTACAAAATGACTACAACATTTGTTCCAACAACAAAGCTATCTATTGAAGATATTGAAGATATTGAAGTTCCCAGGATCTGGGATGAAGAAATGGAATGCCATGATCCGTCGATCATGAAGAATGATGTTTGGGATGTAGTCCCAAGACCTGAAGGGAAGTTTGTTATGACTTCCATATGGATCTATCAAGATCAAGCATGCTGCAGATGGCAACATAGAGAAATATAAAAGTGATGAAATAGAAGATACACCAGATGAATTTCAAGATAGCATGGTGTAGTCATATATGTGTGTAGAACTTCGTATGGTAGGATAGACAACTTTCTATCCAGTTTGGGCTTTACCAAGAATAAAGCGGATTCCAACCCTTACTACAAGGTTGAGGAAGGAAATCCAGTGATACTACTTTTGTATGCGGATAACCTGTTTGTTACAGGTGAATATAGATTGATTGCCGACACGCAGCGAAAGCTTGCTGTCGAGTTCGAGATGAAGAACTTGGGGATGATGCACTATTTGTTTTTGGCATGGAGGTGTGGCAGAGTGCAGATGGAATCTTCCTCGGACAAGGGAAGTATGCAGTAGAGATCCTGAAGAGGTACGGGATGATGGATTGCAAGGCCATGGCATAGAATCTGAAGCTTCTTTGTGATGCTTCATCTGAGCCGGTTGATGTCTCTATGCATCGTCAGATGATTGGGTCCTTGATGTACCTAATGAACATGAGACCAGACATTTGCTTTGCTGTGAACACATTGAGTCAGTTCCTGACAGATCCAAGGAGTGTTCACCTGATTGCTGTAAAGCATGTTCTAAGGTACCTAAAGGGTACAGTGGATTATGGGCTCAAGTATGAAGCGAATCAAAAGCTTAACCTACAGGGTTATGTTGATTCAGATTGGGCTCGCAGTGCTGCAGATAGGAAGAGAACATCTGGATGCTGCTTCAGTATGGGATCAGGTGTGATCTCTTGGTTTAGCAGGAAGCAGTCCTGCGTAGCACTGAGTACAGCTGAGGTAGAGTATGTTGCATCCTGTTCAGCTAGTTTTGAGGCAGTATGGCTACGAAAGCTACTGTCTGAGTTATTTGATCTCCCGTTGGATGCTACTGGTATCTTCTGTGATAACCAGAGTTGTGTGAAGCTGTCTGAGAACCCAGTGTTTCATGATAGGTCAAAACAAATAGAGATCAAATATCACTATATCAGTGATATGGTGCAGAGAGGAGCCATGAAGCTCCTGTATGTTGAGACGGACGAGCAGACTGCAGATGTGCTGACGAAGCCACTAGCCAGGGTGAAGTTCGAGTACTTCAGAGAGAGGCTTGGCGTTCTTTAGATCGAGGACACTTAAAGGAAGAAGTGATGGACACATTTGCTGAAGCCATTCCAAGCATGTTGGAAGGAGGATTCTTCACATGGCTGTGGATATAAGCGCGGGATGATGAACATCAGGATGATGTTCTGGTTTCTACTGGATATGATCAGTTGGATTATTTTTATGTATGTATATACGCATCTTGTTGGATGTTGGATATGATCAGTTGGATCATTTTTATGTATGTATGTACGCATCATGTTGGATGCTGGATATGATCAGTTGGATCATTTATATGTATGTACGCATCATGTTGGATGCTGGATATGATCGGTTGGATCATGTGTATGTATTTTGTATATGCATCATGTTGGATGCTTGGACCATGTATCTATATATGTATCAGGTGGATACATTATATGATCAGGTAGATCATGTATATTGATATGTATCAAATATGATCAGGTAGATCATGTATGTTGATGGATACATTGTATGGATCATGTATCTATGTATCAGGTGGATACACTATGTATGATGATATGTATCAGGTAGATACGTGGTGTGCATCAGATGGATGCATTGTATGATCAGGATGATCGTGGATGACGAGCTTCTCCAGATGACATGCAGCAAGATGTTACAGTGATGATGATCAGGGTGATCATGTGTACATCAGGATGATGTATGATGAGTATCAGATGATACTTTGTGGCCATGGATCAGGTTGTGCAGGTAAGCATGTAATTTGTGCCCTGGGAGATTTGCAGATGGTATTTCGAGGTTTTTCCTATGGCATGTAATTCCGTGCCCTGGGACATCTAGCAAATTCTCTTTCGAGGTTTTGCTTGGGAGGACATATAATTTGTGCCCTGGGAGATCTGCAGATAGTCTTTCAAGGTTTTGCCTATGGCACGTAATTCGTTGCCCCGGGATATCTAGCAGATGCTCTTTCGAGGTTTTGTCCTATGGCATGTAATTTACTCCTGGGAGATCTAGACAGGATGAAAAAGGCCTCAGATGCTTCAGCCAGGTTTTGCGATGACCACATGTAATTTGCTCCTGGGAGATCTGGATAGGATGAAAAAGGCCTCAGATGCTTCAGCCAGGTTTTGTGGTGGACCACATGTAATGTGCTCCTAGGAGATCCGACAGGTAGAGCTGTGTGCTCGTAACAGCCTGGGATGCTTCAGCTAGGTTTTGTGGTGATATCACATGTAATGTGCTCCTCGGAGATCCGACAAGTAGAGCCGTGTGCTCGTAACAGCTTAGGATGCTTCAGCCAGGTTTTGTGATGGGTCACATGTAATGTGCTCCTGAGAGATCCTACAGGTAGAGCTGTGTGCTTGTAATAGCCTCAGATGATACAGCCAGGTTTTGTGACGCACGTAATAAGTCCTGAGGATTCCACAGTATGGCCAGTGATGATGAAGACCTGCAGGTGGTGGGCCTACATCCAGTATGAAAAAGGACTGGCTCTGTATAACTTCCTATGACGAGTAGATTCGGAGATTGATTGAGATAACAGCAACAGTGATGATGATGATGTCTCGATGATGATTATCCAGTGACGATGATCCAGAGAAGAAGACTTGTGCTAGAAGACTTGTGTTGAGAGATACTTTCCTAGTTAAGAGGGAGTGTTGATGTATATGTAACTTCGGAATGTATTTCATATATGTATGTTGTATGTACTCCTATAGAGATGGTATTATTCCTCTATACGGAAGTGTCGTCATTTATATTGTAAATGTCGTAACTTATACTTGATGGGTTATTAGACCACATTGTTGGGGTCAGCCCTGTTAGAAAAACAGGATCGTAGAGCAATAACAATAAACAGAAATGCAAATATAATCACACATACACATTACAAGAGAGAGACAGATATATCGTGGTTCACCCAACTTGGGCTACGTCCACACTGAATTTGCCAGTCCTTATTATTATTACCGTCCAGCAAGTCGAAGGGATACAACCTGCAGCACAACCGCTGCACTTCCTCTTCTCTGTTTTACAGTCTCTCTCCAGATCTCAAAGATCTTTACAATGCATAAAACCTAATACATCCACCCTAGCCGTATTACAATGTCTTTCTTTTATAAGGGAAATACAATGGGAAAATACCACGGGATACCTAAAACCATGGGCCCGCAAAACAGCTGGGGGGGCGATGCCCCCCCACACCCCCCCGCTGGGACGAGTGTACAGTCCACCTACACATCATATAGAACTGGGGTACAAACACGGCTAATACAATATCATCTATGAGACTAGAAGATCTGGCTCCACAACCAACAAGCCCTGTATAAGTCATGTGGGTCAAAGGGTTATTAGACCACCCTATTGGGAATCGGCCATGTGGGTCAAAGGGTTACTAGACTACCCTATTGGGGGTCGGCCCAGTCAGCATTATGTTATGTGGTTAAGTTCAAGCCTACATGAGTTATGTAAAAGGCAAGTCAAGTCAAGTACAAATAGAGTGCGGGAGGCACTCTATTTGATCACTCACTTCTCACTAATGCACTCAAGGAGGAGTGACGGACTTATGGAGGAGGAGGATCTGCTGCTAGGATATGTCTATCTCTTATGGTTGGGTTGTATCATTTCTCTATCTATCTCTGAGGAAGTTATTGGGGTTTTTCACCTTTATGGTTTTCCCCAAGTAAATCTTTGTGTCTCTTGTGTGCTTGCATTATTGTCTCCATGAATGATATGCTATGGATTTTCTATACATGTTGTTCTCTTAGTTAAGATCTTAGATCAGATTGAAGTAAATTCTGAAAATTTAACATTAATGGGATTCCACGAGGAATGAAAAGTTATCCTAGACAATTTAGTAGGTTTCCCTACTATGAGCACCTACAAATTGCTCATCTATTTGATACAATGCATATCGGAAAGAATGTGACCGAAACATTATGGCAAATATTGGATGGAAGGAGTGACAAAGCAAAAATTGTCAAAATTTGCAAAGACATTCAAGATAGAAACCATGCAATGAAAGACGTCATTCATTTTCATAGCAACGGAAAGCAAATTAATATAAACTCACTTCCATGGATGTTAATGGACCAACAAAGTAATGTTGTAAAAGAAGTCATTCGAAAAATTAAATTTCCCACCGGATTTTGTGCAAACATGAAGAATATCATAACAAAGAAAGGTGATTTTGCGGGGGTGAAAACTAACGATTGGCATGTCTTCATGAAGGTAATTATTATGGTATAGATTTAATTTTTTTTTCCTATTCCAGTGAATATGGTTGGTATATTTTTTGCTTGTCTACTTTTTGTTGATAAAATGAAACGATTTTTATATTATTATTACAGTATGTTCTACCTCTCTCTATCCCAGACAACTTCAACAACAATGTCAAGCAAATAATATATAGTCTCAAGAAATACATGAGGAAAGTGGTTATTTTTTCCATGTGCTTAGTGTTTGTTTAATTCAACACAGAACTTATATTTGATTTTCGTTCTGTAATTCATTTTACGTAATATAATGTTTTTTTCTTTTAATCTCTTTATTTGGTTGTCATGTCACTTGTAGATGGTTGTCATCTAAAGAATTCCATAAAGAAGACATAAAGTATTGGAGGAGAGAAATTCCTTGTCTCATGTGTGAAATGAAGAAGCATCTACCTTCAACATTTTTCAATGCACAAGAACACTAACTCATACACCAAGTTGAGGAGATTGAATTGTGTGGACCTGCGTACTCAAGGTCCATCTGGATGGTTGAGAGGCACTTGAAATTTATGAAGGGTTTGGTCAGACAACGAGCATATGCTGAGGGTTCTATGATGGAGGGATATATGGTATACCAAAACATGTTGTATATTAGTGAATATCTTCCTAAATTAGCAGAAAAGCTCAATTTACATTGCATTTGTGATCTGGAATCCAATAAGAGTTTCGAAGGGGAGTATCCAAACGGGAAAGGCAGATCAAGGAAGGTGAAAGGTAATATAACACATTTGACTGGTGATTTTTATGTATATATAATATCATACATATTCTATTTTTATATTCAGTATTTTGCATCAATTTAGAGTGTAATATACTTTAAAGTTACTATAAAGTATAGTAATTTGTTAAGTTACTATACATTTGTATTGAACTTTAATTTTATTGTCATCAAACAGTTGGTCGAGAATGGGATGCAATTCATTTATACATCGCAAACAGTCTTGAATGGATGAAGGTATGGATCGAACGATGTGAACAATATGGTCATGGAATATCATGGGAAGGTGTGGCTTCATTGGTTAAAGCTGCACATCACAATGGAGACACCAATCTAACACAAAGGGAAATCGATTTAGCAAGAGGTTTAAAAGATAAGCAGGTAAGCATATTAATCATCCACACTATTTTTTTTTTTGTAAAAAATAATGTCATTGTACGTCACGCTGATATTTTTAATCCTTGTATGGCATTATAAACATGCAGCACTAGTTAATCATAAATATTGGATCATTATGTAATTTTTCTTGTATGGCTTGTTGTAGGTAAAACACCATAAGGCTATCTGGTGCAATGGATGTAGATATCGCACCAAAAATTTGGATGAAACAAAGAAAACATCTGATTGTGGGATATCTGTAGTTGTTGAGGTGACCAATGTTTCTTCTAGAAGTGATAGACATCCAGAACTCTCTAAAAATTGATGCTATGGGTATCTGGAAGAAATTCTTCAGTGTGACTTTAACTCCTTCAAGGTATTTCTTTTCGTTTTCAAATGGTATAGGTGTTGATTGAATCAATGCAATCCCGGTAAAACAATAATTGAACATGATAATGGATTTACCATGGTAAATACAAGGTTGTTTGAGCCAGGAACGGAGCCCTATGTTCTTCCAACCCAATGTGAACAGGTATTTTACTCTGAGGTTCCAGGTAGAGCGGGTTGGTCATTTGCTGTGAGACACGATCCAAGGGGAAGGCCGGTAAAGTATAACGTAGATGAAGGTAATGAAGATGTTCTCGAAGAAGAAGATGATCATGATCAACATGAGTTAGATGATCATGTTCCAGAAGAAGATGTCGAAGAACTTATTGAATCAGGTGATGTATCAGATAATGTCCATGAAGATGATATCGACGATGACATGATGATCGTAACTGACATCGACGACGAGGATGATATGGCCAATCCTTACAATGTTGAATCTGGATCATCAGATGATAGTACAGACGATGAATAAGATGAAGAAGATGGTGAAGACCATTGGAGTTTACGAGGTATGCAGTAATAATAAATTAACTGTTTCTTAGTGAGTTTCCATTTTCCTGTATGATATAATTAGAAACATTGCTTGTTATAGACTATGTCAAAAAACAGATTTAAAGTTTTTGTACATAGATATTTTCGTCGGGTTATGGGGAATTGAGAGTGCTGTAAGGGGGGAAGGGGCCATAAGAGCTTCCACCTTCACGTGGTTGGCCCTATTAAGTAGATAATATTAATTTATTCTTGAAATAGAGAGAAGCTTAGTAAGGAAATGCACAATTATCAAGACTTAAACATCATCATCATCATCATCATCATCATCATCATCATCATTGTCATCTTCATCATCATGTTCCTCATCATCATCAGCAGCATCATGTTCATCGTCATCGTCACGGCCACCATCATCATCATCATTGTGATCATCATCATCGCCATCCTCCTCCTCCTCCTCCTCCTCATCATCATCATCATCTTCCTCATCATCATCAGCATCTTCATCATCATCATCATCATCATCGATCGTCGTCATCATCATCATCATCTTCATAATCGTCATCATATTCATCTTCATCATGGTCATCATTGTTGTATGATATCCGACATAGCTACCTAGAAATACCAACGTCATAATCATCCTCATCGTCATCATCATCATCATCATCATCATCATGGACGTTGTCTTCTTTTGAGGTCATAAGTCTGATATCCAACGCCTCTTGTCGTCAGTGGTATTGCGAGGTCGTCGGATCCATCATCATCATCATCATGGACGTTGTATAGCTATTTTTTATATTATTAACGGTTAAGATGAATATATGTTAATTTTGAATGATCATAAAATATCTTTATATCTTATTATAAAACATAATATAATTAGGCAATCTCACTTTTCTAAGCTAATATAGTCCATATTAACTCAATGTAGCCAATAATTAGGTTGAAAAACAACCAAAATCCACTAAATGTGATGTTGTGGAAATCATAAGTAATATTTTGAATTTAAGGTGATTAATGAAAGATAACGACACAAAATTAATAGAATTACATGAATAAAGTGCAATGTTGAAAACCTACTCACTTTTAGTGGTGAATTACATGATGATGATGCTTATGATGACAATGATGTTCTTGATGATGATTCTAATGATGATGACAATGATTATCATGATGATCACATTGATGATTATGATCGGGATGGTGGTTATGATGACCAAGATGATGAAAATGGTGTTTTTTATGATGATGACGCTAATTAATGACAACGACGATGTTAATGATGATGCTTATGATGATGATGATGATGATGAAGATTAATGATGACGACAATGTTAATCATGATACAACGTTAATTTTTAATGCATTTTTATTTTAAATAAGGTTTTTTTTATAAAAAATATTTCATTTTCTAATTGAACTATGCTCATCCATTATATATACAACAAGTTTATAAGTTCAAGATTGTGACTTGAGCTTGTAAAAATGATTACATATGTTATGAAGACATTACCTACTTGAGCAGAAATTAATCAATACTAGGGCTTGAGATTAAGATTGTGAAGATTGAAGTGAAGTCAAATTGATTGTAGTATGGTCCATGGAGTGGGTCTTCATTCGTAGAGGACATGGGAGGGAATATACATTTAAATTGTAGATCGTTGGCATGAGTTTGTTAACATTGAGTTTTTTAACAATTCTTGGTAAAGTCGTTATTTTGAATGGTTGGTTTCAAGTTTCAATGAATTTCTGGGTTGAATAACAACTCTGTGGCATGAGTTAGTTAACGTTCAAAGTCGTTATTTTAAATGGTCGGTTTAAAGTTTCAAATAATTTGTAGGGTTGAATAAGTGCGTGTCAGGAGAAACCGAGGAATAGGAGTGTCTGACTGGGCTTTGGAGTGTCTGCCTCAGCTTGCGCCCTTGATAATAGAGAGACCGTTTGATTGTCAATGTAGATAGATGCTTAGAAATTGTCAAGGTGAGATAATTTAGAAGTATACTGATCTAGTTTCATATTCAAAATTTTAAATTCAATTCTCCATGATGTGTGTGCATTTTTGTAGGATAAAATATAGCACACATTGTGGAGTACATAGAAAGATTGCTATTGGATGGCCCTTGTTGTCTAGGCGATGATCGTGGACCAAAAACTAGAGACTTAGGCCCTACAACGTTCTTTTAGGAATTATGGTTCATGCACCTGGTCTTAAAGCATCATAAAGTCCTTCTACTTGTCCCTATAGAAATTCAATGTCATACTTACATCATGGAAAGTATGATAGGATCTACTTAGTAACCAAATTTTTATCAACAACCAAAATTTTATCAACTGTGGTGTATGGGAAAACAACAAAAGCCCTATTAAGAGAAATTTATTTGTACCTATAAGTGGTATATGGAAAAATCTCATGTGATTTTAATGTACTTTGCATTAGTATGTTTTACATGAGTCTCTTTTGCAGTAAGTGTTGAAAACCTAATCTGTTAAGTAAATATGAAATGTTATCAGGAGTCCAAGAGAACACTTGGAATATGAAACCAAGGGCCACATCATTGTATTTATATATATACTATCTTAATGAAAATTTCGCTTTCACGCCTAATTCTGTTTGTCTATACTTGTCCCTGCTTGTCCGAGCTGCTCCATTTTCCTAGGTAGCCTAATAGTGGTATGAGATCCTAGGGTCTTCAAAATTCATGATAACATGTGGTCTTTGTCCTTCTTTGGTCTACTTGTGTCCTACCCTCTGAGGAGATACCTCTCTTCCAACTCAAATATGCACTTTGGTGTCTCTTTGCATTTTTGCTTCATTTCTAAGTTTATCCTCTAGCAACCTATTATACCTATGGAGTATCGCTCATATCTCCATCATTTTACATGTGTATAAACCTACTTGTATACAGATAGTGAAATGCTTATCCAATTCTTTTGGGCTTCAACTTCGATAGTGGTAATAAGTGATAGATAGAGACAACACTTAAGAGACCCTATAGTGAAGGTTAGAATTCTGTCAAAGGTATGAAGGAGTCCTTCATTACTAAAAACCCTAATTCTTGGTGTCCAATCTCTGCATGTTAGTTATTCTATGCATTGGTATCTCACGCTACCTATGCTTAGGATATATTTGAACCATTATCTCTCCATAAATCTATCTTCGGCCCCTGTGGTCCACTCATTTGTTATTCACATTACTTGACTAGTATCTCAAACCAATACTTGTTATCACCGCACCCCAAATGAAGTGGTATGTGACGTGGAAAAGGATGCTTATAAGAATTTTGAATCAATCCCAATCTTTGAAATTATGCCCCAATTTCATTAATGGTTGTCAACATGTCTCACCATTTTAGCATAGAGAATAAGTAGATGCACAAAATCATTCTCTTTGATTAAAAAGTTGATGGTTTCCAAAGGTTGTAGGAAGGATGCATACATTTTATAGTTGGACCTATGTAGTTTGGAGCATTAGAGAAAGAACCTCATAGTGGCATAGTGTATTGTTATTTGTTTTAAATTGCTAGAGTTATTCATTGTGTTGAGAGAAATTTTCAATTACTGAAGCCAAATGGTGTTGAACACGCTCTTATACTCGAATTCCTTAAAAACCGAAGTATATGTTCTCGTTGGTGAGGTCACGGATTTAGAAGTCAGCAAATATCGGGATCTTTAGGAGGAAAAGGTGCAAAGGAAGTCACATCTTGAGAGTGTGAAAGGAACCTTTGATGTTTTCCTTTTAAAGTTGGTGTTGAAACTAAATTAAAGGATTGGGCGAATGCTAATTGGTACCCATCAAGATATGTGATCGTAAATCATCAAGGCCTATTTGTTTTAGTGGCCTTCGTGTTTGTTGGTAATAGTTAGACCCATAGTTCAATAAGCATTGCTAACAAAAACCTTACAGGGGTCGACATTTTCAATACCATGTAACCAAGATAAGGTCTCACCTAAGATGTGCACAAGAATTACAGATACCATCACATGGGGTGCGTAGAGGAGGATGGGTTTCTACTCTCCATTTTCCTACCCATTTATCTACCTACTCATGCATACCAAAAAGTAACACTTAACATTCCTCTTATAACACACTTAAGCATCCATCAAAATTTATAATCATAAACATATCATGCATAAGAATTAGGAACAACATTTCTATTCATGGTTAAGCAAAACTAGTTACAATCCCTAGCCTCGGCTATACATCTCAAGATATTTCATACTCATCTCAACATCTTATGGAGCCCTCGTGAATATAGAGATACCTATATCTCCCATGAATGTTGATAGCTTATGGTAGCTTATGGCTACCTCAACAAATTATTGTATCTCCCACGAAGGCTTCAAGTCAGCCATGGGTGCCTTCCCACTGCTCCTAGAGCCCCTTCCCATGGTTAATTTGGAATACATAATAGCAATCCCTCTCCTATGTGCGATCACACTACTAATATTGCTAAGCAAAACACGCAGAACCTTGTTACAATAGCCAAGTTCCTCGTAGAGATTACCAATTAATAAACTCATTCTTCTCCCTAGCTACGGCCGAGGTACCCTTATAGTGCCATGATGCATTCCCTCATAAAGGATCATTATGAGCACATCTTCCATAAACCAGATGTTATCCAAATGCATATAGTTTGCATCACTTCCTTCCTCTCCCATTGTACAAACCTCCAATTTGATCTCATGAGTGCCCTTTTCATACATACTAAACTATTGCATGATGGGTAGGAACGATGATACAATGCCAATATCGACCTGGTGTCCCTCGAGTCGAGGACCCATTTGGCCATCTTTTCTATATCCACCATGAACTATGAATCCTTGAACTGAGACTGAATTATGTGTTTCGCTTCCATAATTTCCTCCTTGAAGTGGATGTGGGTGTGTTGTTGGTATCTTATGGATGCCTCAACAAAGCATTGTATCTCCCATGAAGGATTTGATTCAGTCGCGGGCTCCTTCCCACTACTCCTAGATCCCCTTCCCATGGTTAATTTGGAATAAAGAATATGAATCGCTCTCCTCTGTGCGATCACTCTACTAATACTACTAAGAAAAACAAGAAGAACTTCGTTCCAATAGCCAAGTTCCTTGCATAGATTACTAATTAATAAACAAATTCTTCTCCCTAGCCATGACCGAGGTATCCTTACAATGCCATGATGCATTCCCTCATACAGGCTCATTATGAGCATGTAACAACCCTAACATTCATAAAATAAAATAAAAAATTCTATGCATTCTAAGCACCATTAAATGCTATGGGGAAGATCAAGTTTTAGCATTTAAAGTTGTTTGGAACATTTATATTTTTCATCTATGTAAACATTAAATAATTTAATTATCTTGTTGATAATTAAATGGAAATGGTGCAGTACAGGACTATTTAAAACTTCATTTACACACTCCAATAATACTATAATTATATATCAGGAAGCTACTACTGTAATTGCATAAAGTACTTATTCTGCCATCACCTTCTATGAGAGACAAAATGTCTAAGTGACTCATGTTTACAATGATATCCTAGGTGTAGACTATATGTGTCACCTTTTAATATTTATGGAAAATATACTACATCGATTATGATGTCCTTTTGTTATTACTAACACATCGAAGTGTAGTTAACTGTTTAAATATTTTGTAAATTTAGATGATTAGGATAGGTTGCCAAGTTGACATGAGAATACTGGCAGCATCGGGGCCTACTTAGCTTATATGCTAACGTCTGCTTAATATTCTATTCTTTATAGGTTAAGCCCAAGGTCTGGTCTTCATTCAAGTGATCTCCAAAGGTTACAAGTAGTGAATAAAGAGCCTAAGGGTTGTATTTAAGGGTAGAATTTACAAAGGCTATGCTATGAGGATGTGGTGGTCTTCAGCCCTAGCCATGATAACCTTGTATTCTAGTGAGGGTTGGAAAAATTATTATGATTATAAGGCAAAAGAAATTTCCTATGGGTATTAGCTTATAAGGTTGTGAGAATGATAAGGTAAACTTTTGGTATGTTATGGATTTGATATGAAGAAATTTGTGCCTAGAATATGTGATAGAGGGTCGTGTAAAGCCACCTGATTGTATATTATCAAGCAACAAGTTTTTCGTTTTGGAACTATAGACCAAAGGGTTCATGTATTTGGTAGTTGTAACATTAATGTCGTTCACGTGGCTTAGTAGTTAATGCTTCTGGGTTTTAGAAAAACCGTACCTCGATACTATCGGGTTTGGTTTGATTGCAAAAGTTGTTCCTCATCATGGGGGAGAGGGCATGCCTCCTCGGCTACCAGGGTCTCATCTTGAGCAGGAAAGAAGCCAGTGAGTGGTTTTTTACAGAGTGGAAAGCTATTGAGGAGTGGTTCTTGAATGAGGCTGGGTCATGGAAGATGTTTCGGCACTCAAACGAACACCGGTATGGGTTCCAAAGCATCGTAAGTTTAAATGCAAACGCAGTAGGCAGTATGGTTATTAATTTTTATTAAAAGTAACACCCTTCATCAATTTAACCACTGGGTTTTTTTGTTTGATAGGAGCTACAATCCTTCTTTAGTGTGCGGTTTGGACGAAGGTTGAACCTGAACCTCGTGATACAGTTTCCCATGGTAAGCCTCGGTCGTGACCAGCTACTACTCTGTCAACGGGGTTGAGCTTTAGGGTTTTATCTTCTTGTAAAACCGCGTTTCAGTTTGGAAATACGAACAACATTATTGTATCTAGATGATCAAATTTGTCAAGGGGTTGGGTTAGGGTTTTGCCCGACAGTTTTGTAATTTTAAGTAGTGGTAACAGAGGACATTTAGTCTCCTTGGCAGTATGACTGCGTTTTGTAGATCTTGAAGGAAACCAACTTGTTTCCAGTTTTAACTCTTGGTTACAGTAATGTAATGTGTTTAAAATTGCTTGGTTCTTTGTAAATCCTATGAGTATAACTGTTTGTAAATGTAAATTGATAAATTTTATTGTCTATTTGACATAGGGTTTTCATCCCAAAACCTTCGTATTTATTTATTTATAAACATAGATATGTTTTTTTTAAGATTTTGAGTGAGCGAGTTCTCCAAAGGAGCTCGAACTCTCGTCCTTCATTCGTAAATTCAAAGTGATGAAATCTAAGATTAAACCCTAGCTCAGTTGCGTTGAAAAAAAAAGAGAATTAAATGGTTTAATTATGCAGGTTTGGAATCCAATTGTATTTATAAATAGAACAAAGGGAAAACTCTCCTAACAGACTTTCGAACCCTTGACTTATTTTAACGCTATTGTGTAAAGCGAACCTATTACCTGTTGTGCTCATATTCTCTAGAACCTGTAACTTATTGTTTCCCTTTTTAATATTAAAGGCTGAAGATCATCCTGGCCATACCCTTGAAGGGTTGTTCGGGCCTGTACAAATTTATTTGTTTATTTAGTGAAAAAGACTTGAAGTTACGAAGCAAAGACTCTACATCGTGCACATCCTTGGTATGAGTACAGCAATTTTTAAAATGATAAGTTCTGATGTTCGTGAGGAGAAGCTCACAAATTTTGAACCCTAACTAAGCTGAAGTTATATAGTGGAATATATGTGAATATTTATATACCATGTTCGGGTGAGCCCTCCAGCCTTGAACCCGAACTAAGTAGGGTTTGTCTTAATGCGTTATTATTCTAAACTGTAATACCTTTGGCTTAATGAATAGATAGATCTTGACTCTTAAGTTAAGTATAAATTATTTTGTTGTTTGTATATTGTTTACAAAGATGGACAAGCAAGGTCTAAGGTTGTAATAGGTACTGTTTTACAGTTTGATAAAGATATCTCTGAAATAGATAACATGGTCAGTTGGTAGTCTATTTATCTTTATTAAGCTTTCGTTGATAGTTAGTTTATAAAGAATGGCATGGAAACCATCATTTTGCTGACAGGAGTAAGTATATAATGAGTATATTTCCTTTGACTTATAAAGATCGATATAGTATAAATATATGATATTGTAGACTGAAAGGTACAGCTATCTAGGGTATGTGCTTCAGTTCTGAAATAAAAATCATTTTGACAGAGTATGATTACAAAATTAGTTTATAAGCTAAAAATAATTTCTTTTATATAAACAATAATGATAGCAAATCTATATTTTCTTTTCATGAGCATGTAAATATCATAACAAATCTATGTTAATTAATTTTCCTCCCTGTACTAGAGTACATCGCTAAAAAGCGAAAGGAAAAATAAAGGGAGATATTTTATTCATTCTACTCATTTACAATTCAAATCTGAACATTCCTTTTATTCAAAAAATAATTGACAGAATAGAAAATAATTTCTTTTCTAGCTTGTCTGCAATAGATAACTATTTATAATAGAATTCATAATTCATTTGTACAGATTTAAGAGATAATTAAACAAGTACAAAAATGAAAAATAGATAACAAGTAGAGCTTGGTAGATTTGATAGGGTGGACAAACACCCCAAAAGGCCTTTTCCTCTCAACCTTCTCTAGAAGAAGCAGCCAAAGTTACTTGCTCTCCAGGACCCCCAAACCTGTTCACTAAACCACCAGGAAGAAGAATCTGGTAGGATCCTGACAATACCTGGACCTCAGCAATCAAACAGACTTGCTCTCATACTTTTGTACTGCACTCTGCAATAATATCCAACAGACTTACTCCTGCAATTTCTTCTCTAGCTAACCCTAATCGAACCTCCTATGGGCTTAGTTCTAACACCAAAGGGTAAAATGAATCCCTCTATGGGAAATTCGAGCCCCCTACTCCAGTTCAATTTTCTCTTTTAAAGAATGCCTAGGTCTTTAGTGGCCAGTTTCATAATAATGAGCCAACAGCTCAGCCTCCACCACCCTGGGGAGTTGTGACCAAAATTTTAGGGTAGTTGCCTCATGGAAACAGGTAGGAATTTATTGCAGATGCTGCCACTTGGAAATTGCCTCCTATACCGAATTCCATTCCTCCTAGTGGGCTAGTGAACACTCTTCAATAGCCTTCTTGGGTGAGTGTCACCTATTTTTATTTATTAAATAGTAATATTATTCCATTACAATCATCCATGACCATCCTTGTTCATTTAATACAAAAATTTATCATAATGTTTTCCTCACACATAATTATTTTCAAGTACTAGGTAGGTTACAGAGCAGGTCTTCCATAAACCAGATGTTATCCAAATGCATACAGTTTGGAACACTTCCTTTTTCTCCCAGTGTGGAAACCTCCAAGTTGAGCTCATGAGTGCCCTTTGCATACATACTAAACCATTGCATGATGGGTAGGTTGTAGTAGAAAAAAATGTTACAATGAGTTGTGATCCAAGCTTCGTGGCAGCAAGGCTACCATCAAGTCTTGTGATGAGCCTTACATTGAGCCCCATGGAGATGGGGTTTCCTTGTCATGACTATTTCACCCATGTTAAGGGGTCAAGTCTTGTTCTAAAATTTGATTTAAATCCTATATTAGTTCCAGGGATAGAATCTTATCATCCCAACTGTTTCTTATTGCAATTGAGATGAGAGAAACTCGTTCAATGGAGAGCCTGTCCGCTAATTTATTAGCCTCTCTTTTTATGTGGAGAGGGATGCCAACTTCAAAGTGACTCAAAATGAGTTGAAGTTCTTGAATATATTGATCTAATATCCAACTGGTGGAGATCTTATGAATTGGTGATCCATTGAGCAATCTGTCTAACATTCTAGTGAGGATTTGAGAGTCGACTTTGACTTATAAGAAAGTGATCCTACACAATTCTACCACCTTCAATCCATGAAGCCCATGAAGCTGGACTGCATTTTTGGTGTCATGACCTATCGTCCCTTCCATAATCCATTTAATAAAACTCCTACTATCCAAAATAACCCCTCCATAGCCCGCAGGTATAGGATTTCCTTTAAAGGCTCCATCAAAGTTCAGTTTGAAGCATCCCATTTTTTGGGGTGACCAATGAGAGGGACTAACTGGAGAAACCAAGCTTATTTTCTTGGAGGGAAAAGGCAAAAGGGTGGAGACACCCCAGTCCCAAAGGACGAGTCTCTCAAGACCTTCACATTTAAAGTTACTTTCATCCCATTGATTGTTTTGGCTCTTTGATGTTGTTTCTGATGATGATCTAAACCTTTTGAGGTGAGGGTGACGGATTTTGGAAAATCATACAATTCCTTTCTTTCCAAATTCCCAATAGGATACATCTCAGAGTCAATTACCATATTCTATTCATGATGGAAGTCTTAAAATGTTCCTTTCGCCACTGAGCAGTAGTTTCTTTTAGGCAGACCCCAACCTTACGATTAGATTGGCACAATACGAAGGTTTCTTTCAGTCCCATATGATGGAAGCAGAGGGGAATGGAATGAGAAGATGTTCAATGTTTTCTACTACCATAGAAGATAGCTAGCATCGAGAAGGTCCATGAAATTTTTTTTTCAAAGGTTGATTGTAATGTCCCTTGTTAGGAATTTTATTAAAATGGCAATTTTTCACTTTTTTCCTTAGTTTGGCCTTTGACTGGTTTTGAGCTCTAGGTCCCCAAATTGCTCCAATTGCTCCCAAATATTCTGAGAAGGTATATGGATGATCTTTTGTAACTTTAAAATACTTCTGCAAATCCTCTTTCAATTCTGGCCAATGTAGGGAACTTTACTAGTAATTTCCCTTTGACTAGTATTGGTCTCTAGGTCTCGAATTGACTCCAATTGCCTTCAAATATTCAAGGAAGGTGTATGAATGATATTAGGACTTGAATATGATGTTCAAGGATGATATATGGCCACCAAAATACCTCTTCAAACTTTCTTAAGATTTTGGACCAAGTATGCAATTTTACTAGTAATTTGGGGTTCAAATCCCCCTAGGGTTAGTACTAAAAATGGCTTCCCAAATGCCTCCAAACCCACTCAAATTTATGAAAATAGGTAGGGAATGCATTAAGGATTTTTTTAAGGTCTCATGTGCACCATTAATTGATTATTATATATGTTCCAACCCTCTCCCATTCAACTGCAAAAAATCAACAATTCGACCCTTGGGGAAATGGCACTATTTCTTCTCCCAATGCAATTAAACTGAGTAAAAATACTTCAAATGCTCAATTACAGTACATGAAAATTGTAAAATACATCAATGGAATTCCATTAATCACAAATGCATCAGAGAATCATCCATTCATTCGAAATCATCATCAATACATTGGTTCACAACAAGGTAGTGAGGAAATGGCATTGTTCTTCCATTAAAAATGAGATTTATACATTTCTACTTGGAATTTCGACCTGAAATTTTTTGGAGATGAAGAATAGAGTATTTATTTCATATTAAAAAATAAATGGGGCATGAGAAGCTCCCCCAAAGAGTACAATAGCTCACCAAAAACGCCCTCCCTCAAGGATCAAGAATATGCCATCAAAACTGGAAATGGTTGAGAGAATGTGCTGCAATAGAAGAAACCATGAGATGAATTGTAGCTTACACTTGCAAATAAAGATTCCATTCAAGATCCAAATGAAAGGTCTGAATCGCCTTTCCAATTACCAACTTGGATGGGAATCTTTCACCCTCGAAATTGGCTAAGGCAAGAAACTAGTCATCCACTAGCTCTCCCTCTTCACAAATGCAATTGCAAATTATACAAATGATCAAAAGCTGGTTTCATTCTTTGTTATTGACACTTATAAAGTTCTAATGTCCTCCATTGGTCGAATTCCTTCCAAGAGACTCATTCCAACTCAAGTTGGGAAGAGATTCCAAACAATGCCACTTGTACAACAATTTCTAGTCTCCCACTTCCACCAAATCACATGTGGAAGCATATTAGATGCCCTAACACCCTTGAGAACCCTCTTGTAGTCTATTTTTAGCCATTACATGTCATATATGTCATATGTCATCCTTCAGGTCTGATTTGTGTCATAGGTGTCATAGCATCTTCATCATTGTTGTCATAGAGCTAGGGAATCTAGCCCAATTGTCTCACTAGCTCCAAATTGCCTCTTCCTCTTCCATGGGAGTTAATCTTGCTCTATATTTTGAGCTTATTGACTCATGACAAGTATTATTGAACTTATAACTCATCCCAAGAACATTAGGCTTCCCATAGATTCGAAATTGCAAGAAGAGGATGCCATGTGGCACATACATTCTAGCTTGTGTGGGTCCCACTTCCTCCATGTGTCTTCATGATCAAATGCCACTTTGATTTTCACTTGTATATATTTATTTATCTCCTTTATTAAATATTTATTCCATCCTAATGTTCCAACATCATTTATTATCCCCATTATTCACAATCCCAAAGCTTCCACCCCAAACCTATGAAACTAGTAATTTCCCTTCTTAGCAATTATTTGACCTTTAGCATCGATTTGACAAACACTAATGAATATGGCCATTGTGATTAGGCCATTGTGAGCCAATTCCAATTTTGGGACATGACAAATCCTTCCTTCCCAATATTGCTTGTCCTCAATCAATTTCAAACATGGGTGTTGAAGAACCTGCTTTCTTTATAATTTTTTGAAGTTGCCATTGAATTGCCCAACCTTGAGTCTTTGAGTTTCCATGAATATTTTAGAGAGGAACCACCATGCTTGATGCTATACTACTCTGATAAAAATCACTTTATTAAGTGGGAAATCCATCTCCCATACTGCTTGTTTCCCCAAAAAAATTGAAACCAATGAAACAAAAATTATTCCAGGGTCCCATTGCTTGTATTGCACCCCAACAATTAAGAGTGCTCTCCAACCCACACCATTAGATAAGAGGATTCGTGGATCTCATTTTCTTGTATGCATTCTTACAAACATCATGAGTACCAAAAATATATCATCAAAGTACATAACAACATAATGAAAATGTACATCAAGGAGATGCGTCATCAAAGAGTCATGAAAGTGCTTATACCTCCAAGCAAGTAGACCACCATTTTCAAAGTGCATACAATATTCAAGTGGCCCATCAAATCTACTCCAATGACATAGGTGAGTATCTCATTTCCTATAATGTTGCTCCAAATGTTAAATTTTCATAATTTAATTCAATCTGATCTAGGATCTTAACTAAGAGAACAACATGTACATCAAATCTACAACATATCAATCATGGACACAATAATGCAAGAACACAAGAGACACAGAGTTTACTTGGGGAAAACCATAAAGGTGAAAAACCCCAATAACTTCCTCAGAGATAGATAGAGCAATGATACAATCAGAATACAAGAGATAGTATTCTCCTAGCAGCAGAGCCTCCTCCTCCACAAGTGCACCACTCTCCAAAGTGTGAATGAGAGAATAGAATGTGTAAAATGAGAGAGACACACTCTCTATTTATACACTAACTTGACTTGACCTTTACTCAACTAGGTCGGCCTCAAATTAACCACTTAACATAATGCTGACTGGGCCGACCTCCACTATTGAATTTTCAGAATTTACTTCAATTTGATCTAGGATCTTAACTGAGAGAACAACATGTACAACATATCTACAGCATATCAATCATGGAGACAATAAATCAAGCACACAAGAGACACAAAGATTTACTTGGGGAAAACCATAAAGGTGAAAAACCCCAATAACTTCCTCAGAGATAGATAGAGCAATGATACAACCCAAGAGATATACATATCCTAGCAGCAGATCCTCCTCCTCCATAAGTGCACCACTCCTCATTGAGTGCATGAGTGAGAAGTGAGTGAGTAAATAGAGTGCCTCCCGCACTCTATTTATACTTGACTTGACTTGCCTTTTACATAAATCATGTAGGCTCGAACTTAACCACATAACATAATGCTGACTGGGCCGACCCCCAATAGGGTGGTCTAATAATTCTTCGACCCACATGGCCGACCCCCAATAGGGTGGTCTAATAACCCTTTGACCCACATGACTTATATAGGCCCAACCCCAACAAGGTGGTCTAATAACCCGTCAAGTATAAGTTACGACATTTACAATATAAATGATGACACTTTCGTATAGAGGAATAATAACATCTCTATAGGCGTACATACAACATACATATATGAAATACATTCCGAAGTTACATATACATCAACACTCCCTCTTAACTAGGAAGGTATTTCTTAGCACAGGTCTTCTAGCACAAGTCTTCTTCTCTAGATCATCGTCACTGGATAATCGTCATCGAGTCATCATCATCGTCACTACTGCTGCTATCTCAATCAATCTCTGAATCTACTCGTCATAGGAAGTTCTACAGAGCCAGTCCTTTTTCATACTGGATGTAGGCCCACCACCTGTAGGTCTTCGTCATCACTGGCCATACTGTGGAATCCTCAGGACTTATTATGTGTGTCACAAAACCTTAAAAGAGTCTCTTGACTAGCAAGAACTCTAATTAGCATTTGAGGCCTTTTTCATCCTGTCCAGATCTCCAGGACTTATTACATATGACCCCACCACAAAACCTCGCAAGAGCATCCCAGGCTGTTACAAGCATGCAGCTCTACCTATAGGATCTCCTAGGGCACGAATTACATGTGGTCATGGCAATACCTTGCAATAGCATCCTAGGACTGATTACGGGCACACAACCCAACCTATCGGATCTCCCAGGGAACTGAATTATATGCATAGGACAAAACCTCAAAAGAGCATCTGCTAGATATCCCAGGGCACCGAATTACATGCCATATGCAAAACCTCGAAAGACTATCTGCAGATCTCCCAGGGCACCGAATTATATGTCCTCCCAGAGCGAAACCTCGAAAGAGCATTTGCCACATATCCCAGGGCACCGAATTACATGCCATAGGCAAAACCTCGAAAGACTATCTGCAAATCTCCCAGGGCACCGAATTACATGCTCATCTACACAACCTGATCCACAGCCATAGAGTATCAACCTGATACTCACCATACATCATCCTGATGTACACATGATCATCCTGATCATCACCACTGCAACATCCTACTGCATGTCATCTAGAGCAACATCCTGAAGCTCGCCATCCATGATCATCCTGATCATACAATGCATCTTCCTGATGCATACCAAGTATCTACATGATACATATCATCATACATGATCCACCTGATCATACAATGTATCCACCTGATACAAATACAAATACATGATACATATCACCATACATGATCCACCTGATCATACAATGTATCCACCTGATACATATACAGATACATGGTCCAAGCATCCAACATGATGCATATACAAAAATACATACACATGATCCAACCGATCATATCTAGCATCCAACATGATGCGTACATACATATAAATGATCCAACTGATCATATCCAGCATCCAACATGATGCATACGTACATACATAAAAATGATCCAACTGATCATATCCAACATCCAACATGATGCATACATATAAATGATCCAACTGATCATATCAAAGCAGAAACCAGAACATCATCCTAATGCTCATCATCCAGTACTTACATCCACAGCCATGTGAAGGATCCTCCTTCCAACATGCTTGGAATGGCTTCAGCAAATGTGTCCATCACTTCTTCCTCGAAGTGTCCTCAATCTGAAGAACACCAAGCCTCTCTTCTGAAGTACTCGAACTTCACCCTGGCTAGTGGCTTCGTCAACACATCTGCAATATGCTCGTCCATCGCAACATACAGGAGCTTCACAACTCCTCTCTGCACCATATCCCTGATATAGTGATATTTGATCTCTATGCGTTTCGACCTATCATGAAACAATGGGTTCTCCGACAGCTTTACACAACTCTGGTTATCACAGAAGATACCAGTAGCATCCAATGGGAGATCAAATAACTCAAACAGTAGCTTTCGTAGCCATACTGCCTCACAACTAGCTGAACAGACTGCAACATACTCTGCCTCAACTATACCTGCTTCCTGATAAACCAAGAGATCACACCTGATCCCATACTGAAGCAGCACCCAGATGTGCTCTTCCTATCTACAGCACTGCCAGCCCAATCTGAATCAACATAACCCTGCAGGTTAAACTTTTGATTTGCTTCATACTTGAGCCCATAATCCACTGTACCCTTCAGGTACCTCAGAACATGCTTTACAGCAACCAGGTGAACACTCCTTGGATCCATCAGGAACTGGCTCAATGTGTTCACAGCAAAGCAAATTTCTGGTCTCGTGTTCGTCAGGTACATCAAGGACCTAATCATCTGACAATACATAGAGACATCAACCGGCTTAGATGAAGCATCACATAGAAGCTTCAGATTCGATGCCATAGGTGTGGTCATGGCCTTGCAATCCATCATCCCGAACCTCTTCAGGATCTCTACTGCATACTTCCCTTGTCCAAGGAAGATTCCATTTGCACTCTGCCACAAATCCATGCCAAAAACAAATAGTGCATCATCCCCAAGTTCTTCATCTCGAAGTCGGCAGTAAGCTTCCACTGCGTGTCGGCAATCAATTTATCTTCACTTGTAACAAACAGGTTATCCGCATACAAAAGTAGTATCACTGGATTGCCTTCATCAACCTTGTAGCAAAGGTTGGAATCCGTTTTACTCTTGGTAAAGCCCAAACTAGATAGAAATTTGTCTATCCTACCAAGTTCTGCACACATATATGACTACACCATCCAAGAAGGCTGTCTTGAAAACCATCTGGTGTATCTTCTATTTCATCACTTTTATATTTCTCTATGCTGTCATCTGCAGCATGCTTGATCTGATAGTTCCATTTGGAAGTCACAACAGACTTCCCTTCAGCTCTTGGGACTGCATTCCAAACATCGTTCTTCATGATCGATGGATCATGGCATTCTTCCCGTATCCTGGGAACTTCAATATCTTCAGTAGATAATTTTGTTGCTGAACAAATGTTGTAGTTCTTTTGTAGGTGATGGCATACGATCTTTCCTACACAACAAGTTAAATTGCATGATTAGAAAACATCTCATAGTTTTCAGAACAAATTGTTACACAAAGAAATATGTCATACAGTCATGCAATTATCTTAACCAATGCTTCAATACAACATTTATCCATATCCCGTAACTTTCTAGATGGCTTCCAATCTCTACCAGAACATTGTTAAGAGTGTGCACAACTCCCAACATGTTAGCAAAGAGGTTTCATTCTAGATAAGTAGCAATGGAATGTTGTACAGTGCCATAGGCCACTTACCCATGCATATTAGTAGTATACTGTTCATCAATGCAACTATTCTAACTATGCATAATACACAACCTAATTCTAGGAACATCATTATATACATTATTTGAACAGTATTATTTAAACAATAAAATATGCAAGTAATGATAATTCAAATACTTATCTTTGTGTGTTTGTTGGGTTGACTCCCTCTCAGTCTTTGCTTCTTTTCTGCAACTCCATTCTTATGTGGATTGTGAGAAGTGGTCAACTCCCTCTGAATATCTGCATCCTTGCAGAAACTACTGTAGTGTGCTCCCTCTTGATCTTTGCTTCCTGGATTACCTGTCCTTGAACTTATATACATTCTCGATCGCTATGCATGCTTGTTAGTATCATCATTGTGTTATCTTCTAGGTCTCATACATAATTCATTAGTATAATTTATCAAAACACAATAATCTCAAGCATGTATAGTCAGGATCAATTCAAAACACAGATAATAAACATTAGTATTCAAGGTTTATGTAGGATTCTTATGGTTAGTCAAATCATAAGAAACATAACATGTCTAAACCTATAATTACTCAAACCTATGACTCTTCGGGTTAGTCATATCATTAATTAAGGTAAGACACATAATATGCATATACCCATGATTATTCAAACTTATGACTTCATGAATAATCATTATCAACAACACAACGGTATAAGATCCTAACCCAAGGTAGGATTCTATCTTTATATAGGAAAAACATACCTGGATTAGCATGCTAGCTAGTTATGTCTAACATACTCACATGATGTCTTCTTGTTCTTCTTCAATGACTTGTGCTAGTAACCTGTATATCTCATAGGTTAACCATTATAAAACCAAGTTATACATACCTCGTAAATGGATCTTCTATGAGATCCATGACAATGGATGAATCTTTGTCCTCATGCCATCATGATCATATGTTCTTGAACCAGAACATGATTTGTCTTTCTTGGTGTACCTTTCATGTTAGTAGACAACATAAACCTCATACAACACCATAATGCATTAGTACAATCATAAGTGTCAACACCCTAATCAATGAATATTTTCTATCATGCATTCATAAATTTGTTAAGGTGATACGACAAATCTAAAATCAAGATTGTACTAACCATAATAACATGAAGACAATCATACCATAAACTTAATCATGAACAAATATTGAAACATACCTCGATGAGTCATACCTGTCGAGATCGCTTGAAATATTCTTATGTAAGGCCTTAGCCTCATCTCCCTCTGAAACAGGAACTTCTTCACTCATGCAGATGATCAATCCATCTTCTTCTAGGATTAACCCAATCCACTTGATTTGCAAGAACTGGACCTGGAGCTAGATATGGGTTTGTCAGAGAAACCCCAAAAATTCAAACTTTGAATTTCAAACTTCCGAAAGGATAGAAATATGTTGTTTGATGAGTTGATCAAGTAGGTATATTCAGAATTTGAAAACTGCAAAGTTTCACTCCTCAATTTTGCCTTTGAAACTTCCAGATTCACTGGACGTGACCCTGAACTGGGATTTGATGAAGCCCACTCTTCTGCCCCATCAAAAGGTTTTATCCAAATCTCTAAGCTTCTATTTTTCTGAGGAGCTTCTAGCTGGGGTCACAGATTTCAAAAATTCCCATTTTTACCGAAGCCCTAATTTTCCACTTTTCTGATCAAAGTCCCAAAATAGGGTCTGATTAATCCCGGCCTTCTGCTCAACCAAAAATTCTGATCTTGGTCTCTAAATTTCTATTTTGATGTGTAGTATCCAGCCATGGTCTCCGATTACAAAAATTCCAACTTTCTCCGAAGCCCTAAATTCCGGAAGCCATGAATGAAGGTACTCAAAAATAATTTTGTTTTGACAGAAATATGTACCTAATTGTTTCTGGTGTAACTCTAAACTTTTCGATCCACAGGGTCTGAAAAAGTTTCTTGAGATAGCCCGACCTGTTATCTTTCCATCCTGATAGATCTGACCTCAATTCGATTCTCTGAGAGAGAGTTATGCCAAGTGTCGCAACATGACATGTTTATGGGATAATAAAAGAGAGCGAACTTGTACGGTGTGCCACTTGTCACTGTTTCAACTTCGGCCTCTGAAAAATTTTCTTGAGATAGCCCAACTTGTTATATTTCCATCCTGACAGGTCTGAACTCAATTGGACTCTCTGAGAGAGAGTTATGCCAAGTGTTGCAACGTGACTTGTTTATGGGCTAGTACAGGAGAGCGAACTTGTACGGCATGCCATGTGTCACTGGTTCAACTTCGACCTCTGAAAAATTTTCTTAAGATAGTACAGTCTGTGTACTACCTATCACTTTTTACGCAATTTCATTTGGAGCTTCCTAGCCCAAGTTATGACCTTTTTCCCAAGGTCACCTGATTTTGACTCAGATCTGGAAGAGGTAGAAACCCTATATTGTACAGATCATAAATCACAAAGTACAATGAATTAGAGGTTTTCCTTTGGAGACAAGGTACATGGGGATTTAACCTTCAACCTGTAAATATTTTAGATCCGAAAACTTCGCCAAAATGGATTTATAGCGAAAGTTCTACGATGACTGGTTTTGGCTATATCAAGCCCTAGCATCGTAAGTGCAACAAGTTTCATACATGCCATATCATGCCTTCTTTCAGGCTAGCTTTGATACCATGTTGAATTTTCAGAATTTACTTCAATATGATCTAGGATCTTAACTGAGAGAATAACATGTGCAGTATATCTACAGCATATCAATCATGGAGACAATAAATCAAGCACACAAGAGACACAAAGATTTACTTGGGGAAAACCATAAAGGTGAAAAACCCCAATAACTTCCTCAGAGATATATAGAGCAGTGATACAACCCAAGAGATAGACATATCCTAACAGCAGATCCTCCTCCTCCATAAGTGCGCCACTCCTCATTGAGTGCATGAGTGAGTAAATAGAGTGCCTCCCGCACTCTATTTATACTTGACTTGACTTGCCTTTTACATAAATCATGTAGGCTCAAACTTAACCACATAACATAATGCTGACTGGGCCGACCCCCAATAGGGTGGTCTAATAACCCTTCGACCCACATGGCCGACCCCCAATAGGGTGGTCTAATAATCCTTTGACCCACATGACTTATACAGGGCCGACCCCAACAAGGTGGTCTAATAACCCATCAAGTATAAGTTACGACATTTACAATATAAATGACGACACTTCCGTATAGAGGAATAATACCATCTCTATAGGCGTACATACAACATACATATATGAAATACATTCCGAAGTTACATATACATCAACACCCACTAGGGTGGGCTAATAACCCTTTGACCCACATGGCCGACCCCCAATAGGGTGGTCTAATAACCCTTTGACCCACATGACTTGTATAGGGCCAACCCCAACAAGGTGGTCTAATAACCCATCAAGTATAAGTTACAACACTTACAATATAAATGACGACACTTCTGTATAGAGGAATAATAACATCTCTATAGAAATACAATATACATATATGTGAAATACATTCCGAAGTTACATATACATCAACACTCCCTCTTAACTAGGAAGGTATTTCTCGACACAGGTCTTCTAGCACAAGTGTTATTCTCTAGATCATCATCACTGGATAATCGTCATCGAGTCATCATCATCGTCACTGCTACTGCTATCTCAATCAATCTCTAAATCGACTCGTCATAGGAAGTTCTACAGAGCCAGTCCTTTTTCATACTGGATGTAGGCCCACCACCTATAGGTCTTCATCGTCTGTGTGAACGGTCTGATAGAGGTGGCCTCTCAGGACTAATTTTATGTGTGGATGCAATACCGAATAGAGTATCCTAGGAACATTTATGTGCCTAAGCAGGACTAGCAAGATCTCCAAGTACTGATTACATGCATCTCCTCCACAATACCTTTAAAGAGCATCCGATGAACATTTATGTGCCACAACACGACCGGCAAGATCTCTAAAGAGCATCCCAAGACTTATTACGAGCACACAGCTCAACCTCTTGGATCTCCAGGACTGACTACATGTGGATAGAAAAAACCTTTAAAGAGAATCCCAGGAACATTTATGTGCCGCAGCACAACCGACAAGATCTCTAAAGAGCATCCCAGGACTAATTACGAGCACACAGCTCAACCTCTTGGATATCTAGGACTGATTACATGTCTCCGTAGTAATACCTCATCCCATGACTGATTACGAGCACACAGCTCAACCTATCGGATATATGAGGACTGATTACATACTACATGGCAATACCGGAAAGAGTATCCCAAGAACATTTATGTGTTGCAGCACGACGGGCAAGATCTCCCAGGACTGATTATATGTTATTTGCACAACCTGCCACATATCATCTCTGACCTCCAAGTATCAACCTGATACTCATGATCCAACGGATCATCATCGCACAAAGCATCATACTGATGCTCATGATCACACTGATCATCATCACTGTATCATCCTGATACATATCATCTGGAGCAACACCCTAAAGCTCGTCATCATGATCATCCTGATCATACAATGCATCCACCTGATGCATACCAAGTATCTACCTGATACATATCATCATACATGATCCACCTGATCATACAGTGTATCCACCTAATACAAATACAAATACATGATACATATCAACATACATGATCTACCTGATCATACAATGTATCCACCTGATACATATACAGATACATGGTCCAAGCATTTGACATGATGCATATACAAAATACATACAAATGATCCAACCGATCATATCCAGCATCCAACATGATGTGTACATACATATACATATAAATGATCCAACTGATCATATCCAGCATCCAACATGATGCGTACATACATATACATATAAATGATCCAACTGATCATACAAAGTAGAAACTAGAACATCATCCCGATGCTCATCATCCAGCGCTTACATCCACAGCCATGTGAAGGATTCTCCTTCCAACATGCTTGGAATGGCTTCAGCAAATGTGTCCATCACTTCTTCCTCGAAGTGTCGTCGATCTAAAGAACACCAAGCCTCTCTCTGAAGTACTCGAACTTCACTCTGGCTAGTGGATTCGTTAGCACATCTGCAATCTGCTCGTCCATCACAACATACAGGAGCTTCACGGCTCCTCTCTACACCATATCCATGATATAGTGATATTTGATCTCTATGTGTTTCGATCTGTCATGAAACACTTCAAACAACTCTGGTTATCGCAGAATATACCAGTAGCATCCAATGGGAGATCAAATAACTCAGATAGTAGCTTCTGTAGCCATACTGCCTCACAACTAGCTGAACAGGCTGCAACATACTCTGCCTCAGCTGTAATCAGTGCTACGTAGGATTGCTTCCTCCTAAACCAAGAGATCACACTTGATCCCATACTGAAGCAGCACTCAGAAGTGCTCTTCTTATCTGCAGCACTGCCTGCCCAATCTGAATCAACATAACCCTGTAGGTTAAACTTTTGATTTGCTTCATACTTGATCCCATAATCAACTGTACTGTTTAGGTACCTCAGAATATGCTTTACAACAACCAGGTGAACACTCCTCGGATCCATCACGAATTGGCTCAATGTGTTCACCGCAAAGCAAATATCTGGTCTTGTGTTCGTCAGGTACATCAAGGACCCAATCATCTAACAATACAAAGAGACATCAACCGGCTCAGACGAAGCATCACACAGAAGCTTCAGGTTCGATGCCATAGGTGTGGCCATGGCCTTACAATCCATCATCCCGAACCTCTTCAGGATCTCTACTGTATACTTCCCTTGTCCAAGGAAGATTCCATCTGCACTCTGCCACACCTCCATACCTAGAAAATAGTGCATCATCCACAAGTTCTTCTTCTCGAACTCGGCATCAAGCTTCTGCTGCATGTCGGCAATCAATCTATCTTCAATATTTTCAATAGATAACTTTGTTGCTGAACAAATGTTGTAGTCCTTCTATTGTAGGCGATGGTATACGATCTTTCCTACACAACAAGTTAAATTGCATGATTAAAAAACATCTCATAGTTTTCAGAACAAATTCTTACACATAAATAAATATGTCATACAGTCATGCAATTATCTTAGCCAATGCTTCAATACAACATTTATCCATATTCTGTAACTTTCTAGATGCCTTCCAATCTCTACTAGAACATTGTTAAGAGTGTGCACAACTCCTAACATGTCAGCAAAAAGGTTTCATTCTAGATAAGTAGCAATGGAATGTTGTACAGTTCCATAGGCCACTTACCCATGTATATTAGTAGTATACTGTTCATCAATGCAACTATTCTAATATGCATAATACACAACCTATTTCTAGGAACATAAGCATATACATCATTGAATAACATTATGTAAGAAATGACAATTCAAATACTTATATTTGTTTGGTTGTTGGGTGGACTCCCTCTGAATCTTTGCAATTCCATTCTGATGTGGATTGTGAGAAGTGGTTAACTCCCTATGAATATCTGCATCCTTGTAGAAACCACTGGAGTGTGGTCCCTCTTGATTTTTGCTTCCTGGATTACCTGTTCTGAACTTATATTCATTCTAGATCCCTATGCATGCTTATTAGTATCATCATTGTGTTACCATTGAGGTCTCATAAATAATCATACATTCATTAGTATATTTTTAATATTATCAAAACACAATAATCTTAAGCATGTATAGTCTTGATCATTTCAAACATAAATAATAAGCATTAGTATTCAAGGTTTATATAGGACTCTTATGGTTAGTCATATCATAAATTAAAGTAAGAAACGTAATATGCCTAAACCTGTGAATACTCAAACCTATACCTTCATGATTCTTCTGGTTAGTCATATCATCAATTATGGTAAGAAACATAATATGCATACAACCATGACTATTCAAACCTATGACTTCATGAATAATCGTTATCAACAACACAACAGTATAAGATCCTAACACAAGGTAGGATTATAGCTTGATATAGGAAAAACATACCTGGATTAGCATGCTAGCTAGTTATGTCTAACCTAGCTAAACAATATCTTCTTTGTTCTCTTCAATGATTTGGAGATCCTGTGATAGAACCTGCATATCTCATTGGTTAAGCATAATAGAACAAAGTCATGCATACCTCGTAAGTAGAACTTCTATGTGATCAAAGATTATGGATGAGTCTTTGTCTTCATGTTGTCATGGAACTTGATTTGTCTTTCGTGATGTACCTGTATCTTGTTAGCAAACAACATCAACCTCATACAACACCACAGCGCATTAGTACAATCATATAACCCTAATCAATGAATGTCTTCTATCATTCACATGCATTCATATTTTTACTAAGGTGATACGACAAGTCTAAAATCAAGATTGTTCTAACCGTAATAACATGAAGACAAACATATCATAAACTTAATCATGAACAAATCTCGAGACATACCTGGATGAGTCATACCTATCAAGATTGCTTGTCATCTTCTTATGTAAGGGCTTAGCCTCATCTCCCTCTGAAATAGGAACTTCTTCACTTATGCAGGTGACCAATCCATCCTCTTCTAGGATTAAACCAATCCACTTGATTTCCAGGAACTGGATCTGGAGCTGTATTAGGGTTTATCAGAGAAACCCAAAAAATTCAAACTTTGAATTTCAAACTTCCGAAAGGATAGAAATATGTTGTTTGATGAGTTGATCAAGTAGGTATATTCAGAATTTGAAAACTACAAAGTTTCACTCCTCAATTTTGCCTTTGAAACTTCTGGATTCATTGGACGAGACCTTGAACTGGGGTTTGATGAAGCCCACTCTTCTGCCCAATCAAAAGGTTTGATCCAAACCTCTAAGCTTCTATTTTTCTGAGTAGCTTCTAGCCGTGGTCACAGATTTCAAAAATTCCCATTTTTACAGAAGCTCTAATTTTCCACTTTTCTGATCAAAGTCTCGAACTAGGGTCTGATCAAGCCCAGACTTCTGATTGTTTCTGGTGTAACTCCACATTTTTCAATCCACATGGTCTAAAAAGTTTTTCTGAGATAGCCTGACCTGTTATATTTCCATCGCGACAGGTCTAACCTCAATTGGATTCTCTGAGAGAGAGTTATGCCAAGTGTCGCAACGTGACCTGTTTATGTGATAAAATAGGAGAGCGAACTTGTATGGCGTTCCATGTGTCACTGGTTCAACTTCAGCCTCTAAAAACTTTTCTTGAGATAGTATAGTCTATGTACTACCTGTCACGTTTTACGAAATTTCATTTGGAGCTTCTTAGCCCAAGTTATGACCTTTTTTCCAAGGTCACCTATTTTTGACTCAGATCTGGAAGAGGCAGCAACCCTATATTGTACAGATCATAAATTAGAAAGTACAATGGATTAGAGGTTTTCCTTTGGACACAAGGTACATGGGGATCTGATCTTAGACCTATAAACGTTTCAGATCCGAAACCTTCGCCAAAATGGATTTATAGTGAAAGTTCTACGATGACTGGTTTTTGCTATATCAAGCCCTAGCATCGTAACTGCAACAAGTGTCATACATGCCATGTCATGCCTTCTTTCAGGCTAGCTCTGATACCATGTTGAATTTTTAGAATTTACTTCAATCTGATCTAGGATCTTAACTGAGAGAACAACATGTACAGCAAATCTACAACATATCAATCATGGACACAATAATGCAAGCACACAAGAGACACAGAGTTTACTTGGGGAAAACCATAAAGGTGAAAAACCCCAATAACTTCCTCAGAGATAGATAGAGCAATGATACAATCATAATACAAGAGATAGTCTTCTCCTAGCAGCAGAACCTCCTCCTCCACAAGTGCGCCACTCTCCAAAGTGTGAGTGAGAGAATAGAATGTGTAAAATGAGAGAGACACGCTCTCTATTTATACACTAACTTGACATGACCTTTACTCAACTAGGTCGGCCTCAACTTAACCACTTAACATAATGCTGACTGGGCCGACCCCCACTAGGGTGGTCCGATAACCCTTTGACCCACATGGCCGACCCCCAATAGGGTGGTCTAATAACCCTTTGACCCACATGACTTATACAGGGCCGACCCCAACAAGGTGGTCTAATAACCCATCAAGTATAAGTTACAACACTTACACTAAAAATGACGACACTTCCGTATAAAGGAATAATAACATCTCTATAGGAATACAATATACATATATGTGAAATACATTCTGAAGTTACATATACATCAACACCAAAAGGATGTGTTATGCATCAAAATATTCATCCATGTATTCTTTCATCCAAGAAGTGAATGAAGAATCTCCACTAAAATCTGAACCAAATAATGAGCAGAAAAAACAAGGAGACTTCAAATGACTCAAAGAAGTCTCACCCATACATCCTTGAATGTGAGAATCATAAAGATATAACAAAGTATCTGGCTGCCAACAAAAATGTTCTCCAATCATAAATCTATTCACCCAAGTGTTGGATGAAGTTCCTCCAACGTCAAATGAATCAAGTGTTGAGCAAGAAAAACCATGAGTCTTCAAGTCTCTCAAATGCATATCATAGGTGCATCCATGTAGATTTGCATCATCATAAAGTGACAAATAATGTTGCTGCAAATGTGAATAAGAATGTGTTCCAACCATGTCATCATAAAAGGTAAATCTAGGAGTTCCATAATCCTCATGTGGCACCATAAAAAAGAACCCTTTCACCCATACTTCATTGAGACTAATGCTGCAAAACATGTAATTGTATGATGCAGGAGAATGAACTAACTCACACAAATGATCAAAAAGTGCAGAAGTTTCATCATGGGAAGGATCCATATGGGTAGTATCATGCAGCTCCTTCCAAAGTGTGAAACCTTTGTCATAGATTGGTTCTAATGTAGAGGAATCATGCTCTTCTTTAAAAATTACATAACCTTCATCAAGAGACAATTCAAGTTCCTCTTCCACCACATCAAGTGTTTTGATCTCTTTAAGTTCATCTTCAAACATATCAAGAACATTCAAATTTCCACATTTCTCATAATCCACCATGTCATGAGAATCCTCCAAACAATCTACCATTTGACAATCTGAAACATAGGAGGAAAAACAAGTATCTTGCAACTTTTCAAGAAGTTGATCATTTTGAATTGTGAGCTTATGATTATCCTCATTATTATTCAAGAATGCATCATGTAACAATTCATTAAGCTCAACCAAATGGTTTCGATCAAAAAGCAAAGACATGAAATTACCTTTGATGTGGCACATTTCTCTTTGAATCTTCTCGATGTCTTCAAGGAAGGATGTTTCCTCCAATGAAGTAGCTCTCCAACAATAATTTGACACCAATGCTTGAGTGTCATGGAGAATGCTGAGGGACTCTTGGATCTTCTTTTCATTCATCTTTAAGGACCCTTCAAGAAAATGAGGCTCTTGCAAATAAACCTCCTTATCTTCTTCAATTTTGCTTGGACCAACTTCATGAAGCTCAAGTGGTCATCGGGAAGTTGATCTTGGTTCTTCTTCAACTGTTACAAAGTCTTCATTATCATTAGTAATGGAACTTGGGCTTGCAGCAACACTTTCAAAAGTGATCTGTATGTCACCAACATAGAGGTGTGAGCACCCATCAGTAGGTACTCATTCATAGTTTAAGCATCCATCAGTAGATGCTCTTTGGTTCATGTCTAAGCTAGAAGGTGTCTCGAAATGATCTTCCATATTTTCAATATAATCTTATTCATGCTCTTGTGATGTCTCTTCATTTTTATCCTTCAAGCAAGATGATGCATTTTGCCCCTTGTTTTCCTTATGATCAATATCTTTGGAATCTCTTTTTGAAGAATTCCCAAAAGCTCTCCTCAAGTGGGACATAATTTCATGCACACATATATGATACTCACTCAAAGGTTCTTTACAAGAAGGGCATAATCCTTTCTTTACTAACTCCACATCTTCATTTTTGGGCCTATTTTCAAAAACATGTTTAGTATAGTGCTCAAAAGACATGGCATTTTGTGTATTTTTGCTTGAAGCAAGATATTCTTGATATTTTTGATATCGTTAGGGCAAGGTTTTATATGTTGCTCTCCATCTTTGGAACTCACTCATAGAAATATCCTTGGTTGGTGTGACACACTCATATTCATTAGATTTAAAGTCATAAGAATAATCTTCATTTCTCTTGAAATTGTAAGAAGTGTTGCATGATGGCACCTCTTCCTCGTACCATTCACGTTCTGCTTCATATTGCTCATAAGCATCTGCATATTCTTCATAAGAATTGTACTCATAGGATTCATCATAATCGTAAGATATGGATGCCAATTATTCTTGAATGTATGTACCTAATCCACAGGTGCAAGGACCATGCTCTGATACCATGGTAATGTCCCTTGTTAGGAATTTTATTAAAACAACAATTTTTCACTTTTTTCCCTAGTTTGACCTTTGACTAGTTTTGAGCTCTAGGTCCCCAAATTGCTCCAATTGCTCCCAAATGTTCTGATAAGGTATATGGATGATTTTAGAACATAAATATGTATTTCAGGGATTCTTTTGGACCTTTAAAATACGTCTGCAAATCCTCTTTCAATTATGGCCAATGTAGGGAACTTTACTAGTAATTTCCTTTTGACTAGTATTGGTCTCTAGGTCTCGAATTGACTCCAAATTCATTCAAATATTAAAGGAAGGTGTATGAATGATATTAGGACTTGAATATGATGTTAAGGGATGATATATGGCCACCAAAATACCTTTGAAAACTCTCTTAATATTTTGGACCAAGTATGCAATTTTACTAGTAATTCGGGGTTCAAATCCCCCTGGGGTTAGTACTGAAAATGGCTTCCCAAATGCCTCCAAACCCACTCAAATTTCTGAACAGAGGTAGGGAATGTATTAATTATGTTATTAAGGTTTCATTTGCACCATTAATTTATTGTTATATCTGTTCCAACCCTCTCCCATTCAACTACAAAAATCACCAATTCGACCCTTGGGGAAATGGCACTATTTCTTTTCCCAATGCAATTAAACTGAGTAAAAATACTTCAAATGCTAAAGTACAGTACATGAAAATTGTAAAATACATCCATGGAATTCCATTAATCACAAATTCATCAAAGAATCATCCATTCATTCGAAATCATCATCAATACATTGGTTCACAACAAGGTAGTGGGGAAATGACATTGTTCTTCCATTAAAAATGCGATTTATACATTTCTACTTCGAATTTTGACCTGAAACTTTATGTAGATGAAGAAAAGAGTATTTAATTCATATTACAAAAGAAATGGGGCATGAGAAGCTCCCCCAAATAGTACAATATCTCACCAAAAACGCCCTCCCTCAAGGATCAAGAATATGCCATCAAAACTGGAAATGGTTGAGAGAATGTGCTGCAATAGAAGAAACCATGAGATGACTTGTATCTTACACCTGCAAATAAATATTCCATTCAAGATCCAAATGAAAGGTCTGAATCGCCTCCAATTACCAACTTGGATGGAAATCTTTCACCCTCGAAATTGGCTAAGGCAAGAAACTAGTCATCCACTAGCTCTCCCTCTTCACAAATGCAATTGCAAATTCTACAAATGATCAAAAGATGGTTTCATTATTTTTTATTGACATTTATAAATTTCTAATTCCCTCCATGGTTCTAATTCCTTCCAAGAGACTCATGCCAACTCAAGTTGGGAAGAGATTCCAAAGAACGCCACTTGTACAACAATTCCTAGTCTCCCGCTTCCACCAAATCACATGTGGAAGCATATTAGCTTCCCTAACACCCTGGAGAGCCCTCTTGGAGTCTATTTTTAGCCCTGAAATGTCATATATGTCATATGTTAGCCTTCAGGTCTGATTTGTGTCATAGGTGTCATAGCATCTTCATCATTGTTGTCATAGAGCTAGGGAATCTAGCCCAAGTGTCTCACTAGCTCCAAATTGCCTCTTCCTCTTCCATGAGAGTTACACTTCCTCTATATTTCGATCTCATTGAATCATGACAAGTATTATTGAACTTATAACTCATCCCAAGAACATTAGGCTTCCCATAGATTCGAAATTGCAAGAAGAGGATGCCATGTGGCACATACATTCTAGCTTGTGTGGGTCCCACTTCCTCCATGTGTCTTCATGATCAAATGCCACTTTGATTTTCACTTGTATATATTTATTTATCTCATTTATTAAATATTTATGCCATCCTAATGTTCCAACATCATTTATTATCCCCATTATTCACAATCCCAAAGCTTCCACCCCAAACCTATGAAACTAGTAATTTCCCTCCTTGGCAATTATTTGACCTTTAGCATCAATTTGACAAACACTAATGAATATGGCCATTGTGATTAGGCCGTTGTGACCCAATGACAATTTTGGAACATGACATTGATCCCAGGTTAGTATCTTTATTTGCACTGGCATCTGAAGAAAGCTATTGACTTTGGGATAGAGGTTCTGCCTTCAAATGTTGTTCTAGAGAAAATATGGTGGGAGCTCATTATGACCATTGAAAAGAGCACAAGATTCTTGAATGGTGAAATTCCTAGGTTGTTTAAATCCCCTATGTAGTCGATCCATACTATCACGAGATTTAATTCATCGTTTGGAAAGATTGTTCCATAGTTCTTTGAATTGAGGGTCAGTTTGAGCTAGTCCCCGTTCTTCTTTAAATAGCTAGTTTCTCCATTCCTACTAAAACCATGTTTCTATAAATAGTAATGGAAAACAAGATTGGATTCTCGATGCATAAGTTTGTCTCTTATTTCCTTGTTTTTTTCATCATTCACAAGTTTGGACACCTATTTCCAGGAACCATCCTAGAAGAAGACTGAGTCACCTACATTTATCTCCCAAAAGCTTAATTGGGAAATAAAGGATTTTTGACCCCAAGCCATTTGCTAGATTGTGGAACCTGTTATCCTCCCTTCTAAGTGCACTAGGTGGTGATGCTAGATATCAATATCATATTTGGATATCCATTTTTTTTCCATGTGCCATTGGGATTATAAATGAAGTTCCACCAAGACCCCCACCATTACTGAATTAATATTTTCTGGGTCCCTCAACCTAATGGCTCCTTTAAGCTTGGGTTGGTATAATTTGTCTGGCATTTTTTGGGAGCTATCGTTGTGAAGCCTTGAGCATTTTGGGGTTTTTTTCATTTGGCATTTTTAGCTATAACATTGACATACATTCCTAGAATAAATGTCCTTTCAATATATTCATTTAACATAATTATAATGTGTTAAATTTTAAAATCAAAATTGTAGAGATGTCCTACAATTAATTGATTTTTATTTATAATTTAGCTAATTCTGGGAATGTCCTGTAATTTAATTATAAATTAAATTGTAGGACATTAAATTAATTGTGTGACATTTAATAAAAAACAATTAATTTAATTGATTTTTATTAAATGTCCCGCAATTAATTTAATGTCGATTTTTATTAAATATGCTATAATTAATTTATAATTTAAATCAATAATTAAATATCAATTATAATTAATTGATTTTTATTAAATGTCCTACAATTAATTAAGGCATAGTCTAAATATTCTACGTTTTCAACTTTTTTCTGAGCATATTTTTCGTCAATTTGTGTTCGTCCTGCGATTGGAAATCTTTAAAAAAACTTAGAATCACATGTATTAGCTATGGAAATTGCATAATTTGGGTGCCATGGGGTATTGGAGGGTTTTGAATCTATTTATGGATTCAAAAATACAATTTAAATAGGTATAAATTTGGATTTACCAAAAAACAATAATTGATCAAAACGCATAATAAAATTGAAAATTAAAATAAATAGACTATCCTACAATTAATTTTAGAAATATCCTATAATTAATTGTTTTTACGACGTAGGCGTTCCAACAATGAAAGAATATCTTCGCCACTGTTCATGATTCCTCGCTTATGCTTCCAATGAATTAGCGCCATGTCTCCTCGTCTATTGGTCCACTCTAAATCCACCACGTATTTACTTTGTTCACTGTTTCTCAGTATTAAAGTTCTGAGCTCTGTTATGTTATGTTTGCAGTTGCGGTAGGCGGAGAAGGAACCAACAACAAGGAAATGATGACTCAGATGGTACCACTACCTAATCTCTTTAGGTGGCACTGTGATTTCTATTTTGAGATTTCTAAAGCTGTTGAAGGGTAGGTAGGATATATTTCTTTGTGAGGCTAGATATCAAGATCGTATTTGGATATCCATTTTTTTTCCATGCGCCATTGGGATTCTAAATGAAGTGCCACCAAGTTCCCCCCCCATTACTGAATTAATATTTTCTGGGTCCCTCAACCTAAGGGCTCCATTAAGCTTGGGTTGGTATACTTTGTTTGACATTTTTTGGAGCTACCTTTGTGAAGCCTTGAGCATTTTGGGGTTTTTTCCATTTGGCATTTTTGGCTATAACATTTATAGACATTCCTCGAATAAATGTCCTTTCAATATATTCATTTAACATAATTATAATGTGTTAAATTTTAAAATCAAAATTGTAGAGATGTCCTACAATTAATTGATTTTTATTTATAATTAATTAGTTCTGGGAATGTTCTACAATTTAATTATAAATTAAATTGTAGGACATTAAATTAATTGTATGACATTTAATAAAAAACAATTAATTTAATTGCTTTTTATTAAATGTCCCACAATTAATTTAATGTCGATTTTTATTACATATCCTATAATTAATTTATAATTTAAATTTAAATCAATAATTAAATATCAATTATAATTAATTAATTTTTTATTAAATGTCCTACAGTTAATTAAGGCGTAGTCTAAATATTCTACGTTTTCAACTTTTTCTGAGCATATTTTTTGTCAAATTTTGTTCGTCTTCCGATTGGAAATATTTATAAAAACTTAGAATCACATATATTAGCTATGGAAATTGCATAATTTGGGTGCCACGGGGTATTGGAGGGTGCTGAATCTATTTATGGATTCAAAAATACAATTTAAATAGGTATAAATTTGGATTTTACCAAAAAACAATAACTGATCAAAACCCACAATAAAATCGAAAACTAAAATAAATAGACTATCCTACAATTAATTTTAGAAATATAATATAATTAATTTTTTTATGCCGTAGGCGTTCCAATAATGAAAGAAGATCCTCGCCTTTGTTCATGATTCCTCGCTTATGCTTCCAATGAATTAGCGCCACGTCTCCTCATCTGTCGGCCCACTCTAAATCCACCATGTATTCACCTTGTTCACTGTTTCTCAATATTAAAGTTTTGAGCTCTGTAATGTTATGTTTGTAGTTGCAATAAATGGAGAAGGAACCGACAGCAAGGAAATGATGACTCAGATGGTACCACTAACGGATCTCTTTATATCAATTTCCACAAGGATGTCAGGTTATCTGTTTGTCAAAACCAAAGTCCATTAATGTTAGGCCGGCATCTGCGACTTCTTGCCTTCTTGAACATGCTTTCCAGGCTCCAACTGAAGGAAAGATTAATTATACTCTTTAAATTGGTGTATACACTGCTTACGGACTAATTATACTCTTTAAAATGGTCGATACACCGCTTAGATGATACATGTTTTGTTCAATGGTCGTGTAATAAATAGCGTGTTTGTACAGGGACTTGCTTCCATATATTTGAACAATGACAAATGACGGACAATTCAAGAAATGACTTATCAATTAAATCCGATGAATAAGAAATGAGGTTACTAGATTTCATTCAGGTGGTTTCAGATTCTATCTAAGCATTAGAGAATTCCCATTTGGAGCTCCTGTTGCCTTTGTCAAGTTCACTTCAACCCATGTTTGAAACCTGTGAAAGTTCAACTCTCGTTCTACAGACAACTACATCTGCTATTCGGGCAAATATTTTTTAGAGTTTCAAACCTAGCCCCTACTCCATGTAATTATCTCGAATGTCTTTTTTGCTTCATTTGGAATCGAGTTACAATACTTGTCCATAGACTGGTTAGGAACTGTGGCAGTGATTTACGACTATGGAACCAAACTCAGGCTTCATATTTTTAACCAGGCAGCTGCAGTGACTAAATGAAATTTTCTTCTTATCAAATGAATTCATACAAGCCCTCTTTTTATTGCAAAAATTCGGGCATCTCAAGTTTGGGTTCCAGCAGGGAAGTGAAACCCTGAAATAATACATTCCATAATGGAACACCATTGGCAAAAACGATAAAGTTGATGGCTTTACCTAGAAGCTCAGGCTCCATAACCAAAAAATTTAATGGATTCAGGGGATATAGCCAGGCTTCTCCCCGAATATGCTTTGCTTTCAAAACTCATGGAGATGGAGAATGTATTGATTCGTAAAATATCGGAAAAAGAGTCTAACTATATGGTACATATTTTCAATATTTAAAATTATGGGCCAATAGGAAGTAAATTCAAGTTTGTTTGAGATTAGCGTTGAATGTACATTTCTGGTTTGAAATGATTTTCAGGGGTAGCGGTTGGATCGAGATGGAAATCTTATGTTGTGTGGATTAACATTGGCTGTTACTTTCTTATTGGAGTTCCATTTGGCGTGTTTCTTGGTTGGGTATTCAATTTAGGAGTCTTGGTGAGTACAATTTCCTTTCATTTGTGCCCCAACTTTGGAAGAAACGTCTAAGGCATTGAAGGCCTACTGCAATGATACAATACTTCCCATAACAGATCGATTTACACCACTTGCAATATGGCAGAAATGTTATGCGGGATGACAGTGCAGATTCTAATACAAGCATATATTACATATCTGTGTGACTGGGAATGAGAGGTGAAATAAACTAAATTGGGATCATAAATCCTTGTCTTGATGAATATCTATTGGACAACTGATATTGTTCTTTATTTACTCAGTTGTAGGTCATTGAAGCTCCAAATCTTGTTAATAGATGATCTATCTTCCAAGGATGTAAAAAAAACTGCATTTCAATCTGAATGAAGGAGGAGGTTTCTAGCCCAATGAAATATATTTTCTATGGTCATTGTTGGGTACTCGACGTTGTTTGGTTTGGTTTAGGTGGCACTGTGATTTCTACTTTGAGATCTCTAAAGCTGCTGAAGGGTAGGTAGGAGATAATTCTTTGTGATCATCAATTTGCAACCTTTCTTCTCAAGATATGGCCATTTGAATTTACATTTTCGCATGATAATAATTTTTTTTGTTCTGAAAACAATCAAATTCTTGCTCTAATTCTGAGAGGAAACATGAGGGTTCAACAATTTAGAATGTTTAGTGTCATGGATCATTGCTTTCCACTTACTACCCCGTTCGAACGAGAAAATCGAGAATTATGAGGTGATCCTCTTAAGGGCCTTCGTCTGAGACGGGATTGGTATAGACCAAGGTTTGAGTCTAAATACTTTCCTTCTGAAGAGAGCAAGGCATTTCTGGTTAGAATAGAAAAAAAATGGAAAGGGTCCCTGACTCCTGAAATAAGCCACAGTACTTCCCTCTGATCTCATAGTAGATGGCATGTGGAAAAATGAAGTGCTCCATCGTCTCTGGTTCTTGTAGGTGGCATAACTGGCATACCCTGTATGTCCATTGGATGTGACGATCTGTCTCAATCCAGACTTTTTTTGTGGTAGATGCCTGAAACTAAACGTGGCCACCCATTACAGAGTAATGCAGAGATAGGATGTAAACCTTCGTATTGAAGAGGAAGAGGCAAGCGACCGTTGGAGACCTTCACACTCAAGCAAAAGATGTGGCACGATTGGCAGCCACCCATGCCATATCCACATGAACCCTAATGAGAAAGATTTCATGAGAGTGCAACTCTCCAAAGATACCAATGTTTCCATACTTTGGCTGGATCGCAAGCTCCATGAATAACCCTAGCTTTCGCTGGACATACCCAAAAACTTCCAAAAACACCCACAGGGTCTATTTGTTAAATATATCTTCTTTTGCCGCTTTCATACCATCATAAATATTCGAAACAGGCATGCATTATAGTGGTGGATAGTTACCACTTTGGTCATGATATCTTATTGTTTTTCCATTCTTAATGGTAGATATGGAATGCAGTACATATACTTGTATTTTATGTTGGTCTCTTCTATATTTGTTTTGCCCATCCCCACAATTTTATGGAAAGGATATTGCAATATCTTCACATCTATTTGATTAATGGGACCTTTGGTTTAGGTTGGATTTCCATAATGTGATAGAGCATGATCACCATGTGGCATCTACTCAACCAGACAAGAAAGAGGAAGAATACCTTGAGCAGGCAAGAAGGATGTATTTAGCATCTATCATTGCTACAAAGAATAATCCAGGTGAAGAGTCTCTTTTCCTAGCAGCAGGTCCCACAGTACAGTTACAACAATTCTCACTCCGATCAATATTGGAAAAAAGACTTAATGACAAGCCCCCAATCCAGACATTAATCTTTCTAACCATCTAAGTTCTTTTGCATAAGGTGTGTATTTATATCCTCCTGCATGTTAGCTTTGACACGAGGCAAGAATTCTATTCCTATATCAAAGTTCTTCTCTGCACGTGGTCATAATCTTCCATTCAAATTATACTACATTGGTGATATTTGAGGTAGATCAACAGGGGGTGGTGTAATGTTCACAATCTGATTTCACAAATGCCTGCGATATTCTCTAAGAAACATTTTTAGATAATCAAGGGCTGGTGTTATTCTCAAATACGGTTTCAAAAAATTCCCTCAATGTTGTCTGAGAATGGCTCTACTATTTCCTTGTAGTGTACCATATGGATTTATTACTTAGATCTGAATTCGATCAGATGTAAATAAATTCTTTCCTCTATATCAACTTTTGTTGCTATTGATAACAAGCTTCAGCGTGAGGAATGTTTTCTAGGAAACACTCTCCACAAGGAAGAGAAATGACTTTCGACTTCCAAGACATATTATTGCATCATTGGTCCAATAATTTGTTTACTAAACTTGAAGTATCTTGCAAGGTTTTGCTTGTATTTTATCACACATCCACCTCATGATTCTTTCTTTAGATGTACTCTACTGTTGAAAATATGGAACCCACAAATATGTTGATGTACTCTACTGCTGCAATTCTGGAACCCACAAATCTCGTGATGTACTCTACAATCTTGAAATTTGTATTACACTATAAATAATTCTAGGTGGATGGTATTGCAAACTGGAAAAGTATTTTCCATTGTTCCAAGGAGACTTCTCAGAATGTAAGATTGGATATTGGGAGGTAGCTAATGAGGATGAAATGATGGAAGGGATATGAAAGCAGGTGAGCATTTCGAGCCCTTAGAGGCCTTATAAGACTGAAATCCCTTGTGTCCATGACCACATGGTTAGGAGACAAGCTGTAGGAAGTTTACATTGTTTACAAGCAATTATCAGGGTGCAAACTTTCATTCATGGTCACCAAGTTAGAATGTCGAAACAAGGATTGGATGTATAGGAGAGGCTTGGACATATGCATAGACAAAATCCATCAAGAGTGAATGATTGGTGAGGTTTTTTCTCATTTTGAATTATGGTATCTTTAAATTTAGAACTTGTTGCAGATTGATATTTATGTAAATTTCAAATTGGTTAGAAAACTAATCAAGCTTGTTGTTGGATTTTGCATAAATTGTTTGTAATGCTCTAGGAAAGAAAAATCTCCTCGATCTTTGTGGTCAATAGTACTTCCCGATTTGAGAATCTGTTAGTAAATGCATTTGCTCGTCATAAAGGCATATGGAGTTTTTGCAGTTTTTGGATTAATTAATCATAAAGGCATATTTGTTATGAAGTTGCAATATTGACCTTGTCAAATATTGTGTTACCCCAAGTAATGGGTTAGAAAAACTTTGATGCAACAAGTAATTTTATGTACAATAATAATATTGAAAATCAATATTTGAGAGATCCTATTACAAAATTATTTGAATTCTCAGTGATAGATAGATATTTGATTGTTACAAAAGGCCTACTGAATCCTTTGTAATTTTATAAAATGATACCCTTAATTATAATTATTCGACATCTATGTCATCTACAGGCATGGAGCATTTGCTTTCCAGGGTTTTCAGCCTGATTGCATCCTATGTATTCATTGTTGAGAACATGAACCTGAACTTGTTTTCACTTAAAACTATCATGGGTCCACTAGTCTTGTGATACCTTGGCACTTGAACTCTTCTATAGCTGGCTTTACCACATATATTACTCACTTGGATAGTGATCAAAAGATAAACAAGGTAAGCTTATTTTTGGACCCTATTTTCCAATATTGTTACTTTTTATGATGTGTCTCCATAACCTTTTTAGCACGGTCCAATTTATATCTTCCATTCATAGTTTTGCTATGGATTCTACACAAGGAATTTTTTACTTTTTTTTGACTTACAAGAACAACATCCGGCCATGTAAAAATATGGTGATACAGTGTTCTTATTCAAATGATGATTCTTCAATGTAGGACCGGTCAAGTGCAGTAACTTCACTACAATGAAAACACAGTTTACCAAAATGGTTCACACAACTGCTTAAATATGTTAATCCAGATGAACAAAACAAAAAAGAAACAAGAAGTTATACTACTCTGAAGGAGGGCAGGGTTTTTGTGGTCTTTCCTTTTATCGATGTATTTTCCCTATCCTACTTCCTACTATGCCATGTTGTTCATATGAGCAACTAATTTATTTTGAAATGATTTTACAGGTAGAGACAGTTTGTAACCTCGGGCACCATGAAGTCTAGCCGTTGTCTCACATTTCAAAGGATTTGAAGCAAGAGATAAGCATTTTTAATGGTTTTGAATTTAAAAATTTCAACTTTAGCATTTAGGGATCAACAATGAAGAGATGAGAAGTTAACACAAAGAGCACATAAAGTTTTCCATATGTAGATATCTATCTTATGATACATGTAAGAATTTTGTAGCATCCTTGCTCCTCCTTGTATGTTTGGATAAGTTTTATAGGAGTTGTGGATAGACGAATATGTGAAACTAAAGAGCATACGAGGGATGGCATAGGGAAAAAGTGTTGATGGATGTTATGAGTTAGAATATCTACCAAATACAGAAACATTGGCATATTTGGAGGAGTTGGGGCAGAGGGGTGTCTCAAGCTGAATAGAATACGGGGGTTGGAGCACGCGACAAATGTCGGCTTCCTGAGTTAAAATAGCTGCCAAGTATGGAAACATTGGCTTCTTTGGAGGTGGTGGAGGCAACTAGATGTGTGAAGGTGAAGAGCATACAGGGGTTGGAGCTCATGACAAATCTTAGAATCCTAGGTTTTCATTGGTTGTTTGAGTTAGAAGAGCAACCATGTATGGAAACATTGACATCTTTGGAGGGGTTGGGGGAAGAGGGGTGTGTGAAGCTGAATAGCATACGGGAGTTGGAGAATGCGACAAATAGCTGAAGGAATTGTTAGCAAGCGAATGTGTGAAGCTGGAGAACATACATGGGTTGGTGAAAGGGACAAAGCTTCGAGACCTAAGTGTTAGTGGTTGGCCATTGGAGCTATTGTGGGTAGAGGGATGTGAGAAGATGAAGAGCATCCCGCAGTTGGACCAATGGACAAAGCTTAAACAACTAATATTTTTTGAGTGGTCTGAGGTAGAAGAGCTGCCAAAGTATGGAAACATTGGTGTCTTGGAGGTGTTATGGGCAGAGGGATGCATGAAGCTAAAGGGAAGACGATGTCTAGTGCACTTGAAAAAAGCTTCGGACACTAATTCTTGGTTGATGCTTTGAGTTAGAAGGTGTTGAACATGCAAGTATGTAGTTGAAAAAACTTGATGTTTCTAGATGTCCCAAATTACAATGTCCAATGTCTAGTGTGGTAGTTGTGGACCAGCATTGCAGATGATCAATGGATGTCAATATGTCCTCATAGGGCATATGTTGTGAATATTTTGGGACCTCCTTCAACCTTCAATAAGATTAGATCTCTATAAAGTTTAGAATCTTGGTTTGGAAAAAACATGGACAATTTGAGTGGATATAATGGTTAAGAATATGTATTTTCTCCTAATAAATCTTTAACAATATATAATTCATTATCAAGAACAAGGATAATTTTAATATCATTAAACAATAGTTAGAAGTGCTCATATATAGATTATTTTCTAGTTTAATCGATTGATTAAAAGGCTGAACATTTGATTGTTAATTTTATTTTTCTTTTTCATTGTCATTTTCAATTCTTCTTTCACTCTCTTATGCATAAGTATTTAAAGAGGAGAGGGGCATCATCTAAGTTTTATATACAAGAACTTCAATCACAATGAAATCATGGTAGCAACTTGTATTATGAGTATTGTTGCTAAATTTTTAGTTTTTTTTATCTATTTGTTAGAGAAACATTAACTTCATTATTTAAATGGTTGATTATTCTTTTTAAATTGTTTAAAAGAAAATGAAATAATATTATTTTATAACCGAAAATTTAATTAACCAACAATTTTAGTTTTTTAAATATTTAATAAAATACAAAGAAAGAAATTGTTTTTGTTGTTTCCTAATCAAAATGAAAATAGTATTAAATTAATATTAACCATTTGTAAAAAAATAATTATATAATATTTGTATTTTACTAATTATAAATTTGTAGATTTTGGCAATTTTAATAATTTAAAACATTTATTTTAAATTTGAAAAATTAAATAACTATTTAAATATTTAATAGAATATAAAGAAAGAAATTATTTTTTTGATTTTTGTAATAAAATACAAAGAATATTAAATTAATGTTAACTATTTGTAAAAAACAGTAATATAATCGTTGTATTTTACTAATTATAAATTTATCGATATTCGCAATCATATAATGTTAATTTTAATCATTTAAATAGTACTATTCTAATATAAATATAGATATCAATAGAGATGGAAAAAAATTTAATATGGCTAAAATATATATAAAAGAAAAAAGACATCTCATGATATAGAAACATGTATGTTTCAAATTCTATAAAATTTAAAATATACATGAATTCCTCAAATTTTGAAACTAACATTGATTTTACAATCGTAAAGCAATTTGAAATTCACAACAGATAACAATGTGAAGCTATATGAGTACTTTAATGTTTAATGCAAATGAAACAACATGAATATGAATAAATTTTAAATAATAAGTCAAAAGTCCATGCTTATCTGGTAAGTGTAATGTGTAGTTTCAAAAAAATGTATAGTAGTAGAAAGCACTTATTAATCAAACTTAATTCAAAATATTAAGAAGGGGCAAACAACCTTTATTTTTACTAACTTTACTTAATGTAATTTCTACAAATTGGATCAACCCAATCCCAAATGAAATGAACTATAAATATGCAAATGATGACTACATGATGAGATGGACTAATAAATATGTAAATGATGGATGCTAGGGATAAAGCATGTTTTTCTTAGAGACAAGAGAGGAGAGGTAGAATACTAAGCAATGTTCAACTAATAAATATATAAATGATGGCTACCAGGGATAAAAGATGTTTTTATTAGAGACAAGAGAGCAAAGGTAGAGCCCTAAGCAATTTTTGACATGATACAACAATAAGCATAATTTATGGGATGATTGAGACAAGAGATAGAGGTGTACATCAAGTACTATGCCTGGTTAGCCATACACAATCTACATATGCAACAAAATTGTTATTGTGAAAGGGAATTATTATGTGACAAACACTAATACTAGCAAACGATATATAAGATTATGAGTTCACGAGATGGAAAAACACCTTCCACATATATTTGCAAAATCCAAATAATCATGGTCGGTCTTTGGCTCTTGCTAAAGTGCGGTTGCTCAATTGATTAAGCCAAACTCCCTTAGTACAATACAAATTAGAGATGACTCCACAGTTTTAGAAGAAATATGAACATCCAAATCACCAAATAAAAATAGATAATGATTATTAATTTGGCACAAAGACTTCATGAACAACAAAATGTTTTTTATACAAAGCTAAATCCATTATTATATCAAATTGTGTAATGTACCCAAATTCCTCCATGCTATTTTGGGAATTTAGGTATACATGACAGAAAATATTTGGATCCCACCAAACAACTAGCCATGACTTACCATTAGAGAGATTTTGAGTTCAAAAAATGGCCTCCTAAGAGATGTACTACAAAAATATGAGATATATTAAAATATTATGAATTGGGGGTTTTATGGGGTAGGTATATATGACAAGTCATCTCCCACACTATTTTCTATGCACAATATAAATAACCATGGTTGAGTTACTTTTCAAAATTCACTAGAAATAAAATTAATAAAATGAGTCTACATTGATGTGAGTAAGATTCATTGTAAATTCCCAAAAATTTATTGTCTTTTAGCATTTATTTGTCTTGAACTTGCAAATGAAGTTAAATAATAAAAAATATTTTTAAAAGCTATTTTTTTAATTTTATGTAAAATGTTAATAATATTATTATAATCCACATTGCATCATTATTATTATTTATTAAATCTATTATTATTATTTATTAGTTTGACATTATGTTATTAAATAGAATGGAGTGAATATATAATTTAGAATTAAAAACATAAAAATGATAATATATTATTTTATGAAAAGACTATCATTATGAGTACTTTACTTTATGACTTAAAAGTACTTACACCACTACCTTGGTTAACTATGTGTTTTCATCCACCATAGAAAATTTAACAAATAAGCATTCTTAACTCATGCAATGCCACCTCAACCAAGGGGGATGATGTCATCTACTAGAATGTGATTGGTTGTTTTTTATAGTACATTTTCTTTGTTTTGAGGCCATTTTTTGACCTCAAAATTTCTCCAATGACAAAAAGAACACAGAAGGTAGAGCATTAGCTCGCATCCGAGAACCAATCCATGATTATACATTACATATAGAACAAAAGGAACGTTGACTTCCACCAAGGAACCAAGACAATCACAGTTCACTACCCATATTTATATATGTAAATATGTAAAGGTTGGCTTTCTCATGGAGAAACCAAGCAACCAAACTTACGTAGTAAAAAACAAACCAAAGGTGCTGGAGTGTACATTCTAAACGAGAGGGATTTGATCTACTTTTAACATAATATGTATATATAACAAAGTAACGATGGCTCCCACAGAGGAGTCTAACACAAACATAATCAACATAAGGTCTAAATATGAGGATCGATCTCCTATGAGTTGAGGTCATTTCTATTTGTAAACCTACATAGTATCCATTCTTTGCTCTAGAGAATTAAACCCACAAAAACAAGTTTTGCATCATTTATTCACTCCAATTATAATTGAGAAAAAACAATATATTTACCCGAAATAGTCAAATTCTCCTCTCTCTCAAAATAGAACCCCCAAATGATAGATACAACTAGAGCGAGCAAAAATTCCCTAGGATTCGCTGATCCTCTTCATCTTATAAGGAAGCTAGAAAAAAAATCACCATTATCGTTGCAGAATAAAAAGAAGATTGGGGTCCTTTCCCTCTTTTTATTGCGCCTCTCCTCTCTTTCACGAAGATAACTAGAAGATTGATCCAAAGAGGTGTGTCTTTCTCTCCTTCACAAAGGTATAAAAAAAGGGTTCAACTAGAGATTTCCACTCTTCATTCAATTCTAGCAAGGTTTTACTAAAGATGCGCTCCCTAAAAAATGGAACAACTCTCCTCCTCTCCTCTACTTTATCCACAAAAGAGTGATAACCATCATTATCTGAAAAAGGGTTTACACTCTCTTCCTTCTCCAAAAAAAACCAAGGATGAGACTCCCTTCGACTATGGTGGAAAAAAACCCTATAAATATTAATGAAAAATTGTTTCTCAAAAGGTTTCTAAAGAAATAACCCTAAGCACCCTCTCCTTAACCAAAAAACCCTAATAGTAAAATAATTTTATATATCTAATATTTCTTTCAAATCATGGCTTTACTGGAGTTGGAACATGGCAATTGGGTTGAGTTCCAGGAGCACTGTCAGCTTTAAGTGATTTCCTTCCTCCTGATATTGATGCCTCGATTGAAGAATGAACATTATATTTCTGTGGAGGAGACAGAACATGGCCGTTGGGTTGGGACCCAGGAGGACTATCAGCTTTAAGTGATTTCCTTCCTCCTGCTGCCGATGCCTCAACAAAAGAATGAACTTTACTGCTTTTCTGTGGGTTTGGTGCAATTGGAACATGTTGGTTGGCATGAGGTCCTTTATAGTTTAGATATAAATGGTGGTCAAGGTACAAATATGAAATCAAAAATTCTTGCCCTTTGGTGTGTGATCACAGTTGCACATTACTTTGGCCTTCCTGATTTGGCTGTTTTTGGAGATTCGAGGGTAACAGTAAAATGGGCCAGGGGAGAGTATAATTTAAATATTATAGCTCTATATCAGTGGTGCATCCAAATCAAATAAAAAAATCAAATTAAGTGCTGAACTTTTCTTTTTATCAGCTGACCGACTTTGATTGTTAAGTGCTCAACTTTTCTGAATGTGCCTATTTTGTAGAATTGTGTAAAGCATATACTGCCTAGGGGTGAGATCTTTGTATCTATTTTAAGTTAAGTGGATGTAGTGGGTAGCATATTTTGAAATTATAAGTCTCGACATATACATATTTGTACTATTTGATTCACACAATGAATATCAATAATATGTTTTTTCTCGCTGAAAAAAAAAATCAAAATTGAATATTTAATAATAATATATTTTATTGGACTACTCACACTATTTTCTATGTATAATATAACTTATTAAACCATGGCTCCAAGTCACTTATCAAAATCCTCTTTATCACATAATGTCAATAACACAAACTTCTCTTTGAGAATGTTTACATTCCATTATCCATTCCAGGTATGATAACGTTATATTGAAACTCATTTAATGCGAATTAAAAACATAGAATATTGGAACTGGTTTAAGGTATGATAATGTTATATTGAAATTGGTTTAATGTAAATTAAAGATTAAAAACATAGAATGTGTATTTATAATTAATTAATTGTGGGAATGTCCTACAATTAACTGATTTTTATTTATAATTAATTAATTGTGGGAATGTCCTACAATTAACTGATTTTTATTTATAATTAATTAATTATGGGAATGTCCTACAATTTAACACATTCTAAATCTATTAGAAATTTGGAAAAAACAATATATTATATAAGAGATAATAACCTTATTTTTAAAAAATAATGATTATTTTAAATATGATATATTAACTTTTATCTTAATTAATTTCTATATTTAATTATAATTCTAAATTTTTTATAAAAAAATTATAATTAATAATTATAATTAATAAATAATGTTATTTTTTAAATTCAAAATTGAATATTCAACAACAACAACAACATCATCATCAACATCATCATCATCATCATCATCATAAACCACGGCTCCAGTCACTTATCAAACTCCTCTTTATCACATAATTTCAATAACACAAACTTCTCTTTGACAATGTTTACATTCCATTAGCCATTCCAGGTATGATAACTTATATTGAAACTGGTTTAATGTAAATTAAAAATGAAAAACCCCCAATCTAAGTTGTTAAATCATTAAATTAAGTTAAATTAACCATTTATAAGCATGCATCAATCGCTTGCATTAAGACAAACTATAACCTCAAATGGCCACTATCTTGCATATCTTCAGTTTGAAATGCTATTCCATTATTATAGCTGCACAGAAGAAATACTAGTGTACGAAAAACAACTTTATTATTCTTGTAAATGAATAGTTTGAAATCCTATTTCATTGCTCTACCTGCACGTAACAAATATGAGTGTATGTGAAACATCTATATTAAAAAAGAGAGGGTGTTTGTGTGATGGTTTTTGGTTCAAGAGGCAATTATAGTTCGTGGGATATTTAATAATAACTATGATCTGCTGGTGCGTGGTTTCTAGCTGCATTCATGGAAGTCTTATAATCCGTGATCAATCCCGCCTTGCCTACATTGACTCTTTCTTGGTTCGCCTTCTTTGATTGTGCACAACAACATCCTGGAGTTGGGACGTGGGGGTTACACTGAGGTGACGGAGAACAAGTAGAGGTAGGATATGCTCTTGCTGCCAATGCCCCGATGGAAGAATCAACATTTTGTTGCTGCGAAGGAGTTGGAACATGGCCATTGGGTTGAGTTCCAGGAGCACTGTCAGCTTTAAGTGATTTCCTTCCTCCTGCTATTGACGCCTGGACTGAAGAATGAACTTTTCTACTTTTTGTGGCTTTGCCGGAGTTGGAACATTTGGGTTGGGTTGAGTTCTAGGAGGACTATCAGCTTTAAGTGATTGCCATATTCCTCCTGCTGCCGACGCCTCAACCGAAGAATGAAATTTACTGCTTTTCTGTGGCTTTTGGGAAGTTGGAACATGTGGGTTGGTGTGAGTTCTGGGAGGAGCAGCAACAACCACATGTATTGGGACTTCCTTAAACAATAACGCAATCAAAAGTAGGGTTGGAGTGGCAGCCACAAGAAGACACATATTGGTTTTCATTTTCATTGGCAGTGGCATCATCTTTTTTACTGAATGAATCTTCGACTGAATGATCGGTTCGATAATGGATATATGGAAATAATGACTGTTATCAAAACGGCATCTATGACTAGTTTGCACTTGCAGATGAACTTGCGAATAATTTGATGCATACAATATACAATAATCAGAGGAAGGGATCATCTATAAATACATGAGCAGAGAGGGGAAGGAGCGGACTTGGACCAAAGTTTTGAGATTTGAAAATATGGACCGGAGTCAAATTAATTGTAGTATGGTCCATGGAGCGAGTCTTCATTCGTAGAGGACACGGGAGAGAACAACTCGTTGTGGCATGAGTTTGTGACTTGGCTTGCGACTTGGAACTGCACTGTGGTGTGACTTGGATCTACATTGGCTCCAATATTACAGCCTCGGTGTTGGCCATGGGGTCGAGGGCCTAGCCCTTGATCCCATTCATTTTTCCAAATGAACAACCCTGTAACATTATATACAAGTTCCACACTAACCTATTAAGTAACACCGGTAGGAGCCCTGGCTAGCTAAACTCTGTAAAGGCTTGGGCGGACTTGGAGTTCATGGGTTCGATTCCCATGGTCTCCACCAATTTTTGATAAAACGTACAACCAAAGGCCAATAGGGCTGCCATATGGAAGACCCTGATTTGTCCACGTATATGCCATGTCGTCCGAAACCTGTCCACATGGCACCTTGTGGGGCTGCCACATGTCCCAAATGATGAGTTTTTCTGCCATGTGGCACCCTGTGGGTGTGCCACGTGACCCCTTTTATTCCCTTTGTTTACATTAAATTTACCCTTTTTTTCGAATCTTTGAAACTCAGTATATTTTGCGTTTGGAGGTTGTTTCACGTGAAATAAGTGTTGTTGGAAAGCTGCTGATGATCTCTACGGGTATGTAAGCTTATTTACATATTTTGAATACTTTCATTTTGATCGAACTCTGAGATCCTCCTATATCAAACCTTCCCACTAGGAGTCTTTTGGGCCACCAAAAGGATGTGATCATAGAGAAAATGGGTGAGGGTATAAATCCGTCACTCTTCTAGTCTCTAGCCACCATGATTTGATTGGATGCATTCATTTGAGCCCCACACGAAGAAATTCCATGTCACCTCTTTGTGAATATCTGACCTTCTTTCCAAGTATAATATCTTCCTGAAGCTCATTGAGATATTCAGGAGCAAACTCATCAGCATAAGGTACTTGAACCTATTCATCTTGGTCCACAATCATAGGAGGATCATACAGTTTCAATTTTTCCACATTAACAATGAAATACATTTGCATATAAGGATGCAAATCTAACCGAAAAGCATATTACCAACTTGATCCAAAATTGTAAAAGGTCCATACTTGATTGGTTTCAACTTTCTCCCTTCATCTTGGAGTCGGTCCTTGCTGATATGAAGCCATACTCGATCACCAATTTGAAAATGATGATCCACCCGATGTTTATCATGTTTTTCTTTATACTTGGCCTGACTTGATTCTAGCTACTTTTGTACTGCTTGATGTATTAACTGGATCTACTGAATAAACTTCAAAGCTTTATCCGCATCAAATTGAACATATCCCACTAGATCTTTCCCATAAACAAAGTCTAAGGGAGACTTTGGAAAATAACCAAAACATGTCTCGAAAGGATACTTTTGTGTTGAAGAGTGCATAGCTCTGTTGTAGGCATGTTGAAAATAATGCAATTGTTCATCCCACAGCTTGGGATGCTTGGCACAATATCCTCGAAGAAGATGTACTACTGTCTGATTGACCACTTCAGTTTGGCTGTCAGGTTTGTGGATGAAATGTTGTGCTCTTCTTTAACTTTGTGTCCATAAGTTCCCATAAATATGACCAAAATTTCCCAAGGAAGCGGGAATCTCGATCAGAAATAATAGAAGTAGGTAGTCCAAAATGGACACATACATACTGGAAGAACAAATGAGCAGTCATCTCAACTATGATCTTCTTTTTAAAAGGCATTAGAATGCACATTTTACTGAATCTATCCACAACAACATATAAGTAATCATGTCCTTTTCTAGACATTGGAAACCCTCCTAGAAAATCCATTGAAAGACTTTCCCATGGACAGGAAGGAACGGGAAGTGGAGTGTACAAGACTAACTTTGTGTTACTTGGCTTACTTGTTGCACTAGCATAACACATCCTTTTATATACTTGGACACATTATCATTCATTCGAGGCCAAAGCAGCATTGGGGACATGTCAATGCCATGGAAAAGGGAAACAATGGTGAAGAAATGGGTCATGGGTTGTTTTCTTAATATACAAAGGAGCGCACACACGTTATTAACACATGCGTGTTGTAGGACATGCACACATTAATAATGCCGATGTGCACTTTAGGAACACATGTGCGTTCCTTTATCCACATGGTTTCTTACGTATATTTTTTGCAGTTGTTGAACTAGGAACACATGCATATGTTTTTATAGAGAGTGCACGCTATTGAATTTTAGTGCTAGCGCACTTTTGTTGCAATTAAAGTAGGTACCATCTTTCTACGAGGACTGCTGTCCTTTTTCAAAATAAGAATTTTTTTTTGTGTAAACATAAAATAATAATGATATATTCATGTATATCTCTTCAATACCTTACCAACAAATAAAGAACTCCAAAAAATGATCCCTAGATAGAAAGTTATTGCAAAAATACTAAAGCAATTTTTCCTATTAAAAATCATGTGCACACAATTTTAGAGCACGTGTCGGAAATTTAAATTCTAAAGTCCATGCATGTTCTTGTGCATGCCTACTTCGAGAAAAATGTGGAAGTTTGTGTGTTGGTTCAGAAGGAACTGAACCTATAGAAAAATGAACGTGTGCATGTTCTTGTGAATGTAGATGCATTCCTACAAGAGCATGTTCATGAAATCCTCATTGTCACTTTTGAGGCCATCAACTTTGTGCAAGTACCCAACAATCGATATATACAATTCCATCAAATCCAAAATGATTCTTGTGGTATTTTAGGTTAAAAAAGGTGATTTCCCTTCCTATTATTATTTTTTATAAGTAAGAGAGTAAAGCCTTTAATTAACTATAGAGTACAAAAATTGTACAGTTTGGGCTCAAAGGGACCCTACATGGAGTGAAAAATAGGTCCTTCTCAAGCTCTAAAATAGAGCTTTACCAGGTTCCAACATGTTCATATGTTTACCAGGTTCCAGCATGTTTAGAGGCAATACACAAAATCTATAGTTTTGAAAAAGAGAGTCTGGAATCTAAATTTGAGAAGCATACTACAATCTACAGAGCATAATAGAGCTAGCTAAAAATAATGGTTTAAAATAGAGTAAGGCCTACTTGAACAAGATCGGTCATTTAAAAAACAAACTAGACAATCTAGAAGCCAGTCTTCCATAGATAGAAATAGGATAACATAAGAAAATTTGAAAAAAGAGGATCAGGCTAGAGGAACCTTGTCGGCCATGGATGCTTTAACGTCCACGTATTCCATTGCCAAAGGAGATGCCGAGGTGCTTCCTGGAGCTGTGCTGCATATTTGGAAGGAAAATCCTTGCTGATGGACCATAATATCAAATTTTGCATGAAGGAGTTGAATCTCCTTCCTCATGTTTTTAATAGGTGCTAGCTCCTCCTTAAGGTTAGTTATAACCTGATATTTTTCTACAATCATGGATCCAAGAAGAGCTTTCATGGACCAATAAAGCTGTACTGAATGATGATATAATGCCAATATTGACCTGGTGTCCCCCGATTCTATGACCCATTTGGCCATCTTTTCTATATCTACCATGAACTATGAATCCTCAAACTAAGACTGAAATATGTGTTTTGTTGCCACAATTTCCTCCTTGAAGTGTTGGGGGTGTGTTGTAGGTAGATTATGGCCACCTAAACAACGTTTTATAGCTCCCATGAAGGCATTGATTTAGTCGTGGGCACCTTCCAACTTCTCCTAGAGCCCCTTCCCATGGTTAATTTGGACTACAAAATAACAATCCCTCTCCTCTACGCAATCACCCTACTAATACTGCTAAGCAAAACAACCAAAACCTCGCTTTAATAGCCAGGTTCCTCACAAATATTATCAATTAATAAACTCATTCTTCTCCCTATCCACGATCGAGGTATCCTTACAGTGCCGTGATGCCTTCCCTCGTAAAGGCTCATTATGAGCAAGTCTTACATAAACCAAATGTGATCCAAATGTGTACAGTTTGTAGCACTTCCTTCCCCTCCTATTGTGCGAACCTCCAAGATGAGATCATGAGTTCCATTAGCATACATAATAAACTGTTTCAAAATGGGCAGGCTATACTGACAATAGCTATTACATTGAGTTTTGATCCAAGATCTTTGGCAATGAGGCTGCCATTGAGGCTTGAGACTTGCATTGAGCCCCATGGAGATGGGGATGCCTTCTCATGACCATTGCACCCACCATGGGGGCTTGAGTCCTATTCCAAAATGTGATTTAAATCCTGTATTAATTCTAGGGATATAATCTTATCCCAACTGATACTTATTGCGATTGAGATGCGAGAAATTCCTTCATTGGAGATATTGTCTTCCAATTTATTGGCCTCTTTTTTTATGTGGAGAGGGATGAAAACTTCAAAGTGACTCAAAATGAGTTGAAGTTCTTGAATCCCTTGATCTAATATCCATCTAGTGGAGATATTATGAATTGGAGATCCATTGAGAAGTTTTTCTAACATTATTATGAGGATTTTAGAGTCTCCTTTGGCTTCTAAACAAGTGATCCTATACATTTATGTTTCCTTTAATCCATGAATCTGATCATGAAGCTCGACTACATTTTTGGTGTCGTGACCTATTTCCACTTCCACAATCCATTTAATAGAACCCCTACTATCCATCAAAGATTTCCTTTTGAGGATCCATCAATGTTTAGCTTGAAGTGTCCCATTTCTAGGGGTGACCAATGAGAGGGACTAACTGGAGAAACTAAGTTTCTTTTCTTCGAGGGAAAAGACAAAAGGGTGGAGAGACCTAAGTCCTGAAGGATGAGTATCTCAATACCTTCACAATTAAATTTACTTTAATCCCATTAATTGGTTTGAAGGATCTCTTTGATGTTGTTTATGATGATGATCCAAACCTTTTGAGGTGAGGTTGATAGATTTTGGAAATTCCTATGATTCCTTTATTTTCAGATGCCCCACAGGATAAATACCATATTCAATTCCCAGATTTTGTTCATGAGGGAAGTCTTGAAAGGTTCCTTTCTCCACTGAGCAATAGTTTCTTTTAGGCAATCCCTTTTGCGATTAGATTTGCGCAATAGGGAACCTTCTTTGTCCCAAATGATGGAATAAAAGGGGCATGAATTGAGAAGATGTTCAATGTTTTCTACTACCATAGAACATAGCTAACATGGAGAATATCCATGAAAACCTCTTTTCAAAATTTAATCCAGTTTAGTATATTTCTTTGCACCAACAACCAAAGAAAGGTACTGACTTTGTGCCAGAGGTTCTGCATACAAATGTTGTTCTAGAAAATATATGTTGGAATCTCATTATGACCATTGAAAAGAGCATAGGATTATTGAATGGTGAAAGTCCCAGCATGTTTAAATCCCCAATGTAGTTTATATGGACTGTCACGGGATTTAATTCATCGTTTGGAAAGCTTGTTCCATAGTTCTTCGAAATGAGGGTGGGTTTGATCCAGTCCCCATTCTTATTTAAATAACCAGTCTCTCCATTCCTACTAAATCCCTATTTCTCTCTAGTAATGCAAAACAAGATTGCATCCTCCATACATAAGTTTATCTCATATTTCCTTGTTTTGATCTTCATTCACCAGTTTAGGCATCTGCTTCTAGGAATCATTCCAAAAGAAGATTGAGTCACCTATATTTATCTCCCAGAAGCTGAATTGGGCAATAAAGGATTTTTCATCCCAAGTTGTTTTCCAGACTGGGGAACATGTTCTCCTCCCTTCTAAGTGAAATAGATGTTTAGGATCAATATCAAGATCGTATTTGGATCTCCAATTTTTTTCCATGAAGCATTGGAGTTTTGAATGAAGTGCCACCAAGTTTTTCCCCCATTACTAAATTAAGCTTTTTTGGGTCTCTCAACTTGAGGCTTGCATTAAGCTTGGGTTGGCATACTATGTCCTAGGAGACCAAGTCCCACTTTCTGTCCTGAGTATCCCCACTCCATAGGAAGGTATGATGAAGATATTTTATAGCCTTGAAAATGAGCTTTGGTGCTACCAAAACCGAGAAGAGGTAGAGCAGCATCGATTGAAACATTGAGTTGACAAAGATGAGCCAGTTGGGAAAATCTAGTGCTTTGAAAATCCAACTAGCTAGTTTCTTTTTTAGTTTGCAGAGAATTTCCTCCCAAGTGGCATTGCAAAGGAAGCTCTCAATGAGAGGGGCTCCCAAGTACTTGGATGGAAGAGAGCTCCTTTGGAAGCCTAAAATAGAAATGATACTAAGCTTTATACTGGGAGTAGTGTTAAAGAAAAAAAATTGTGATTTTAAAATATTGACAGTAGTACCTGAAGCATCAACAAAGTCTTTAAGGATTTTCTTTATGATCTTGTCTTCTCACACATTAGCGATTCCCACTAACATTGTGTCATACACGATTTGAAGGTGTGAGTGCATTTCATCCTGATCATGAAGTTGAAGGCCCATGAGAGTTCCATTGTTTATAGTAGCTTGCAGACTTCGTCATAGACCCTCTGCCACAAGCACAAAAAAGAAGGCCAAACAAGGGTGGCCTTGTCTTATGCCTTAGGATGGGGAAAAGAGTTCGAAATGGGAGCCATTGACTTTAGAACAGAGAAGAAGTCTAAGGAGTTGAGGGATAGGATCCATTTGACCCAATTAGGAATAAATCCACAAGCTAACATGATTTGGTGCATGTAACACCAAATTAGCTTGTCAAAATATTTGGAGATATCAAGCTTGATCATCATGCCTTCTTTGTGTTGATGTTTTAAGGAATGGATTACCTCATGAGTAAGGGTGATGTCATCAAGGATTTGGAGACCTTCTACGTATCCCGTTACAGTTGGGGGATATGATCCAGGGAAGAAGAGGCTTCATTCTAGAGGCAATGACCTTTATGATGATTTTGAAAATGACATTGTAGAGGGAAATCAACCTAAACTAGTTGGGATCCAAGGCATTTTATTGCTTTGGAATAAGGGTAAAAAAAGTGGAATTGAAATATTTTAGAACACTTGCCTCCTCTCGAGAGGATTCCACCACTTTGCATACATATTCTTTGGCAGATATGTATGTAAAAATTAAGTTGTGAATCGATTTGTACCCGAATGCTTCCCATCTAGCATATCTTTAACTACGGATTCTACCTTAATGAGGGTGATAGGTAGAAGAAGTCTAACATTTTGATCCTTAGTGACTAGCTTGGGGATGTGTTGGACAATTTTATTGATGGTTGTTTTTTTGTCTGCCACTTGTTCCTTGAGCAAGGCACTGTAGTGGTTATTTAGTAGGTATGCTATGCCTTTGTGAGTAGAGATAATTTCCCCCTATCTATTGTGTAACTTGTTAATTCTATTGTGATGCCTCCTTTGGAGAGTTGTATGGTGAAATAATTTGGTGTTTTTGTCTCCATGTTTTAGCCATCTCACTCCTGGATTTTGTTTCTAGTATCTTTCCTCCTTCCTATTTCTTTGGGATAATCGTTGGGCCAATTCATTTTCCTTGAGAGTACATTCTTTTTAATAGCTCCTTGATCTATGATTTCCTATTGAAGAATTACCATGTCATCATCAATATTTTTCATATCAACAAAATTGTTCCCAAATACTTTTTTGTTCCAGGTTTTGAGAATATTTTTTATATTTTTAACCGTTGTTGGAAACTTTACATAGAGGATCCTCTAGCTATATCAACCTCCTGCCACCATCTGTCGATGTTTTGATTGAAGTCTAGATGGTCCAGCCAGAATTTTTCGAAGCAAAAGTGTTTAAGCTTTGGAGAACTGGTGATGTCTAGATCAAGACTGATTGGCCAATGGTCTGAGCCTCTAGTAGGAAGGATGGAGGAGGTTGAGGTGAGTCCAAGTAGGAAGATATTTTCCATGAATAGGAATTGATCTAGTTTGGAGGCCACTTGTTTGGACCGCCTCTATTTTTATTCCAGGTTAATTTTCCATTCAAAGGCTCCATATCTATTAGATTAAGCTCGTTGATCATTGTATCAAAGTACTCGCATTCCTTCTCTAATATGTGAGTTCCTCCTTTTTTTTCTAGAAGATTGGAGATGATATTGAAGTCTCCTCCAATTACCCATTTTCTATTCATGAAGTGAGCTCCCAATTCTCGAAGAATGTTTAGGAATTCTTGTTTCTTGTTAGTTATTGAAGGTTCCTACACGTTGGTTATTACTCCTTCAAGATCCAATCCTACCATCCTGAAATTTGTTGAGATGGAGTGACGAGTCATGGTATGATTATCCATAGTAGTTTGAAATCCTATTTGATTAAGTTCGAGCCTACATGATTTATGTAAAAGGCAAGTCAAGTCAAGTATAAATAGAGTGCGGGAGGCACTCTATTTCATTACTCACTTCTCACTCATGCACTCAAGGAGGAGTGGCACACTATTGGAGGAGGAGGATCTGCTGCTAGGATATGTCTATCTCTTATGTTTGGGTTGTATCATTGCTCTATCTATCTCTGAGGAAGTTATTGGGGTTTTTCACCTTTATGGTTTTCCCCAAGTAAATCTTTGTGTCTCTTGTGTGCTTGCATTATTGTCTCCATGATTGTTATGCTGTAGATATGTTGTACATGTTGTTCTCTCAGTTAAGATCCTAGATCAGATTGAAGTAAATTCTGAAAATTTAACATGGTATTAGAGCTAGCCTAAAAGAAGGCATGATATGGCATGTATGACACTTGTTGCACTTACGATGCCAGGGCTTGATATAGCAAAAACCAGTCATTGTAGCACTTTCGCCATAAATCCGTTTTGGCAAAGTTTTCAGATCTGAAACCTTTACAGGTTGAAGATTAAATCTCCATGTACCTTTTGTCCAAAGGAAAACCTCTAATTCGTTGTACGTTGTGATTTATGATCTGTACAATATAGGGTTTCTGCCTCTTCCAGATCTGAGTCAAAATCAGGTGACCTTGGGAAAAAGGTCATAACTTGGGCTAGGAAGCTCCAAATGAAATTTCATAAAATGTGACAAGTAGTACACAGACTGTACTATCTCAAGAAAATTTTTCAAAGGTCGACGATGAACCAATGACACGTGGCACACCGTACAAGTTTGGTCTCCTGTATTATCTCATCAACGGGTCATGTTACGACACTTGGCATAACCCTCTCTTAGAGAATCCAATTGAGGTCAGACCTATTAGGATGGAAATAAAACAGGTTGGGCTATCTTAGGAAAAATTTTCATATGCCGAAGTTGAAACAGTGACACATGGAACACCGTACAAGTTCGCTCTCCTGTATTATCCCATAAACAGGTCACGTTGCGACACTTGGCATAACTCTCTCTTAGAGAATCCAATTGAGGTTAGACCTATCGGGATGGAAAGATAATAGGTCGGGTTATCGCAGGAAGCTTTTTCAGACCCTATGGATTGAACAGTTCGGAGTTACACTAGAAACAATCAGGTACATATTTCTGTCAAAACATAATTATTTTTGAGTACCTTCATTCATGGCTTCCGGAATTTAGGGCTTCAGAGAAAGTTGGATTTTTGTAATCGGAGACCACGGCTGGATGCTACTCATCAAAATTGAAATTTAGAGACCAAGATCAGAATTTTTGGTTTAGTAGAAGGCCGGGCTTGATCAGACCCTAGTTCGGGACTTTGATCAAAAAAGTGAAAAATTAGGGCTTCTGTAAAAATGGGAATTTTTGAAATCTGTGACCACGCCTAGAAGCTCCTCAGAAAAATAGAAGCTTCGAGCTTTGGATCAAACCTTTTGATTGGGAAGAAGAGTGGGCTTCATCAAACCCCAGTTCAGGGTCACGTCTAGTGAATCTAGAAGTTTCAAAGGCAAAATTGAGGAGTGAAACTTTGCAGTTTTGAAATTCTGAATATACCAGCTTGATCAGCTCATCAAGGCACATATTTCTATCCTTTCGGAAGTTTGAAATTCAAAGTTTGAATTTGTGGGGTTTCTGTGACAAACCCATATCCAGCTCTAGCTCCAGTTCTTGCAAATCAAGTGGATTGGGTTAATCCTAGAAGAAGATGGATTGACCACCTGCATAAGTGAAGAAGTTCCTGTTTCCGAGGGAGATGAGGCTAAGGCCTTACATAAGAATATTACAAGCGATCTGGACAAGTATGACTCATCGAGGTATGTTTCGATATTTTATGGTATGTTTGTCTTCATGTTATTATGGTTAGTACAATCTTGATTTTAGATTTATCGTATCACCTTAACAAAATTATGAATGCAAGATAGAAGATATTCATTGGTTAGGGTGTTGACACTTATGATTGTAATAATGCATTATGGTGTTGTATGAGGTTTACGTTGTCTGCTAACATAAAAGGTACACCAAGAAAGACAAATCATGTTCTACTTCAAGAACGTATGATCATGGTGACATGAAGACAAGGATTCATCCATTGTCATGGATCACATAGAGATCTACTTTCAAGGTATGTATAACTTGTTTCTACAATGGTTAACTTATGAGACATGCAGGTTACTAGCACAAGTCACTGAAGAGAACCATAAGACATTATGTGGGTATATTAGACATAACTAGCTAGCATGCTAATCCAAGTATGTTTTTCCTATATCAAGCTAGAATCCTACCTTGTGTTAGGATCTTATACTGTTGTGTTGTTCATGAAGTCATAGGTTTGAATAATCATGGTTGTATGCATATTATGTTTCTTACCATAATTGATGATATGACTAACCAGAAGAATCATGAAGGTATAGGTTTGAATAATCATGGGTTTTATGCATATTATATCTCTTATCTTGATTGATGATTCAACTAACCAGAAGAGTCCTATGATCAAATAAGAATATGTATGAGAATACTTCCCTGAAACCTTGAATACTAATGTTTATTATCCGTGAATGATCATGAATATACATGTTTAAGATTATTGTGTTTTGATAGTATTAAGATTATACTGATAAATGTGTGATTATGTATGAGACCTCAAGGATAACACAATGATGATACTAATAAGCATGCATAGTGATTAAGGATGGATGTAAGTTCAAGGATAGGTAATCCAGGAAGCAAAGATCAAGAAGGAACAGACTCTAGTTGTTCCTGCAAGAAAGCAAAGGAGCACACTTCAGTAGTTTCTGCAAGGATGCAGATATTCAGAGGGAGTTGACCACTTCTCACAATCCACATAAGAATGGAGTTGCAGAAAAGAATCCTGAGAGGGAGTCAACCCAACAAACAAACAAAGATAAGTATTTGAATTGTCATTACTTGCATATTTTATTGTTTAAATAATACTGTACAATAATGTATATACTAATGTTCCTAGAATTAGGTTGTGTATTATGCATATTAGAATAGTTGCATTGATGAACAGTATACTACTAATATGCATGGGTAAGTGGCCTATGGCACTGTACAACATTCCATTGCTACTTATCTAGAATGAAACCTCTTTGCTAACATGTTGGGAGTTGTGCACACTCTTAATAATGTTCTGGTAGAGATTGGAAGGCATCTAGAAAGTTACGGGATATGGATAAATGTTGTATTGAAGCATTGGCTAAGATAATTGCATGACTGTATGACATATTTCTTTATGTGTAAGAATTTGCTCTGAAAACTATGAGATGTTTTCTAATCATGCAATTTAACTTGTTGAGTAGGAAAGATCGTATGCCATCACCTACAAAAGAAGAACTACAACATTTGTTCAGCAACAAAATTATCTATTGAAGATATTGAAGTTCCCAGGATATGGGAAGAATGCCATGATCCGTCGATCATGAAGAATGATGTTTGGGATGTAGTCCCAAGACCAGAAGGGAATTCTGTTGTGACTTCCAAATGGAACTATCAGATCAAGCATGCCGCAGATGGCAGCATAGAGAAATATAAAAGTGATGAAATAGAAGATACACCAGATGGATTTCAAGACAACTTTCTTGAATGGTGTAGTTGAAGAAAAGTGTATGTGGTGCAGCCACTTGGTTCTGAGACACATGATAGGAAATCATATATGTGCAGAACTTGGTATGGTAGGATAGGCAGTTTTCTATCTAGTTTGGTCTTTACCAAGAGTAAAGCGGGTTCCGACCTTTACTACAAGGTTGAGGAAGGCAATCCAGTGATACTACTATGTGGATGACCTGTTTGTATCAGGTGAGGATAGATTGATTGCCGACACATAGCGGAAGCTTGCTGCCGAGTTCGAGTTGAGGAACTTGGGGATGATGCACTATTTGTTTTTGGCATGGAGGTGTGGCAGAGTGATGGAATCTTCCTTGGAAAAGGGAAGTATGCAGTAGAGATCCTGAAGAGGTTTGGGATGATGGACTGCAAGGCTATGGCCACACCTATGCAATCGAACCTGAAGCGTTTGTGTAATGCTTCATCTGAGCTGGTTGATATCACTATGTATCGTCAGATGATTGGGTCCTTGATGTACCCGATGAACACAAGACCAGATATTTGCTTTGCGGTGAACACATTGAGCTAGTTCCTGACAGATCCAAGGAGTGTTCACCTGGTTGCTGTAAAGCATGTTCTGAAGTACCTGAAGGGTACAGTGGATTATGGGCTCAAGTATGAAGCGAATCAAAAGTTTAACCTGCAGGGTTATGTTGATTCAGATTGGGCAGGCAGTGCTGCAGATAGGAAGAGCGCATTTGGGTGCTGCTTCAGTATGGGATCAGATGTGATCTCTTGGTTCAACAGGAAGCAGTCCTACGTAGCATTGAGTACAACTGAGGCAGAGTATGTTGCAGCCTATTCAGCTAGTTGTGAGGCAGTATGGCTACAGAAGCTACTATCTGAGTTATTTGATCTCCCGTTGGATGCTACTGGTATCTTCTGTGATAACCAAAGTTGTGTGAAGCTGTCCAAGAATCCAGTGTTTCATGACAGGTTGAAACACATAGAGATCAAATATCACTATATCAGGGATATGGTGTAGAGAGGAGCTGTGAAGCTCCTGTATGTTGCGACGGACGAGCAGATTGTAGATGTGCTGACGAAGCCACTAGCCAGGGTGAAGTTCGAGTACTTCAGAGAGAGGCTTGGCGTTCTTCAGATCGAGGACACTTCGAGGAAGAAGTGATGGACACATTTGTTGAAGCCATTCCAAGCATGTTGGAAGGAGGATCCTTCACATGGCTATGGATGTAAGCGCTGGAAGACGAGCATTAGGATGATGTTCTGGTTTCTGCTTGGATATGATCAGTTGGATCATTTATATGTATATGTATGTACGCATCATGTTGGATGCTGGATATGATCAGTTGGATCATTTATATGTATATGTATGTACGCATCATGTTGGATGTTGGATATGATCAGTTGGATCATTTATATGTATATGTATGTACACATCATGTTGGATGCTTGATATGATCAGTAGGATCATTTGTATGTATTTTGTATGCATCATGTTGGATGCTTGGACCATGTATCTATATATGTATCAGGTGGATACATTGTATGATCAGGTGGATCATGTATGGTGATATGTATCATGTATTTGTATTTGTATTAGGTGGATACATTGTATGATCAGGTGAATCATGTATGATGATATGTATCAGGTAGATACTTGGTATGCATCAGGTAGATGCATTATATGATCAGGATGATCATGGATGACAAGCTTCAGGATGTTGCTCCAGGTGACATGCACCAGGATGTTGCAGTGATGATGATCAGGATGATCATGTGTACATCAGGATGATGTATGGTGAGTATCAGGTTGATACTCTAAGGTCGTGGATCAGGTTGTGCAGATGAGCATATAATTTGGCCCTGGGAGATTTGCAGATAGTCTTTCGAGGTTTTGCCTATGTCATGTAATTCATTTCCCTGGGATATCTGGCAAATGCTCTTTCGAGTTTTTACTCTAGGAGGACATATAATTTGGCCCTAGGAGATCTGCAGATAGTATTTCGAGGTTTTTCCTATGGCATGTAATTCGTTGCCCTGGGATATCTGGAAGATGCTCTTTCGAGGTTTTGTCCTATGGCATATAATCTATCCCTGGGAGATCCAATAGGTTGGGCTGTGTGCCCGTAATCAATCTTGGGATGCTCTTGTGAGGTTTTGCCATGACCACATGTAATTCGTGCCCTGGGAGATCCTATAGGTAGAGCTATGTGCTTGTAACAGCCTGGGATGCTCTTGCGAGGTTTTGTGGTGAGGTCACATATAATATGGCCCTGTGAGATCTGCAGTTAGTCTTTTCAGGTTTTTCCTATGGCATGTAATTCATGCCCTGGGATATCTGGCAGATGCTCTTTCGAGGTTTTGTGACGCACATAATAAGTCCCGAGGATTCCACAATATGGCTAGTGATGACGAAGACCTACAGGTGGTGGGCCTACATCCAGTATGAAAAAGGACTGGCTCTGTAGAACTTCCTATGATGAGTAGATTCAGATATTGATTGAGATAGCAGCAGTAGTGACGATGATGATGACTCGATGACGATTATCCAGTGACGATGATCTAGAGAAGATGACTTGTGCTAGAAGACCTGTGTCGAGAAATACCTTCCTAGTTAAGAGGGAGTGTTGATGTATATGTAACTTCGGAATGTATTTCACATATATGCATATTGTATTCCTATAGAGATGTTATTATTCCTCTATACGGAAGTGTCATCATTTATATTGTAAATGTCGTAACTTATACTTGATGGGTTATTAGACCACCTTGTTGGGGTCGGCCCTGTATAAGTCATGTGGGTCAAAGGGTTATTAGACCACCCTATTGGGGGTCGGCCATGTGGGTCGAAGGGTTATTAGACCACCCTATTGGGGTTGGCCCAGTCAGCATTATGTTATGTGGTTAAGTTCGAGCCTACATGATTTATGTAAAAGGAAAGTCAAGTCAAGTATAAATAGAGTGTGGGAGGCACTCTATTTCATCACTCACTTCTCACTCATGCACTTAAGGAGGAGTGGTGCACTTATGGAGGAGGAGGATCTATTGCTAGGATATGTCTATCTCTTATGTTTGGGTTGTATCATTGCACTATCTATCTTTGAGGAAGTTATTGGGGTTTTCACCTTTATGGTTTTCCCCAAGTAAATTTGTGTGTCTCTTGTGTGCTTGCATTTTTGTCTCTATGATTTTTATGCTGTAGATATGCTGTACATGTTGTTCTCTTAGTTAAGATCCTAGATCAGATTGAAGTAAATTCTGAAAATTTAACACCATTTTGTGCGATCGATTAAATTCATGATGGCAGCAATCCATCCTCTTCTCAACCTTGATTTTGGAATAGGAACTCTACTGTCCAAGTAGCAAGGTAGTGCACAAGGGGACGCTAGTGCAAGAGTGCCTTGAAGAAATTGTTAAGTTGCAGAAGGCAACTCGATAGGACTGAGGAAGAGATCAACACCTTTCCTTTTGTAGAAGCAATGACAGTACCAAAGCAATGGATGAGACAAAAAATCCAATGAAGAAAGTGTGCATTCAACCTAGATGGCTTAGACTGGAAAGAAGACCAAATCAACTTGGAAGATGCTTCCCCATCCCATAGTGGATTCTCAGCAGAGTATTGTTGTAGTTGTTCGTGGTGGCCTTGACAGGAACCTGCCACCATCCTTTCACTGTGGAAATATACATGTGGCTCACTGCTTAGAAGTAGGTAGTGGAGTGTACAACACAAGCAGAGGTGCCCATTTAAGTAAAAGGTTTGACAGAGAAGGAGCCATTTTTCCCAAAGGATGAAATCTTCAATGGCAACATGCCATACTCTTCTCCACATTGATGTTGGAATAGGAGTTCCGATGTCCAAGAAGTAGGGAAGTGGGCAAGAGAGTGCTATTGCACGAGTGACTTGAAGAACTCATTAAGTTGCACAAGGTGACTTGATAGACTTGAAGAAGAGCTGATAAATTTCCTTGTGCAGAAGCAATGACAATGCCAAAGAAGTGGTTGAGACAGAAAATAAGTTGACCAAGAAAAAGTGTGCATTCACTCTAGATGTCTTAGACTGTAAAGAAAACCAAATCAACTTGGAAGATGCTTGCCTACCTCTGTGTATGGGAACCTCAGATGACACATACCACTCTTCAGACAAATTTGAGGCAACGAAAGTTCTGAAGTAGACATGCCTTTCTCAGAACACTTAAGCAAGAGGTATGGAATTCCTTTTGGCTAGGTCATCACTTAGTAGACTTTGGACATACTGTTGGAGCATTTGAGGGAAGCGGCCATGATGGCCATCATCCATCTTCTCAATGATAGTTGACTTAAGGCAGCTCACTACCTAGAAGTTGGCAATAGAGCTTAAGTGGACAAATAAATAGTGCCAATATCAATGAAGTAGTTTTAAGTGTTAGGTTGTAGTAGGTGTGACTTAACAGTTTTTAAGTGAAGGTGGTGGTGACCTTGCCTGGGTCTAGCAAAATTGTACAGATAGACCAAGAAGAAGAAATTATTGAAAGATGTTTTGTGAATTGTGGTTCAATTGTAGGTTTGAGAAAGGTGATTAGTGTTTGTGAGACATTCCTTATTTGTATATGCTTGCTAAAGAACATGCAAACAAAGACACCTAGAACCATGATTGTATGTAGAAAATAAGAAATGCTCACAATCGACATAGAGCAAATTGAGGGCATGCTGAGTTCCAAACATCACAAAGAGTAGATAATTCGAAAGCCCATGAGATTGAAAGAACTGCAGATTTATTTCTAAATAAAATGCTTCCTTTTACTATTAATTTTTAACATAACATATATGTACAAGGTGGTTTGCACAAAATAATGCAGGCCACATTACATTGTACACCTTTGTCACAAGTAAAAATACTTAGAAACTAAAAGGGAAGGCATGAGAGCCAAACCACAAAATTGTCATCAAGGATTCATAGGAGCTAATAGCTATCATCAAAGGATACATAATGTGAAATATTCAGAACTAAAAAAATTAAAATCATGGCCAACTGGCCAGCATGAATGGTTACATCAAGTTGTAGTAGTAAGTAGGCTCATATTGGGTGGGGGTCATCTTTGTCCTTGGGGGCGACCCCAAAACTTCAATCACAAGTTTAACATTGTTGATGATGGGCTGCCATATTTTGTGGCCCCACATGGGCTTAAGAGTCTTCTCTACCTTAGATATTTCTCATGACAAGAATGAAAAAGTATCATTCTAGTCGGCCTAAGGGGACCATTGTAAAATATTGCATGATCAGGAAGACATTGAGTAGGACCATGCAGTAGAAGACCAACTCCAAATCGCAAAAATAAGGATAGTGGGTTGTAGAATAAAAATACATCCTTTTGCAATTATTTCGAGCACAAAGGACACATGAAAGGTGATTGCTGCAGAATGCATATAGAAAATCTATATCGTGACAAAGCTAGATCTAGCAACGGACCAAAAATGTAAATATGCAGAATAAGATTTCTTGTTTACGTTTCTGGGATTAGATCTGGCAACATGTTCTTTATTTTTTGATAAAGAAAATGGGCTAATAAACTAGAGGCCACATCTTTCTTTCATGATGGGAAAAGGTTTTAGAATGACTCTACATAGCCTTTAGTGCACTAGTAATCAATTTGGAACACATTTTCATCAATTAACAATGAAAACATTAAAAAAAATCTCTAAATATAAAATATAAAATCACAATTCCCACCCAATTTTTTTTATCTTTTAAACATTTTGTGATTCCATTTCTTTAATCCCTATCCAAGCCACGACCTTAGTCTCCTTTGTGTTTGAACTAAACTCACCAAGATACAAATAACATATCCACTAACCCCAACGAGAGACATAATATATCTTTAAAAAAATGTTTTGAAAACTTAATAAGGATGTAGTTCCAGAACGAAAATTTCCATACCCTTTGAATTAGGCCAGTTCCCAGCCAGTGATAACCGAAACAACATGCAATGCCTACTTCCAGCTGTTGAATGTTTCAATGTGAAATCTCTTTTACCTCCCATGCCGTTCGAAATCCCACTACGTTTAATCCACTAGGAATCTGAATGCTCAATGTCGAAAAACAGAGGGGATGCCCTTTTGCCAATATTCACCATTTCATACAACTTAGACAAACATGAAATGTCATGCTTTCTCCTACCATATAAAACCTCTTCTTTTTCTACCTCTGGGTTCTTTACAAATTCCCTTATTCTGCAAGACTTGAGCACCTTGTACAGATTATCCACAAATCTATTCGTCTATATATTATTGTTCTGATATTTGATGAATACATCATGTTGAATATGCCCATGATGAATACAGTCTCAGTAATTCTTTTTTGAGGAATCCCTATATATCTACAAACAATAATAAACTATAAATAAGTCAAAATAAAGGCGGTTCAAAGTAATATAGGCGGATAATAGGGCATTAATGTCTCTCAATAATCCCATCAAACTGCTCACTCCAACACAAAGCTATTATCCAAATCCTGGTTACCCTTAAGACCAATTGTGTATACAAATTAACACTCAAAAGCCAAAATTTTAAAAACCTCCATGAAAATATACCGGAACATTAACGATTAACAGACAAAAATCAATATTAGCATCATAAAAAGCCAAGATGATGATGAGCATTAGAAACCCTTGATGTTCCACTAAAGTTCCCATCTAATGATTAGCATCATAAACCCCTACTTCCTTCCACTATACAACCATTAGATCCCCAAGGGAGAAAACTAAAGGCCAATGAATTTAACCCCAATATGCTTCCTTGATCAGCTCATCAATCCAAGTGCTCCAAATTATGGAAAGTGGATGGAAATTTGGCTTTGAGAATTGCCAATAGTTATCATCCGCAAGAATGATGGCTCCTCCCTCACACAAGGGTATCTATCACTCATTGTCTATCAATGGCATGTTCATTGTCACTCACTGATATCATGCTCAACAGAGCGAACCCACCATCGCTCACTATGGGCCAGGTTTCTCATACTTCCCCCTAATTTTAATGCAACTCTACTTTGCATTTCCACACCAAATGCCTTTTTTTTATTTTGTCTTATGAGGGTGATGTAGAGGCCAGTGGAAGAGCAAGTTTAATTGAATTGAAATTTCTGTTTAAAGTTTGTTGCTTAAAATGAAATAATCCTCATGCAGCTGGATTGGACTAGACAATGTTATCATCTCACTCTAGACACATTTAGAATGGTTTTGATGGAGTTGAAATCGTTATTTGGGTGATGATAGGGGTTTGGACTAGATGGGGTTGATAAAACACAGATTAAAACAGACAAACACTGAGAGACAATTCAAAAAGTAGACACCACACACAATAAGCATAATACATAGCTAGATGAGTAGCATGAGGATGACCAACCTTGTCTTCAAACAGGTCATCATTGCTAGTTATTTTCATGGTAACATCTTTGCTCTTTAAAAAGTTTTGAAGGAAGGTCCTAGTGGTAATAAAAACATACCAGGCATTGCATTATTATTTATTTACTACCACAGTCATTTAATTTGTGGTTGGTGAACATTGATATGCCACAAGTTAAGTGCAATGAACAAGTTATTTGTTACTTATCTCCACGCTTAGTTGTAATCACTCATTGCTTCATCTTATCATACTTGCTAATCCATCCCAAATTCTAAAATATAAGCAACTATCTTTGTAATAAAATAAATTACATGATGTGAAATAGTGTCTACAACCTTTTTTATTTAGATCTTTCTGCTTGTTGAAAGTATCCACGAAAACCATATTACCTATCTATTCCAACTATGCCATTTAATGCTACCTTCTAGACTTGTCCATATCATACAGTCTAATAACCAAGAAACAGTATAATCCTTAACAAGGGTTCTTTTAGAGAAAATAAACAACCTTTAATTTATCCTTTTGGAGGATTTGAGGTACTATCACAGTAATAATTAATTTATTGGCTAAGATTTTCTATATATTCCGGCTCTTACATGGAATGCAAGGATTTCTCCTTCCATAGCAATTCTCGGTGGTATGTGCTTTCGGCACTAGAATGTCTCAAAAGTACATGAAAATGGTTGAATTTGGGATGTTTACCATGCTAAGTTCTAGTACATGGGCTAAATTTTCTCTATAAGTTTGAATATTGGGTTGTTACGGGATCCAGGGAGTACACTAATGTTTAGCCGCATCTTCATTGTCTGGTAGGACGGTCACAAACGATAGGAAATGAAATAATCTTTAGTAAAATTGAAGTTGTATTAAAGAAATTATACTTCATCTGCATGACTAGAACTCTTTTACTATGCAAATGGATGCATATTTTCCAAGTAAACTTAAAAATTTATCCTGGATAACATAGGGAGTCTGTAGTGAAAAGCTTCAAGTTTGTCTAGTGCATTGCTTAAGCTTAAGAATGTTGAAAACTAGATATATGGAATTAAAGGACGAACATACAGGACAGTCCTAATGACAACTGGAAATGGGTAGACAAAACATTTGAGAAAAGGATGCTGAAGGCAATTAGTGCTGAGGTTATTAGACCGAGCAGTGTTGTGAGGCATATTGAAAGGGAACAAATTTGTGAGGTGTATGAACACTAGTTCTCTGTTTTTAAGTAGAAAAAATGTGTATAACAATAACCAAAAGTTTATTCATTTTTTATTAATGTATGCACAGTATGGAGAATTAATAACAAAACACATTATTATTAGGATTTTCAATCCTTAATGAAATGAAATGTCCATAAATAACAAATGAAAAATTAGTATAGAAAGGCAACTAAAGAAACACCACAAGCAACACATATCTATTATCAAATGCCATAACTAATTGATATCATGTTTACACAATGTGAACAACACAAGATCAATCCAAAAATGCTCCAGTATTTCAACAAATATATTTTGTCATGGAATATAAGGAACATCTACATCTAATCAGAGAGAAAGAATACTAACCTTTTCTCAGTGATAACAGTGGGGTCTTCTTTAATTTGTTCTCTGAAGTTGCACTCACTAGCCAACTGAACTCATATTCCCACTTAGCCACTCATGATTAACCATCTGGAGTCAAATTATGAAAGTTGTCTTGATAAAAAATTAAAAGCAAAAAATTATAATAATAACAAAATTTTGAATAAATTGATAGAAAGATTTCATTGATCCCCATGGTATTCCCAACACTCACTCGATTGCAAGTGTAAAGTATTATTACCAAGATGTCATAAGTGTTTTCAATCTCCGTCTCTTCCCAGAAGTGTATTGTTTACATTTCTAGGTTCCCTTTTTAGTTCTCTACATTTAGAGAAGTGTCTTTTATACTTCATGTTATCAACACCAAGTGATACCAAATTTTCAAGTCCTGAACAACAAACCAAAAAACAATTTCAGATATTTTAATGTCATAAAAACAGTTTGTAAAGAAATGGGAACAAGTGCTATAGAGAACAAACTCCAATAACATCGTGAACTTGGTTAGGAGATTTTTAAAACGAAAGAGAGGAGTATATAATTTGAATAGGTTTAATTGTTACAATTTTAAATATTATTTATATATATATTTTTTAATTTAAAGGTAGAGAAACTTATTATAACTTATTTGTTAGTAGGTAGTGAAAATAGCTATTACTAATCATTGTCCTAATGTGAGAGAATATTAAATGTAGCATAAGTATTCCATCTTCAGTATAAATGGTACTGATACAAAATACTTTCAAAAGCTAAGATGGATCTCTGTCACAATATAAAATGTAATGTTTGAGAGTAGTTTTAATGTACATTGTTTACACATGTGATTGAAATGTTATACATTCATGTTACTTGTGGAAATAACAGTGACACCATCTACTTAGTGGGTTTCAATATTGTATATTACACTATTAAAAAACCATCTCATCTCTGTTTAGTTTGTTGGTATTTAATTTTTTTTATACCTTTATCTATAAAAGCCAAAAAAAAAATTCCATGTTCAGGTTTTTTATCCCTTTCCCTGTAAAAGCTGCCACATAAATATTGAGATACAATTTGACATAGTAGTTAGATTACAAAGTTACAACCTTGAGTTTTTTAGACCACTTTGCAGCTATGAACCTTACAGGTGACCACTTTGCAGCTATTAGCTATGAACCTTACAGGAGATCTCATCCCTTGAAATGATCAATATATATCTGACATATATTTCTTTGAAATTTTATTTGTACATTATTAATTAATGAGGCATATATATATATATATATCCTTTCATATTTTTTTGAAAATTTCTTTGTGCATTCCAAACTCACCTGGAATAGACATTGGTAATGAATATAGTAGAAGTCAAGATTAGTCAATCTTAAGGAATCCTCCCATGTACAGAAATATGCAGAGAACAAAATTGCTTACACAATCTAAACCTTAATCTTTGTTTTTTTAAATGTAAGTCTACCTAGAAAACTAAACCTTGTCATTCTACGCAATAATGTTCCATTCAATAAACATGCATTCTCAGTAGGAAAGTGAGATTACAAGGCATAGAAATGCCATATATCTAAATGGATTCAAAATATAAGACCATACTTGTCAAATTTGTTTGGAATTCAAACCTACATTCACTTGGGACTCCACACTTTAAGATATTCATTTTTCCTAAATGATATAGCGGCCAGAGTTCCTGAATATTGGCTAGAGTGTTAACACCCAAAAAGCGCTCACTACCTCATTTACCCCATTACATGACTCATTTGTCCATATTTCCTACCATATTTGCCTCCAAAACCTTAAAAAGCCTCCAAAAGGCCAAAAAACCCCTTTTTTTCCCCAAAATAATCCAAAATTCCTCCAAAATAGCAAAAACCCTCTAAAAAGGGAGTAAAAAATACAAAAAAGAGGAAAAAGAGGGAAAAAGGAAGCAAAACCCTATACAGTTGACCTAAATGGTGCACATAACATAATGCTGACTGGGTCGACCCCCAATAGGGTGGTCTAATAACCCTTCGACCCACATGGATGACCCCCAATAGGGTGGTCTAATAACCCTTTGACCACATGACCTATACAAGGCCGACCCCAACAAGGTGGTCTAATAACCCATCAAATATAAGTTACGACATTTACAATATAAATGACGACACTTCCGTATAGAGGAATAATAACATCTCTATAGGAATACAATATACATATATGTGAAATACATTCTGAAGTTACATATACATCAATAAATGGCTCATCATCTGTCCAACCTTTCACTAAAATGGATACCTTTGTTTGTGCCATAGGCTCCACTGCCTCCTCCTAGGAAGCAAGCCACATTTATCTTTCAACAGTAAAAGGATGGTGTCAGTCTTCTGCCAAGGCCACTGCCAACAATTGCATCAAAAAACTCTGAACAGAATCCACTATGGCACTATGGGATTCACCTTAGGAAACTACTGTTCCTGATCGTCTGCCTTGAACTTGTCCAAACCCGCTATCAAGGCACTTGGGACCTCTAGTGCCACCTTTTGATGTATGCACTCGGGTTTTTTCTTCAATCTTGGCACTTGGAATTCTTCCAAGTCTTGCTAAACCCTAAACCGTAAACCTCTAAAAGACAAACAATGGCCAAATGTTTTTGGATCCAATGGAAATAAGTTACGTTCTTACCTCTGGACTTGGGTAATTTTGATTGCTTCCTTGCTGTGATGTTAGCATCCTTTCAACCAATTCCATTTGCAGTGCCCAAGTTTCGACTTGGTCTATTGTAGTTGGTTTAATACAGACTGCTTTTAATACTTTCCTCTGAGAACATAGTCGATCGGTCCTATGTTTCATTATATTCTAGAAATCTTGTCAGTTCATGTAAATGCAGCACCTCGACATCTAACAACTGAGGCTGAAACATTTATTTTTGCAACACTAATACATGAGGTAAGCCATCTGTATTTTTATTGACTAATTTATGAGTCATTTGTTCTTGTTGAGGCAACTGATGAGTGGGGATCATGACATACACCCAAAAATAGATTGCTTATTCACTATCTTGTTCAAATTAAATATTAGTGAACCCAGACAAAAAATAATATATTCATTCACACAAACATTAGCATGTCTATATTAGCAATGAATCAACTCCAGATTCCCGTTAAGTTTATGAAAATGTATGACATTGTATGGACAACTTGAAGTTGAGCAAAATATTTAAGCAACTGACTATTCAAGTATTCACAATCTCATATTATGGCATTTATCATCTAGTTAAGGGATACACACGTTTTGTCTTCTAGTTTATTCATATTGTCTATATTGAACAAAGTACATAAATTCTCAGTGGAAGAGACAAACAAGGAAGATGATTCTTCTTGAATATTGGCCTTCCAAGCACAAACTATTGAGCTCCTCAAATACATCAATATGTCATGTCTACAATAAGAATAAGAATCACTGCACTATGTTATGAAATGCATATCACATGATTGAAATTTGTGTCTGCAAATTGTATGCAAAAATTTTCAGCATTTTTGTTGTTTTAGTAAGTAATCGAAAAGTTTGAAACTATAGTTCTTATGCCTTGTGAAGATTGCAAAGAGCAGGTTGCTCTTGCATGATAATCTGTAGATATTTGGTTACATGTGGATATCCTGTTATAATCATCTCTTGAACATTCTTATCGTCTTTTCTTAGGCTTAAAAATAATGCAATATGAGTGTTAATATTGCTCATCTCCCTAATTCTTAAAGGGTGCTAGCTCAATGGTAGAGTGCCTACCTTACAAGCAGGAGGTTGGTGGTTCGAATCCTCCGTACACTATTGATATTGCAATATTGGTATTTTTAATAAAATATATTTTATTATGATTTATTATGGCTATAGAGGGGGTTTCAAACCATCTTTGTATGTTTCTACAAGGGGGTTTCTAAGCCACCTTCATATGTCACTACGAGGGGGGGTTGTAACCGCCCCAAAAGGTTTGTAATAAATACTTTTAGGGGGGGTTCTGAACTGCCCCTATAGGCATCTACGAGGGGGGTTACAAACCGCCCCTATAGGCATCTACAAGGGGGGTTCCAAACTGCCACTACAGGCCTCTACGAGGGGGGTTTCAAACTGCCTCTATAGGCCTATACGGGGAGGGGGGGGGGGTTCAAAACCACCCCTATAAGCCTCTACGAGGGGGGTTCTAAACTGCCCCTATAGGCCTCTACAAGGGGGGTTCCAAACCGCCCCTATAGGACTATACGAGGGGGGTTCACAACCGCCCCTATAGGCCTCTACGAGGGGGGTTCCAAATCGCCCCTATAGATTTGTATGAGGGGGCTTATGAGGGGGGTTCACAACCGCCCTCATAGGTCTCTATGAAGGGGTATACGAGGGGGGTTTATAACCGCCTCTGTAGACCTCTACGAGGGGGGTCACAAACCGCCCCCAAAAGTAACTTTTGGGGGTGGTTCCAATCTCGTCAAAAACCACCCTTAAAGGGAAAAAATTTTAACATCGGTGCCTTTAGGGGTGGTTTTCCCAAAACCGCCCCCAAAGTTAAAACCCCCCCCCATAGGTCACTTTTGGGGGCGGAAAACAACCCCCCCTAACGGCCAAAAATGTAGTAGTGATTAATAATAATGAGCCCTAATGTTCGAGTACAATCCTATCAATGAGAATGAATGAATTGAAGTTGGGCACTGAAAGGAATCAATTAGTCATGAAAGGAATCAATTAGTCATGGACCACAATCCTACAATAGTATGCAGGTTTTCATTTCTTCCTTATGTACTGGTACCCATGACACTTAAAGACTTGCAAACCCTAAGATGTGATGACCATTGAAGATGATGGCACTTGGACTCTTGCTACATCCTTGGATGGCAATGTGGAGGACACCCCTATTCTTGAGGACATGAGGTTGATCTTTGAAGGAGTCATGGGTTAAACAAAAAATAAAAACAAAAATAAAAAATAACAAACCTAACCTACAAATCTGCCCTAATTCAAGAATATGGGTATTGGATGACAAGATATGGCAAGGACATGGCAAACACATGGAAGATATTTTTTGTAGTTAAAGTCAATACACAAATGCAGTATAATATGAAGTTGCATGACTTCATGCATTTAAGGTGATGTTTGGACCTCCATACTTATGGGGAAAAGGGTTGCAACCTTCTACAATAAAAACAACAAATTTTTTTTGCTTAAATGTGATAAGGCCTACCTCACCAAAGCACATACATGGAGAGGAAGAACACATTTGGTAGAAATGGAACAAGAGAAAACTAGTAACTCAAAGGCGCAAATAAGAAGTAGCTAAACTATTTGACCAATGGAATGTTGAACTTGAAAAAAAAAAGGTGGAGACTCTATACTTCAATCTCCTCCATATTTCATATTTTAGAGGCCAAAAGCTTCCCAATGGGAAGGTTGCACCCAAAAGGGATTCGAGACAAATTTGAATGGAATAGAAATTAAGTCAAAGTAAAAAACATAAACGGGGATGAGAAGCATAACAATGTGCATCGCAAATGACAAAGAGGTGAGGGTGATTGTTAACATCTTGGTCACACACCCAACTTGGATACGCTGTAAAAAACCTAAAAATTTCCTATAGATTAGACTGCAAAAACCCTAGAGGGCCATGATACGCTGTAATTCTCTATAAATGTTGGTAATAATAGATTGAGCATCGCTATTCAAATTTGCTTTCCCCAAATTGGGTCATAAGGCCATAAATCGTAGTCTCACATCGTTGATGTCAATGTGCATATTTTTAGTTATGCGAGTATTCTTTGTTGTTTTGGTCTGAATGCTAGCATATAGCTCTCACTAAATTTGTTTATTTTGTTTCCAATGAAATTTTTGTTTTCCTTACTATCAAACAAATAACTACTACCGTGCAAGCACCTAAATGAGAAATGCCCTACTCGGTGAGAGCTGCATAGGTCATGGGTAGTGTGCGTCCCTACAGTTGTTCCAACAGGCCCACACATTGGATAAAAGGAAAGGGGTTTGGCCCCGCAAGGCATGTTTGTGCTCCGCAAGACATTGTTTCACACCCAAATGAAAAATGCGCTACTCAATCCATAGCTAATTGCATTTATTAAAACTTCAAATGAAGATGAATGAATAACAAGGGTTTGCTAGTTTATAATGAACTAAACTTGGTCATTGTGATCCTCCCCTGCTCGCGGCTGAATGAGAAATTCTCCACTCGCACCCAAATCAAAAATGCGCTTCTCAATCTCAGTCTTATTATTGGTCTTGTAGCTGCTCACATTAACGTGGTCTCACTATTGGAATAAACACGAAATTATGGCCTACTCGCTCTCTACTCCTCTTATAGTTTCTATGCTTGGAATCCTTCTCCCCTTTCATAATTGCAAACCTTCTCTCCCACTGCTTGCTCATTGGGTCACTCCCATAGCTTGCTTGTTGGGTCACTCCCTCTCCCTTGCAGCAATTTCAAACTGCCTCTCCCACTATCCAGTAGTCGAAACCACAACCAAAAATGAAAACTATCTACTGGTCCAAACCACCTCTTAGCTCATTGTTTGCACGTCAGGTCACTCCCCCTCCCCTGTCGCAATGTCACAATTCCTCCCGTTGAGAGAACGTCGAGAGCAGGTGGAGAATAGGTCAATCTATGCTCCAAATCAAGAGCAGAATGAGAGCAGGTCTACCAAATCGAAAACTCCTGCGCAAGGTTTATGTTTTGGTTTTATGAAATGCATATGGGGTTTTTTAATTGTTATATAATGTTTTGTTATATATATTATGTTTTTCTAATTGTTATATATAATTTTTTTAATTGTGAAAATATATATATTTTTTTATATATATTATGTTTTTTTTGTTATATATAATGTTTTTTTAAATTGTTATATATATAATTTTTTTTCAATTGTCAAAATTTATTACATGAATTCTATTAGTTAGGTCAAAAATTGTGTTAAGAGTTCATTTGGAAATATAGGTTAAACATTTTATTTCAAAAAAAGAATCTTGGTCTTGAGCTCTGGAAGATATTGGTCCTAAACAGTGGTTAGATCCTTAGCTACTCCTATTAATTGGTTATATCTTGAACTTAAGCTCAAAGATGATCTTGGTCCTAATTATATGTCTAATCATGATCTTAATCTCAAGCCCTAGTATTGATTAATTTCTGCTCAAGTAGGTAATGTCTTCGTAACATATGTAATCATTTTTACAAGCTCAAGTCACAATCTTGAAGTTATAACCTTGTTGTATAAATAATGGATGAACATAGTTCAATTAGAAAATGAAATATGTTTTATAAAGAAAACCTTATTTAAAATAAAAAAATGCATTAAGAATTAACGTTGTATCATGATTAACGTTATCGTCATCATTAATCTTCATCATCATCATCATCATCGTAAGCATCATCATTAACATCGTCGTTGTCATTAATTAGCATCATCATCATAAACAACGCCATTTTCATCGTCTTTGTCATCATAACCACCATCCCAATCATCATCATCAATGTGATCATCATGATAATCATTGTCATCATCATCAAGAAAATCATTGTCATCATAAGCATCATCATCATGTAATTCACGACTAAAAGTGAGTAGGTTTTCAACATTGAACTTTATTCATGTAATTCTATTAATTTTGTGTCTTTATCTTTATTACTCACCTTAAATTCAAAATATTACTTATGATTTCCATCCAACATCACATCTAGTGGCTTTTGGCTATTTTTCAACCTAATTATTGCCTACATTGAGTTAATATGGACTATATTAGCTTAGAAGAGTGAGATTGCCTAATTATATTATGTTTTATAATAAGATATAAAGATATTTTATGATCATTCAAAATTAACATATATTCATCTTAACCATTAATAATATAAAAAATAGCTATAGAACGTCCATGATGATGATGATGATGATGATGGATCCGATGACCTCGCAATACCACCGACGACAAGAGGCGTTGGATATCATACTTATGACCTCAAAAGAATCCGACGATGACAACATCCATGATGATGATGATGATGATGATGATGATGATGATGTTGATGATGATGATGATAATGACGATGAGGATGATGATGACGATGATGATGACGTTGGTATTTCTAGGTAGCTATGTCGGATATCATACAACGATGGTGACCATGATGAAGATGAATATGATGACGATGATGAAGATGACGATGATGATGACGACGATCAATGATGACGACGATGATGATGATGATGATGAAGATGTTGATGATGATGAGAAACCTGATGATGATGACGATGATGATGATGAGGATGATGATGATGATGATGATCACAATGATAATGATGATGGTGATCATGATGATGACGATGAACATGATGCTGCTGATGATGATGTCGATGAAGACAATGATGAAGATGATGATCAAGATGATGAAGATGATGATGAAGAAGAAAAAGATGATGATGATGAAGATGATGATGAAGATGACGATGACGAGGATGATGATGATGATGATGATGATGATGATGATGATGATGATGGCATTTCCTTACTAAGCTTCTCTATGTTTTGAGAATAAATTAATATTCTCTACTTAATAGGGCCAACCACATGAAGGTGGAAGCTCTTATGGCCCCTCCCCCCCTCACATCACTCTCAATTCCCCATAACCCAACAAAAATATCTATGCAAAAAAACTTTAAATGTGTTTTTTGACATACTCTATAACAAGCAATGTTTCTAATTATATCATAAGGAAAATGGAAACTCACTAAGAAACTGTTAATTTATTATTACTGCATACCTCATAAACTTCAATGGTCTTCACCATCTTCTTCATCTTATTCATCGTCTGTACTATAATCCAATGATCCAGATTCAACATTGTAAGGATTGGACATATCATCCTCGTCATTGATATCAGTTACGATCATCATGTCATCGTTGATATCATCTTCATGGACATTATCTAATGCATCATTTGATTCAATAAGTTCTTCGATCATCTAACTCATGTTGATCATGACCATCTTCTACAACGTCTTCTTCTTCGAGAACGTCTTCATTACCTTCATCTACGTCATACTTTACTGGCCTTCCCCTTGGATTGTGTCTCATACCAAATGACCAACCCGCTCTACCCGGAACCTCAAAGTAAAATGCCTATTCACATTGGGTTGGAAGAACATAGGGCTCCATTCCTGGCTCAAACAACCTTGTATTTACCATGGTAAATCCATTATCATGTTCAATTATTGTTTTATCGGGATAGCATTGATTCAATCAACACCTGTACCATTTGAAAACAAACAGAAATACCTTGAAGGATTTAAATTCACACTGAAGAATGTCTTCCAGATACCCATAGTATCGATTTTCAGAGAGTTCTAGATGTCTGTCACTTTTAGAAGAAACATTGGTCACCTCAAAAACTGTAGATATCCCACAATCAGATGTTTTCTTTGTTTCATCCAACTTTTTGGTGCGATATCTACATCCATTACACCATATAGCCTTATGGTGTTTTACCTACAACAAGCCATATAGGAAAAGATTACATAATGATCCAATATTTATGATTAACTAGTGTTGCATGTTTATAATGCCATACAAGGATTAAAAATATCAGTGTGACGTACAATGACATTATTTTTTACAAAAAAAATAGTGTGGATGATTAATATGCTTACCTGCTTATCTTTTAAACCTCTTGCTAAATCGATTTCCCTTTGTGTTAGATTGGTGTCTCCATTGCGATGTGCAGCTTTAACCAATGAAACCACACCTTCCCATGATATTCCATGACCATATTGTTCACATCGTTCGATCCATACCTTCATCCAGTCAAGATTGTTTGCGATGTATAAATGAATTGCATCCCACTCTCGACCAACTGTTTGATGACAATAAAATTAAAATTCAATACAAATGTATAGTAACTTAACAAATTACTATACTTTATAGTAAGTTTAAAGTATATTACACTCTAAATTGAAGCAAAAAACTTGAATATAAAAATAGAATATGCATGATATTATATATACATAAAAATCACCAGTCAAATGTGTTATATTACCTTTCACCTTCCTCGATCTACCTTTCCCCTTCGGATACTCCCCTTCTAAACTCTTATTGGATTCCAAATCACAAATGCGACATAAATTGAGCTTTTCTGCTAATTTAGGAAGATATTCACTAATATACAACATGTTTTGGTATACCATATATCCATCCATCATAGAACCCTCAGCATATGCTCGTTGTCTAACCAAACCCTTCATAAATTTCAAGTGCCTCTTAACCATCCACATGGACCTTGAGTGCACAGGTCCACACAGTTCAATCTCCTCAAGTTGGTGTATGAGGTAGTGTTCTCATGCATTGAAAAATGCTGAAGGTAGATGCTTCTGCATTTCACACATGAGACGAGGAATTCTTTAGATGACAATCATCTACAAGTGACATGACAACCAAATCAAGAGATTAAAGGAAAAAATCATTATATCATGTAAAATGAATTACAGAATGAAAATCAAATATAAGTTCTATGTTGAATTAAAGAAATACTAAGTGCATGGAAAAAATCACCACTTGCCTTATGTATTTCTTGAGACTATATATTATTTGCTTGACATTGTTGTTGAAGTTGTCCGGGATAGAGAGAGGTAGAACATACTGTAACAATAATATAAAAATCATTTCATTTTATCAACAAAGAGTAGACAAGCAAAAAATATACCAACCATATTCACTGGAATAGGAAAAAAAAATAACTAAATCTATACCATAATAATTACCTTCATGAAGACATGCCAATCGTGAGTTTTCACCCCCGCGAAATCACCTTTCTTTGTTATGATATTCTTCATGCTGTTGTTCAGGTTTTCACAGGAAGATGTTTGAGATGAGTTCATATGGAGAGCCTGTGTGGGGTTTTTGTTCTCTACGTACGTTTCAGACTGCTCAGTTGAGTCCATCATCAGGAGAATGTTTGGCTTATTATTAAATATGTGCTTAATGTCCTTTATTAATATTAGTTTTTAGTTTTTGCTATTAATTTTTTATAATTTATTATTGAGACTAATGTCGGCTAACTTGTTTGTTGTTGTTTTTAATTTTTAATTTTTGATGTAAATTTTTTTTTAAATTATTTATTGAGGCTCAATGTTGGCTGACTTCTTATTGTTGTTTTTTAGAAGGTTTAGGATTGGTTTCCAAGATTCGCTGAGAATTAGTCCATCATCCCTGTTAAAATTTTTTGGTTGTTTTTCGATTTCCAAAGCTTCACGGATTCGTCTCTTATTGTAATGTTCCTCCACAGCTATGACTTTAGCCTTCTCTATGCAGATGTGGTGATTAGTTTTTTTGGAGTGTTCAGCTACTGCTGAATTTTTTGTTCTTTCATGTTTTATGTCTGCGCAATGTTCTTTTAACCTTGTTTTTATTGATCTTCCTGTCTCTCTGATGTACTCATCCTCACACGAGCAAGGAAATGAATAAAATCCTTTTCTGAGCATGGGATCAACTGGATCTTTTGCTTTGTCCAACATGTTTCTCAAACAGTTGGGAGGGGAGAAAGTAGTTTCGATGTGTTTCTTTCTTAATAGTCTGGCTATTTTGTCTGTGGTACCTTGGATGTATGGGAGGACCACCTTTTTTATGTTCTCAGGTTGTTTCTTTTTGTTACCGTCTCTTATTAAGAGGTTTTTTTCCTTTTTGAATGCTTTGTTGATATTTTGTGATTTGTAACCATTTTCTTGAAGGACTTTAGCAAGATGTTTCAATTCTTCATTAAGATGTTCTTTGTCAGAAATTCTTCTGGCTCTGATGGCAAGGGTGTTCAGGATTCCTAATTTTTGTGAGGGATGGTGATGGGATGTTGCATGTAAATATCTATCGGTATGCGTCTTTTTTCTGTATACTTGATGTGCCAATGATCCATCCTCATTTTTTGTAATAAGAACGTCGAGGAAAGGAAGGCAATTGTTTTCTTGGACCTCCATTGTGAATTTTATGTGTTTGGACTGGTTATTGAGATGTGTAAGGAATTTGTTTAGGTTCTCTCTCCCATGTGTCCAAATGAGGTTTGTATCATCTACAAATCTTTTCCATTCACGAGGTTTTAGGGGAAATGACTCAATGGCTCTTTTTTCAAAATGTTCCATGTAGATGTTGGCCACAATTGGGGATAGTGGGGATCCTATCGCCACCCCATTGATTTGCTCGTAGATTTCACCATGGAAGGTGAAGTAAGTGGATTTTAAGCAAATTCGGACCAGATTAGCAATCTCATCGTTGGTGATTTCTAAATGGTTAATTTAATTAAATATAGAAATTAATTAAGATAAAAGTTAATATATCATTTTTAAAATAATCATTATTTTTTAAAAATAAGGTTATTATCTCTTATATAATATATTGTTTTTTCCAAAATTTCTAATAAATTTAGAATGTGTTAAATTGTAGGACATTCCCATAATTAATTAATTATAAATAAAAATCAGTTAATTGTAGGACATTCCCACAATTAATTAATTATAAATAAATATTTTATGTTTTTAATCTTTAATTCACATTAAACTAGTTTCAATATAACATTATCATACCTTAAACCAATTCCAATATTCTATGTTTTTAATTCGTATTAAATGAGTTTCAATATAACGTTATCATACCTGGAATGGCTAATGGAATTTAAACATTCTCAACATTATGTGATAAAGAGGATTTTGATAAGTGACTTGGAGCCGTGGTTTAATGAGTTATATTATACATATAAAATAGTGTGAGTAGCCCAATAAAATATATTATTATTAAATATTCAATTTTGAATTATTTTTTTTCAGCGAGAAAAAATATATTATTGATATTCATAGTGTGAATCAAATAGTATAAATATGTATAAGTCTGGAAGACGAGACTTATAATTGCAAAATATGCTACCCACTACATCCAATTAACTTAAAATAGATACAAAGATCCCACCCCGAGACAGTATATGCTTTACACAATTCTACAAAATAGGCACATTCAGAAAAGTTCAGCACTTAAAAATCAAAGTCAGTCAGTTGATAAAAAGAAAAGTTCAGCACTTAATTTGAATTTTTTCTTTGATTTGGCAGCACCACCGATATAGAGCTATAATATTTAAATTATACTCTCCCCTCACCCATTTTACTGTTACCCTTGAATCTCCAAAAACAGCCAGATCAGGAAGGCCAAAGTAATGCGCAACTGTGATCACACACCAAAGGGCAAGAATTGCTAATTTCATATTTGTACCTTGACCACCATTCATATTTAAACTATAAAGGACCTCACGCCAACCAACATGTTCCAATTGCACCAAACCCACAGAAAAGCAGTAAATTTCATTCTTCCGTTGAGGCATCAGCAGCAGGAGGAAGGAAATCACTTAAAGCTGATAGTCCTCCTGGTTCCCAACCCAATGGCCATGTTTCGACTTCCCCACAGAAATATAATGTTCATTCTTCAGTCGAGGCGTCAACAACAGGAGGAAGGAAATCACTTAAAGCTGACAGTGCTCCTGGAACTTAACCCAATGGCCATGTTCCAACTCCGGCAAAGCCATGATTTGAAAGAAATATTAGATATATAAAATTATTTTATGATTAGGGTTTTTTGGTTAAGGAGAGGGTGGTTAGGGTTATTTCTTTAGAAGCCTTTTGAGAAACAATTTTTCATTAATAGTTATAGGGTTCTTTTCCACCATAGTCGAAGGGAGTCTCATCCTTGGTTTTTTTTGGAGAAGGAAGAGAGTGTAAACCCTTTTTCAGATAGTGATGGTTATCACTCTTTTGTGGACAAAGTAGAGGAGAGGAGGAGAGTTGTTCCATTCTTTAGGGAGCGCATCTTTAGTAAAACCTTGCTATAATTGAATGAAGAGCGCAACTCTCGAGTTGAACCCTTTTTTTGATACCTCTGTGAAGGAGAGAAAGACACATCTCTTTGGATCAATCTTCTGGTTATCTTCGTGAAAGAGAGGAGAGGCGCAAGAAAAAGAGGGAAAGGACCCCAATCTTCTTTTTATTCTGCAACGATAATGGTGATTTTTTTTATAGCTTCCTTACAAGATGAAGAGGATGAGCGAATCCCAGGGAAGTTTTGCTCGCTCTAGTTGTACCTATCTTTTGGGGGTTTTATTTCTAGATAGAGGAGAATCTGATTATTTCAAGTAAATATATTGTTTTTTCTCACTTATAATTAGAGTGAATAAATGATGCAAAACCTGTCGTTGTGGGTTTAATTATCTAGAGCAAAGAATGGATACTATGTAGGTTTACAAATAGAAATGACCTCAACTCATAGGAGATCGATCCTCATATTTAGACCTTATGTTGATTATGTTTGGGTTGGACTCCTCGGTGGGAGCCATCGTTACTTTGTTATATATACATATTATGTTAAAAGTAGATCAAATCCCTCTCATTTAGAATGTACACTCCAGTACTTTTGTTTTTTTTTTACTACGTGAGTTTGGTTGCTTGGTTTCTCCATGAGAAAGCCAACCTTTACATATTTACATATATAAATATGGGTAGTGAACTGTGATTGTCTTGGTTCCTCGGTGGAAGTCAACGTTCCCTTTGTTCTATATGTAATGTATAATCATGGATTGGTTCTTGGATACGAGCTAATACTCTACCTTCTATGTTCCTTTTGTCATAAGTAATGGGTAGTTGTTTGGTGGGATCCAAATATTTTTTGTCATATATACCCAAATTCCCAAAATAGCATGGAGGAATTTGGGTACATTACACAATTTGATATAATAATGGATTTAGCTTTGTATATAAAACTTTTTGTTGTTCATGAAGTCTTTGTGCCAAATTATTAATCATTATCTATTTTTATTTGGTGATTTGGATGTTCATATTTCTACAAAAACTGTGGAGTCATCTCTAATTTGCATTGTACTAAGGGAGTTTGGCTTAATCAATTGAGCAACCCCACTTTAGCAAGAGCCAAAGACCGACCATGATTATTTGGATTTGGCAAATATATGTGGAAGGTGTTTTTCCATCTCGTGAACTCATAATCTTATATATCGTTTGCTAGTATTAGTGTTTGTCACATAATAATTCCCTTTCAAAATAACAATTTTGTTGCATATGTAGATTGTGTATGGCTAACCAGGCATAGTACTTGATGTACACCTCTATCTCTTGTCTCAACCATCCAATAAATTATGCTTAGTGTTGTATCATGTTAAAAATTGCTTAGGGCTCTACCTTTGCTCTCTTGTCTCTAATAAAAACATCTTTTATCCTTGGCAGCCGTCATTTATATATTTATTAGTTGAACATTGCTTAGTATTCTACCTCTCCTCTCTTGTCTCTAAGAAAAACATGCTTTATCCCTAGCATCCATCATTTACATATTTATTAGTCCATCTCATCATGTAGCCATCATTTGCATATTTATAGTTCATTTCATTTGGGATTGGGTTGATCCAATTTGTAGAAATTACATTGACTAAAGTTAGTAAAAATAAAGGTTGTTTGCCCCTTCTTAATATTTTGAATTAAGTTTGATAAATAAGTCCTTTCTACTACTATAATTTTTTTTGAAACTACACATTACACTTACCAAATAAGCATGGACTTTTAACTTATTATGTAAAATTGATTCATATTCATGTTGCTTCATTTGCATTAAACATTAAATTACGCATATAGCTTCACATTGTTATATGTTGTGAATTTCAAATTGCTTTACAATTGTAAAATCAATGTTAGTTTCAAAATTTGAGGAATTCATGTATATTTTAAATTTTATAGAATTTGAAACATACATGTTTCTATATCACGAGATGTCTTTTTTTTATATATATATTTTAGCCATATTAAATTTTTTTCCATCTCTATTGATATCTATATTTATATTAAAATAGTACTATTTAAATTATTAAAATTAACATTATATGATTGCAAACATCGATAAATTTATAATTAGTAAAATACAATGATTATATTACTGTTTTTTACAAATAGTTAACATTAATTTAATATTATTTCTATTTTATTAAAAAAATCAAAAAATCAATTTCTTTCTTCATATTCCATTAAATATTTAAATAGTTATTTAATCTTTCAAATTTAAAATAAATGTTTTAAATTATTAAAATTGCCAAAATCTACAAATTTATAATTAGTAAAATACAAATATTATATAATTATTTTTTTACAAATGGTTAATATGAATTTAATACTATTTTAATTTTGATTAAGAAATAACAAAAACAATTTCTTTCTTTGTATTTTCTTAAATATTTAAAAAACTAAAATTGTTGGTTAATTAAATTTTCCGTCATAAAATATTATTATTTCATTTCTTTTAAACAATTGAAAAAGAATAATAAACCATTTAGATAATGAACTTAATGTTTCTCTAACAATTAGATTAAAAAAAACTAAAAATTTAGCAACAATACTCATAATACAAGTTGCTACCATGATTTCATTGTGATTGAAGTTCTTGTATAAAAAACTTAGATGATGCCCCTCTCCTCTTTAAATACTTATGCATAAGATAGTGAAAGAAGAATTGAAAATGACAATGAAAAAGAAAAAGAAAATTAGCAATCAAATGTTCAGCCTTTTAATCAATCGATCAAACTAGAAAATAATCTATATATGAGCACTTCTAACTATTGTTTGATGATATTAAATTTATCCTAGTTCTTGATAATGGATTATATATTGTTAAAGATTTATTAGGATAAAATACATATTCTTAACCATTATATCCACTCAAATTGTCCATGTTTTTTCCAAACCCAAGATTCTAAACATTATAGAGATCTAATCTTATTGAAGGTTGAAGGAGGTCCCAGAATATTCACAACATATGCCCTATGAGGACATATTCACATCCATTGATGATCTACACTGCTGGTCCACAACTACTATACTAGACATTGGACATTGTAATTTGGGACATCTAGAAACATCAAGTTTTTTCAACTAGATACTTGCATGTTCAACACCTTCTAACTCTAAGCATCAACCAAAAATTAGTGTCCGAAGCCTTTTTCAAGTGCATTGAACACCGTCTTCCCTTTAGCTTCATGCATCCCTCTTCCCATAACACCTCCAAGACACCAATGTTTCCATACTTTGGCAGCTCTTCTACCTCAAACTACTCAAAAAATCTTAGTTGTTTAAGCTTTGTCCATTGGTCCAAGTGCGGGATGCTCTTCATCTTCTCATATCCCTCTACCCACAATAGCACCAATGACCAACCACTAACACTTAGGTCTCGAAGCTTTGTCCCTTTCACCAACCCATGTATGCTCTCCAGCTTCACACATTCGCTTGCTCACAATTCCTCCAGATATTTGTCGCGTTCTCCAACCCTTGTATGCTATTCAACTTCACACACCCCTCTTCCCCAAACCCCTCCAAAGATGTCAATGTTTCCATACTTGGCCGCACTTCTAACTCAAAAAACCAATGAAAACCTAGGATTCTAAGATTTGTCGTGAGCTCCAACCCCTGTATGCTCTTCACCTTCACACATCTAGTTGCCTCCACCACCTCCAAAGATTCCAATGTTTCGATACTTGGCGGTTCTTTTAACTCAGGAAACCCACATTTGTCGCGTGCTCCAACCCCCGTATTCTATTCAGCTTGAGACACCCCTCTGCCCCAACTCCTCCAAAGATGTCAATGTTTATGTATTTGGCAGATCTTCTAACTCAGAATACCCATCAACATTTTGTCCCTGTGCAATCCCTCGTATTCTCTTTAGTTTCACATATTCATCTGTCCACAACTCCTCCAAAACTTATCCAAACATATGAGGAGGAGCAAAGATGCTACAAAATTCTTACATGTTTCATAAGATAGATATCTACATATGGAAGCTTTAAGTGCTCTTTATGTTAACTTATCATCTCTTCATTGTTAATCCCTAAATGTTAAAGTTGAAATTTTTAAATTCAAAACCATTAAAAATGCTTATCTCTTTCTTCAAATCCTTTTAAATGTGAGACAATGGCTAGACTTCATGGTTCCTGACAAGCAACAAGCAACAATATAGAAAAATTCAATAATACTCCGGGGGTTCAAAATGTTCCACTAAATAACAGGAAAATACCCTCCAACAAGGAAAATAAGAAGGGCAAGAAAATTAACAGTGAAAGAATCAAAGGAATTGGGAATCACTTGATAGGAACAAGGAAATACAATCCCATCTTGACTTCCTGCCCCTCCAAGAATTGTTAATTATGTTGATTATTTCCTAGAACATTGGGGGTCTAAACATCTTCTCCAAGCGTCGAAATTTGAAAAATTAGATAACCAGAGAGAAGCCAACAGTCTTAATGCTACAAGAAACCAAATGCAATGAATTAGGACCTTGCAACATAATGAAACTATGTTGGCTTGGTCGCTAGTTACTTGCCATAGATGCACTAGGATTGGTAGGGGGACTTGCAATAGCCTAATAGCCCCAAACCACTACTATGGATAATCATACCATGACTCGTCACTCCATCTCAACAAATTTCAAGATGTAGGATTGGATCTTGAAGGAGTAATAACCAACATGTAGGAACCTTCAATACCTAACAAGAAACAAGAATTCCTAAACATTCTTCGAGAATTGGGAGCTCACTCCATGAATAGAAAATGGGTAGTTGGAGGAGACTTCAATATCATCTCCAATCTTCTAGAAAAAAAAGGAGGAACTCGCATATTAGACAAGGAATGTGAGTACTTTGATACAATTATCAATGAGCTTAATCTAATAGATATGGAGCCTTTGAATAAAAAATTAACCTGGAATAAAAATAGAGGCGGTCCAAACAAGTGGCCTCCAAACTAGATCAATTCCTAGTCATGGAAAATATCTTCCTACTTGAACTCACCTCAACCTCCTCCATCGTTCCTACTACAGGCTCGGACCATTGGCCAATCAGTCTTGATCTAGCCATCACCAATTCTCCAAAGCTTAAACCCTTTTGCTTCGAAACATTCTGGATAGACCATCCAGACTTCAATCAAAACATCGACAAATGGTGGCAGGAGGTTTATATAGCTAGAGGATCCTCTATGTAAAGTTTTCAACAACAGTTAAAAATATAAAAAATATTCTCAAAACCTAGAACAAAAAAGTATTTGGAAACATTTTTATCGATAGGAAAAATATTGAAGATGACATGGTCATTCTTCAATAGAAAATCATAGATCAAGAAGCTATTAAAAAGAACGTACTCTCAAGGAAAATGAATTGGCCCAACGATTATCCCAAAGAAATAGGAAGGAGGAAAGATACTAGAAACAGAATCCAGGAGTGAGACAGCTGAAAGATGAAGACAAAAACACCAAATTATTTCACCATACAACTCTCCAAAGGAGGCATCACAATCGAATTAACAAGTTACACAATAGACAGAGGGGAATTATCTCTACTGACAAAGGCATAGCATACCTACTAAATAACCACTACAGTCCCTTGCTCAAGGAACAAGTGGCAGACAAAAAAGAAGCCATCAATAAAATTGTCCAACACATCCCCAAGCTAGTCACTGAGGATCAAAATGTTAGACTTCTTCTACCTATCACCCTCATTAAGGTAGAATCTGCGGTTAGAGATATGGTATACTTATTTTTAATTCACATTAAACCAGTTTCAATATAACGTTATCATACTTAGAATGGCTAATGGAATGTAAACATTGTCAAAGAGAAGTTTATGTTATTGAAATTATGTGATAAAGAGGAGTTTGATAAGTGATTGGAACCGTGGTTTATGATGATGATGATGATGATGATGATGATGATGTTGTTGAATATTCAATTTTGAATTTAAAAAATAACATTATTTATTAAATATAATTATTATTAATAATTTTTTTATAAAAAAATTAGGATTATAATTAAATATAGAAATTAATTAAGATAAAAGTTAATATATCATTTTTAAAATAATCATTATTTTTTAAAAATAAGTTTATTATCTCTTATATAATATATTGGTTTTTCCAGAATTTCTAATAGATTTAGAATTTGTTAAATTGTAGGACATTCCCATAATTAATTAATTATAAATAAAAATCAGTTAATTGTAGGACATTCTCACAATTAATTAATTATAAATAAATATTCTATGTTTTTAATCTTTAATTCACATTAAACCATTTTCAATATAACATTATCATACCTTAAACCAGTTCCAATATTCTATGTTTTTAATTCACATTAAATGAGTTTCAATATAACGTTATCATACCTGGAATGGCTAATGGAATGTAAACATTCTCAAAGAGAAGTTTATGTTATTGACATTATGTGATAAAGAGGAGTTTGATAAGTGACTTGGATCCATGGTTTAATAAGTTATATTATACATATAAAATAGTGTGAGTAGTCCAATAAAATATATTATTATTAAATATTCAATTTTGAAAAAAAACATTTAGCGAAAAAAGACATATTATTGATATTCATAGTGTGAATCAAATAGTACAAATATGTATAAGTTTGGAAGACAAGACTTATAATTGCAAAATATGCTACCCACTACATCCTCTTAACTTAAAATAGATACAATGTTCCCACCCCCAGACAGTAAATGCTTTACACAATTCTACAAAATAGGCACATTCAGAAAAGTTCAGCACTTAAAAATCAAAGTCGGTCAGCTGATAAAAAGAAAAGTTCAGCATTTAATTTGAATTTTTTCTTTGATTTGGCTGCACCACTGATATATAGCTATAATATTTAAATTATACTCTCCCCTGGCCCATTTTACTGTTACCCTTGAATCTCCAAAAACAACCAGATCAGGAAGGCCAAAGTAATGTGCAACTGTGATCACACACCAAAGGGAATGAATTTCTGATTTCATATTTTTACCTATACCACCATTCATATTTAAAGTATAAAGGACCTCACGAGAACCAACATGTTCCAATTGCACCAACCCACAAAAAAGAAGTAAAGTTCATTCTTCCGTTGAGCCATCGGCAGTAGGAGGAAGGGAATCACTTAAAGCTGATAGTCCTCCTGGTTCCCAACCCAACGACCATGTTCCGACTCCTCCACAGAAATATAATGTTCATTATTTAGTCAAGGCGCAAACAACAGGACGAAGGAAATCACTTAAAGCTGACAGTGCTCCTGGAACTCAACCCAATGGCCATGTTCCAACTCCAGCAAAGCGATGATTTAAAAGAAATATTAGATATATACATCTATTTTACGATTAGGGTTTTTTGGTTAAGGAGAGGGTGGTTAGGGTTATTTCTTTAGAAGCCTTTTGAGAAACAATTTTACATTAACAGTTATAGGGTTCTTTTCCACCATAGTCGAAGGGAGTCTCATCCTTGGTTTTTTTTGGAGAAGGAAGAGAGCGTAACCCCTTTTTCAGATAGTGATGGTTATCACTCTTTTATGGATAAAGCAGAGGAGACGAGGAGCGTTGTTCCATTCTTTAAGGGAGTGCATCTTTAGTAAAACCTTGCTAGAGTTGAATGAAGAGCGCAGCTCTTGAGTTGAACCCTTCTTTTGATACCTCTGTGAAGGAGAGAAAGACACATCTCTTTGGATCAATCTTCTGGTTATCTTTGTGAAAGAGAGGAGAGGCGCAAGCAAAAGATGGAAAGGACCCCAATCTTCTTTTTATTCTACAACGATAATGGTGATTTTTTTTATAGCTTCCTTACAAGATGAAGAGGATTAGCGAATCCCAGGGAAGTTTTGCTCGCTCTAGTTGTACCTATCTTTTGGGGGTTTTATTTCTAGATAGAGGAGAATCTGATTATTTCAAGTAAATATATTGTTTTTTCTCACTTATAATTAGAGTGAATAAATGATGCAAAACCTGTCGTTGTGGGTTTAATTATCTAGAGCAAAGAATGGATACTATGTAGGTTTACAAATAGAAATGACCTCAACTCATAGGAGATCGATCCTCATATTTAGACCTTATGTTGATTATGTTTGGGTTGGACTGCTCGGTGGAAGCCATCGTTACTTTGTTATATATACATATTATGTTAAAAGTAGATCAAATCCCTTTCGTTTAGAATGTACATTCCAGCACCTTGGTTTTTTTTTTACTACGTAAGTTTGGTTGCTTGGTTTCTCCATGAGAAAGCCAACCTTTACATATTTACATATATAAATATGGGTAGTGAACTGTGATTGTCTTGGTTCCTCGGTGGAAGTCAACGTTCCTTTTGTTCTATATGTAATGTATAATCATGGATTGGTTCTCGGATGCGAGCTAATTCTCTACCTTCTGTGTTCTTTTTGTGTAAGTCATGGCTAGTTCTTTGGTGGGATCCAAATATTTTATGTCATATATACCCGAATTCCCAAAATAGCATGGAGGAATTTGGATACATTACACAATTTGATATAATAATGGATTTAGCTTTGTATATAAAACTTTCTGTTGTTCATGGAATCTTTGTGCTAAATTAATAATCATTATCTATTTTTATTTGGTGATTTGGATGTTCATATTTCTTCGAAAACTGTGGATTCATCTCTAATTTGTATTGTACTAAGGGAGTTTGGCTTAAGCAATTGAGCAACCCCAATTTATCAAGAGCCAAAGATTGACCATGATTATTTGGATTTTGCAAATATATGTGGAAGGTGTTTTTCCATCTCATGAACTCATAATCTTATATATCATTTGCTAGTATTAGTGTTTGTCACATAATAATTCCCTTTCACAATAACAATTTTGTTGCATATGTACATTGTGTATGGCTAACCAGGCATAGTACTTGATGTACACCTCTATCTCTTGTCTCAGTCATCCAATAAATTATGCTTAGTGTTGTATCATGTTAAAAATTGCTTAGGGCTCTACCTTTGCTCTCTTGTCTCTAATAAAAACATCTTTTATTTTTGGCAGCGATCATTTATATATTTATTAGTTGAACATTGCTTAGTATTCTACCTCTCCTCTCTTGTCTCTAAGAAAAACATGCTTTATCCCTAGCATGCATCATTTACATATTTATTAGTCCATCTCATCATGTAGCCATCATTTGCATATTTATAGTTCATTTCATTTGGGATTGGGTTGATCCAATTTGTCGAAATTACATTAACTAAAGTTAGTAAAAATAAAGGTTGTTTTCCCCTTCTTAATATTTTGAATTAAGTTTGATTAATAAGTGCTTTCTACTACTATACTTTTTTTTTAAACTACACATTACATTTACCAAATAAGCATGGACTTTTAACTTATTATTTAAAATTTATTCATATTCATGTTGTTTCATTTGCATTAAACATTAAAGTACTCATATAGCTTCACATTGTTAGATATTGTGAATTTCAAATTGCTTTATGATTTTAAAATCAATGTTAGTTTCAAAATTTGAGGAATTCATGTATATTTTAAATTTTATAGAATTTGAAAAATACATGTTTCTATATCATGAGATGTCTTTTTTTTATATATATTTTAGCCATATTAAATTTTCTTCCATCTCTATTGATATCTATATTTATATCAGAATAGTACTATTTAAATTATTAAAATTAACATTATATGATTGCAAATATAGTACCATAGTCCTCCTTGTTCCCAACCCAATGGCGATGTTCTGACTCCTCCATGTTCAGTCGAGGTGTCAACAGCAGGAGGATGGAAATCAGTTAAAGCTGATAGTGCTTCTAGAACTCAACCCAACAGCTGTGTTCCAACTCCTCCGCAACAACATACTGTTCACTCTTTTGTCGGGTCGTTGGCAGGAGCAGCATATCCTACCTCTACCTATCCTCCCTCAAATCAGTGTAACTCCCTTGTCCGAAATCCAGGATGCTGCAGTGCACAATCAAAGAAGGAGAACCAAGCGAGATTCAATGCAGGCAAAGCGGGATTGATCACGGATTATAAGACTTCAATGAATGCAGCTAGAAAGCATGCACCAGCAGATCATAGCTATTATTAAATATCCCATGAACTATAATTGCCTCTTGAACCAGAAACCATCACACAAACACCCTCTCTTTTTTAATATAGATGTTTCACGTACACTCATATTTGTTCCGTGTCGGAAGAGCAAATATTAAAAGCTAGACAAGTGAGAAACTTTTGCACTTTAGGCTTTTCCTCAACCATATAGGGCACATACGTCAGCAAGCTAAGGAACTTGCTACACAGTTCTTTCATGTTCATTGTACCCAACTTTAAATCATAAAAATCCTTCGACTTATCTTCAAAATATTGTTCCGACAAAAAATTCTTTTTAAACAAACTTTTAAACATAGTCCAAGTTACTTATTTTTCTTTTATACTCTTTATTCTTTTAAGATCTTGCCACCAAATATCTTCCTTCCCAGTTAGATTGTAAATAGAAATGTTGGCTTTAAGTTTAGAAAAGTAATCGTAAATATTAAAGTACTTCTTCATTCCAGACAGCCAAGCTTCTGTTGTCTCACCTTTCTCACTTTCACCATTAAAGGTGGGTTGCTTGATCTTTTTAAATTCACCAGTAATATGTTCATGATGTTTATGTTTTCTCTTTTTAGAGAAGCATTCACTGTTACTGTTGTCATAATTAAAGTCATTATTACTGGAATCAGATTTAGAGGATGAGTAACTGTTCCTTTTATCATTTATTGTTTTCTTATGTTTATGTTGGTGAGACATTGTTTCAGAATCAGCCTTTAATTCTGATTTTCTGCCTCTTTCATCATTATGATAATCCCTTTTTAAATTCTGTTGTAGCTCTTCCTGTACCTTAAGGATGTTAGAAAAACAGGATCGCAGAGCAATAACAATAAACAGAAATGCAAATATAATCACACATACACATTACAAGAGAGACACAGATATATTGTGGTTCACCCAACTTGGGCTACGTCCACACTGAATTTGCCAGTCCTTATTATTATTACCGTCCAGCAAGGTGAAGGGATACAACCTGCAGCACAACCGCTACAATTCCTTTTCTCTATTTCACAGTCTCTCTCCTGATCTCAGAGATCTTTACAATGCATAAAACCTAATACATCATCCCTAGCCGTATTACAACAGCTGATACAATATCATCTATGAGACTAGAAGATCTGGCTCCATAACCAACAATCTCCCACTTGGAGACTGATCACAGCAACTCCACCGCTGCTGCACTTGCTAGACTTGGACTTGGCAAATTTCTCATCTTCACCTTCATGCTAGAAGGCCAACTGAAACTGAGCATGAACTCAATTTCTCTCTGGTCACTACCTTTGTTAACATGTCTGCAGGATTCTGGCTAGTATGTATCTTTTCCAACTTCAAAAGTTCATCTTCCAAAACAGAGCGTATGAAATGGTACTTGAGCTGTATATTTTTAGTCCTAGAATGGAATGCTGAGTTCTTTGCAAGATGAATGGCACTCTGGCTGTCACTATACAATCTGCTATCCTTCTGCTTCTTACCCACTTCCTCCATAAACCTCTGCAACGAAATCATCTCTTTACTAGCCTCTGTAATGGCAGCACACTCTGCTTCTGTTGTTCAAAGTGCAACAACCTTCTATAGTTTCGAAATCCAGCTTACTGCTGTTCCACGTATAATAAACACATACCCTGTGGTGCTCCTCCTGATATCCTTATCACCTACCATATCTAAATCAACATATCTCTGTAGAACTGTGTCTGAACCTCCAAAACATAATGCCTCAGTGGTAGTACCTCTCAAATACCTAAGAATCCATTGTACTGCCTTCCAATGTTCTTTACCTGGATTGTTCATATATCTGCTCACAACTCCCACTGCATGTGCAATATCTGGTCTTGTGCACACCATGGCATACATCAAGCTGCCAACTGCTGATTGATAGGGAATCTTGGACATGTAATCTGTCTCTTCTTGTGTTTTGGGACACATTTCCTTACTTAGACTGAAATGGCTAGCCAAAGGTGTACTTACAGGTTTTGCATTCTGCATTCTGAACCTCTCCAACACCTTTTGTATGTACTCACTTTGAGACAATGTCAATTTGCGATTTTTCCTGTATCTCATTATTCTCATACCAAGGATTTGCTTTGCAGCACCCAAATCCTTCATCGCAAATGAATTAGCTAGCTTCCTTTTGAGTACAATTATATCCTGCATGTCAGACCCTGCAACAAGCATGTCATCCACATACAATAACAAGATAATATATCTTCTATTGTCTAGCTTCTTGAAATAAACACAATGGTCAGAATGACATCTACTATAACCTTGTTCTGTCATAAACCTGTCAAACTTTAGATACCACTGCCTTGGAACTTGCTTCAAGCCATACAAGCTCTTTTTCAACCTGCATACCAAATCCTCCTTACCTTTGACCTCATACCCTTGTGGCTGCTACATATATATTTCTTCCTCCAAATCCCCATGGAGAAAGGCTGTTTTTATATCTAACTGTTCAAGATGCAAATCTTCTACCGCCACTAGACTTAAGATAGTCCTAATTGAAGTCATCTTAACAACGGGAGAAAATATTTCATCAAAATCTATACCTTTTTTCTGTGCAAACCCCTTTACAACAACTCTGGCCTTGTACCGCTTCTTACCTCTTTCTTCTTCCTTCAACCTGTAAATCCATTTGTTTTGAAATGCTCTTTTACCAGTAGGCAATTGAACCAAATCCCAAGTCTGGTTTCCTACCAATGAGTCCATCTCCTCATTCATGCCTTGCTCCCACTTCTTTCTAGTTTCCACCTGCATTGCTTCTTCATAACATTCTGGTTCACCAGAATCAGTCATCAATAAATAATACATTGAAGGAGAGTATCATTCAGGGAGTCTACTTAACCTCGTAGATATTCTTACAGTTGCAGGAGTTTCAGGTACTTGCTGTTGCTCTTGATTTTCTTGCACCTTCAAAACTTCATTTTCTTTAATTTCATCAAGCACTATGTACTCTATGTTTTCCTTTTCCTGTTTCTTTCCCTACAACTGATATTTATACATGACCCTTTCATTGAATATCACATCTCTACTCCTGATGATTTTGTTATTTTCATAATCCCATAAACGATAACCAAATTCATCAACCCCATATCCAATAAAGGTACATTTCTTGGATTTAGCTTCAAGCTTTGTTCTATTTTCTTTATCAATATGGACAAATGCTTCACAACCAAACGTTTTCAGAAATGAGTAGTTTACCTTTTTATCTGTCCATGCTTCCTCTGGAATACCACCATCCAAAGCACTTGAAGGTCCTCTGTTTATTAAATAAACAGCAGCATTTACAGCATCCGCCCAAAACTGTAAGGGCAACCCTGCATGCAGTCTCATACACCTTGCACACTCCATGATCATTCTGTTCATCCTTTCTGACACACCATTTTCCTGTGGTGTTCCTGGGACTGTCTTCTCTCTACGAATCCCATGGTATGAACAGTAACTATCAAACTCCTTGCCGCAGTACTCACCTCCATTATCAGATCTGAGACACTTCAATCTTTTTCCTGTCTCATTCTCAACCAAAGCTTTCCACTTCTTAAAAGTAGCAAACACATCAGATTTCTGTCTAATGCAATAAACCCAAGTTTTTCTAGTTGCATCATCAATAAATGTAACATAATAATGAGAGCCACCAAGAGATTGTACCTGAGCCGGTCCCCATACATCTGTATGCACAAGCTCTAATTTGTCATTCTTCTTCTGTTTCCCAACCCTGAGAAATCTGACTCTCTTCTGTTTTCCATAAACACAGTTTTCACAGAATTCCAAACTTACCTGCTTCAAATCCGGCAGCAACTTCCTTGAGTGGAGAATCTGCATCCCCTTCTCACTCATGTGGCCAAGCCTATGATGCCACAATGCTGTATCTGTTCCTGTGGAAGCTAAAGAAATAGAATGGTCAGTATTATGAGGACATAAATACAACATACCTACTCTGTCTCCTTTTGCTATCACCATTGATCCTTTAGTGATCTTCCACCACTTTTCTCCGAACGTAGATAAATAGCCACCATCTCCCAACTGCCCTGTTGAGATCAGATTTCTTTTCATAGCAGGAATATGCCTAACTTCTTTCAACAACCAATCAGTTCCATTCTTAACTTTTATCCATACCTTACCCATTCCAACAATTTTACATGGCTCATCATCACCCAATAAAACATGTCCAAAGTCGCCAAGAACATACTCATGAAAGTATTTCCTATGGGGTGTAGCATGACATGAAGCTCCTGAATCTACTACTCAATAATCACTAGTATTATCTAATGCAAGAATCAAAGCATCTTGTAACACATCACCTGCTACATTTGCTTCCTAGGTAGTTTCCTTTTGTGCATCTCCTTTCTTCTTTAGAGATTTGCAGTCTTTCTTCAGATGTCCTTTCTTTCCACAGCTCCAACACTCTATCTTTCCCAGTCTAGACTTGGATATGCCCATTTTAGACTTTCCACGATTACCTTAGCTCTTTTCTCTCTCCTTTTGTCTGCCCCTGCTCTCCATGGTCAACGCATTACCTAATGTCTCACCTGTGCTTTTTCTTCGCATTTCCTCGCTAAGAATAACACCAATAACATCATCAAATTTCAAGGTGTTTGAACCAGAGACAGAGTTACTTACAGCCATGACCAAGCTATTCCAGCTTTCTAGCAATGAACACAAGATTAGAAGAGCCCTAACCTCATCATCAAAGTTCACACTTACAGAACTTAGCTGATTTATAACCGTATTAAACTCATTTAAATGATCAGTAACAAATCCACCTTCAGACATATTCATATTGAATAAATGCTTCATTAGAAATACCTTGTTGGAGGCCGAGGGTTTTTCATACAGCTTACCCAATGCGCTCATCAAACTCTCTGTTGTCATTTCTTTTGAGATATTGAAATCCACTGACGAAGCCAGGCTCGACCATATTGTTCCCAGAGCCTTTCTGCCAAGAACCTCCCATTCTTCGTCCTTCATAGCCGTCAGCTGCTTTGCTTTTCCTCCCAACGGTAGGAATAGATCCTTTTGGTATAGATAGTCCTCCATTTGCATCTTCCATAACCCGAAGTTTTGGCCGTTAAACTTCTCAACCTTAAACTTTCCTTCTTCTACCATTGCTCCCACTCGAACCAGGAACCCTAGCTTCTTGTGGGTTTAACTGCCAAATAGTGATACCAATTGTTAGAAAAACAGGATCGCAGAGCAATAACAATAAACAGAAATGCAAATATAATCACACATACACATTACAAGAGAGACACAGATATATCGTGGCTCACCCAACTTGGGCTACGTCCACACTGAATTTGCCAGTCCTTATTATTATTACCATCCAGCAAGGTGAAGGGATACAACCTGCAGCACAACCGCTGCACTTCCTCTTCTCTATTTCACAGTCTCTCTCCTGATCTCAGAGATCTTTACAATGCATAAAACCTAATACATCATCCCTAGCCGTATTACAATGTCTTTATTTTATAAGGGAAATACAATGGGAAAATACCACGGGATACCCAAAACCATGGGCTCGCAAAACAGCTGGCGAAAATAGCCCCAAAAATTTTCTTCGGGGGCGTTGCCCCCGAACCCCCGCCGGGGGACTGCTGGCCCCCGGGTCCCCCCTGGAACCTCATGGGGGGCGATGCCCCCCCACACCCCCCCGATGGGGTGACTATATAGTCCACCTACATATCATATAAAACTGGGGTACAAACACGGCTGATACAATATCATCTATGAGACTAGAAGATCTGGCTCCACAACCAACAAAGGATCCGTTCATTTTCTTCTTTAACAGCTTTTAATTCAGATTTTGAATCCTGTACAGTGCACAAAATTTCAAAAGACTGGTTTTTTAACTCAACAAAAATTCCTTCAGAATTTTTATTATTAATGCGTTCATTACAAGGAGATCTGTCCTCTGCTGATTCTTTCGATATTTCCATACCTGCAGTTTAAAGGTCAATCTGTTCTGTGCAAAAATAAAATTGAATTGCAAAACTTAGTAACATAAACTTTATGATTTGTTTTATGTTTGTGCGCATGAGCCTAAATCAGGCCTAGAGTTTGAACTTGCGCTCTGATACCACATGTAACATACCAAAAAAAATACAAAAATTTAAAATTTTTCGACATCACAATTAATGCTTATTTAATGTGTGTGGAAATAAACAATGCATAAAAGGTTATCTTGCTGTACTAAATTTCATGCTGGTTTATAGTATAAGATTTGCGACTAGAAGATTCACATTTATGTCCTGATGTTATTCACACTCAGTTGTACTATTGCAAACTTCTATTGTTGTTGTTATGATTTATCAATGAGCTATCCTTGACTAATGTGTTGTTGTTGATTGACGAAGGAGTCCTACGGATGCCCCGAGGCTTACTTAGCATTCGTGCTAAAGCATGTGAATTCGTACTTGTGGCAGTTTATAGGTAAGGATTTAAAGTTGCAACACGTGTCCAAACAGTTTTTCCAGTAATCTCCTTTGTAAATATTTGAAGAGATAAAACTTTGGGCTTTCTACGAGTGAGAAACTTGGTTCAAGACTAAAATCGTTTAAGTTAAAGACATCTAAATATGATTTCTGATGCAAACAATGCATCTTAACTAATGTAATTTATAAGCTTGTATTTGACTCATGAGAAGGTCTGTATCGATTGTGTCTCAATTTTATACTCAGGATTATATATGATTTTCGTTTAAGTTTCATGTTGAGTCGTACATAAATATCTTTCTTTTCCTTCCATAGCAATTTTGTAGAAATTCTATGCATGAATGATTTAATAAGTGTCTAGGGACTATACCCTACGATGATGGTGATAATCGCGATTTATTGACATGTCTTATATTTCACTATACAATAGAGTGTATGTGTGTGCATTTTCTTAGATTAATTCTATAATCTATTTGCAATGTATTGAAACATTATCAAACTATGATAATATAACTTTATGTCTTGTGTATTGTGTGCATTAATATGATCCTATGTGATACTATGCAACTCTAGTGAAATTCTAATGTGTTATATGCACTTACGTGACCCTATGTGATACTTATGAAAACCTTGGTGCAATTCTATCCCAACCCTTAACATAATGTTACAAGGATGGTGTATCACGACCTTAACATAAACCATATCCACATTGTATTAATACCATGATATGAATGTTAATATGCCACAGGTTGGTAGATGTAACCGTAGCCTATGCATTGAATGCATGCAACTTTCTAGATATTGGAGTTCCATCATGGATGGTGTAAGAGCTTGATCACGTGATAGCATCGTGGTGTAACAACTATGTGATGAGTTGTAATTTGAAAAAGGTTCATGTGTTGTTGAGCTGGCTCCTTCGTGGCTATGGAAATGATGAATCATTTAATAAGGTAGATGGCATTGTTGTTTTGTGAGTCTAACCAATGATCTCCACCGTTGATATGGCAGGGTTTCAATGAATGTGGGTTAAATCCCACCTCTGTTACATTCAAAGTGTTTATTGTGAACTTTGGCATTTGATAGTGGTGGTTCTGGGTCTGGCCGACAGGCTAAGGTTTTGTAGGGTTATCATTTTACATTTCAGAGGCATGTTGCCTGCGTTTTGAACCCGTGACCTATGATGGGTTTAATTGCCGAACTCCCCATGTTTTACAGTGATAATATGTCTGGGTTCACAGTTTTGGAAGCCTATTCTTGATGAGGTTCGATACTCATACTAGTTGAGGGTTTTTCTTTTAAACTGGGTGTTAACACCTGATTTTTACACCCCCTAAATATCAAATGTGAAAGGAATAGGATTAGAGAAACATACCTGATAAAGGATTGAAAGCCCCAAGTCTTCCTCCATGGTTGAAGGCCAAAGTAGGGGAAATCAATATATAAAGGGGCTAAGAGGGAGTAACCCATAAGAAATTTACAATGAAATATGTGAAGGAGCCTTCTAAACGAATAAATAACTCCAAATTTCTAAGTCCGATAGCCTAAAGTCGTGCGAGGGTTAAGTTTCGACAAGAGAGCCACCATGGATGCGAAGCGAATCCAGATCCATGGTCCAAGATCCATCTCATCCAGAAGCCATGTGATGGATAACCAAAAAGGTGGTAGCAATGAGTAATACTGCCAGATAGATGGCAGCTGGAGGGCTCCTCGCGAGGAGAAAAGAGGTAAACAAGACCACCACAAGGGCGCAAGATACTAGGGTGGTAGAGTCATGAAGCAATCTATGGTGCGGAGAGTAGGTGGCCTAGATTGATGGTGCGGAGATGAAGGAAGATGCACAAAGGAATGGACAATGGGCCCCGTCGTCGAGGAAAAGTGGAACATTAAATATGTCGCTCATCTCTACCGTAGATGCAAAGTGGAATAAGATCTATGGCCCAAGATTGATCTCGTCGGGAAGTAGCACAATGGATACCTAAGAAGGCAGTCACGATGGATAAAACCGTTGGACAAGCGTCAACCCCACAGGTGATCATGGGGAAGGGAAGTGGTATCTAAAACCACTCTAGGAAAACATTGATGATGCTTTGTGGACACGTGGTAACAATGGAATGACATAGAGTGGGTCCTACCTAGGATCCGATGGAAGACAAGCATAAAACGTCACATCAAAAGATTAAATAAAGGTCTAGATCCGACGGCTGAAAATCACCCGTGAAAAATCAGCGGCCGAGATCATCAGACAAGTGGCGGATAAGACCGAGGGTTAAGTAAAGAAGATTTATATATAAAAATCTTAGCATATGTAGTAGGCATTTGTTTATTTGGAAAACTGTCAAGGTATAGAAGCTTCTCGGTGGGTGGGAGATGGCAAGGGCGACCGGGCTTTCGACAGGAGCATCCCAGAAGATTTGCTAGCAACAGGTAGTCCCTTCTGACTGAGACTTGTTAGTAAATTAGATAATTTGGTAGAAACATGGAAGAAGGTTCCGCCATGAGCACAAGTAGAGTTAAGAATGTCCTGAAATAAAAAGAAGGCTGAAAGGCCCGCAGGATGAAGGTACAAATGTACATAGGGTTTTTCAGTCGTCTTTCATTTTGTTTTGTCCAGACCAGATCATGTCATTTCCCGAGTTCGTCTCTTGGTGTGTATCCAACTATGATGGATTTCAGAGAGTTATCATGAACAGTCGGCAAAATAGAATTGTCTATTCTATAGAACCTTCAGTGGTGCGTCGATCGTTTGAGGTCCCTAGTTTTCTCCCACCTGAGTCTGAAGAATTCCCCGAAATAGCACTGGTAACCCTCTATCGTAAGAGTCCTCCCTAGAGTCGGCAAGCCTTTTTGACTACTTGCCTAAAACCGGACCTAGAAATTGAAGAAACCCCTTACCCAATAGATGTTAGCCTGTTTAATACCAATACCCATTTGGTTCTGTCATTACTTGCACAGTTTTCTAGTCTCGATAGTGATAGGGGGTGACGGAAGTGCAATTAAGCTTGTTGTATAGAATAAGTGTCAGCTCGCCCCTTGTCAGTTATGAGTCAGTCCCTCGTCTCCAGTTCGAAAGTTTTATAGCAAAAAGCATTAATGACCTATTGGTGGCTTTCCCGAACACTAGATGTTTTCGATTTCAGGCCCATCTGATGAAGTTGGTTATGGACAGTGACTACAATGAGTTACGTTTCCTGCTGGAAGTTTATGCCGGTCAACTGGAAGACACCATGTTCAATTACATGAATTCTATGTTATCTGTGTTGTACAAATTATTTTTTGAAGAAGGGATTCCAAGAGTATTGCCTGAAATGAAAACCTTGTTGCAGTTGAATAGGGAAATAGCAGTAGGAGACTAGTTTTTATCCAGAGACTCCATAGTCATCCGGATGTATGGGTTTACACATGAACCTTACGTGCTACCGACCTTTTTGACATCCAGAATTTTCTCTTTGGAATTTATCAGAAAAAAGTTAATCTTGGAAGACGAGCTTTTTGCAAAATTCAGGAAAGGAACAGATTTGAAATTTCCCTGGGTAGTTAGCCCATTCATTGTAAACAGCAAAGAGGGTATTACGGAAGTGCAGAAATTGATGGAAGAATTTCAGTTTGAAAAAGATGTGACAGCAAGTTACAACCCTTATCATATAATCTCCAACAGAAGGAAGCTGAATAACCAGAGCGGTTTCAAGCATAAAGAAATAGAAGGGTTATCGGCCAAAAAGAATTTGTTGTAGTACGAACTAGAAGCAGAAACGACCCCCGGCTTGCAAGGCGAGGAGCTCGCTTTGCTGAAAGCAACTATAGAAATGGAAGAAGTGCCTAAGACTGCCGAAGTAGGAGAGAAGAGGAATTTGCATGAAATCTTAGAAGAATATGATGAAGAAAGAGGAAAGAGATGTAGAGTTGGGGACTAGGAATTAGCCCAAACACAAGCTGCCGCGACTATTTCAATGGAAACCGAAGATAATAGAGAAGAGGAAAATCCAATTCCCTATGTGCAAGTAGTGGAGTACAATTTTCAAGAAGCCTGGGAAAGTGGGAATACAAGTAGTTTCTCTTCAAGAGAGAAGATGTTTGAGAAACATGCACAGGACAAGCAGGCCTCGGCACAGCAGATATATGACCTGTTACCAAAGGCTCAAAGTTTGTCGAAATTAGGCATCTCCCTAGTAGCCAGCAGAAATGTGAAAGCAGGTACTCTAAATGTGGTGGTGGCTACCTCAAGTAAACTGACCGAGGTAACATACGATTTAACAAAAATATTGGCTCCCGATAAGGTCCAGATGCTTAAGCAACTAGGGGATGTTATTTATGAAGATTACATATAGGTGAAGCTAAAAGTGGATAAGTTTGGAGAAATAATCAGTAAAATGGACACTCAGTTGAGACAAGAAAGACAGGAGAACAAAGCACACCACCAACAAATCAGGAAGATACAATTAGATTTGGTTGCTAGTGATGGTAGCGGTAAAGCTACTAAGAAATTGTTGACAGAAAAGGAAAACCTGATACAAACATTACAGAAGAAAGCAAAAGTCTCAAATACCCAATTGATCCAAACTCTTGAAGTGACTAAGTTGGAACAGGAGAAAGAAGCCCTAGTCAAAGAACTCAGTGAAAGTCGAGCTAAATTGCTAAAGTTGACTCAGAAAAAAGCAGATTGGGAAAAGGAGAAGGTAAGTTTGGAGCAACAGATTGAAGACCTGAAAGATAACTTGCCTATTTTGAGCATGCGGCCTACCCAGGAAAATCAGGAAAAGGAGAAAAATGATACTGATAACCTCTTGCGGGCTATGTCCCAGGTTAGTCTTAAGGAAGTAAAGATCAAAGAACTAAAGGAAAGGATTTCGAAGCTAGAAGAACAGAACGTGCACATGGAAGAAGAAGTGAAAAAATTATAGAAGGAGAATAAAGGCCTGATAGTAACAAATCAATGATTTGTCTCCCAAGTAACCAGGTATATCCCTATGCAGATGGGCCAAGATCTAATCTGGGACGAGATTATAGAGATCGCTACAAATCTCAGACCATACTTAATCTCTTTGAACACTCGGGAGAGAGCGATAAAGAAAGCTTTGAAGAGTTGTACATTAACCAGAAGTAACTTGCAACTCAGATCTAAGGAAATAGCTCGAGACGCCATAGATTTCTTGAAACCTTAGTCCGAAGAACAATTGAGTGCTTTGAATATAAAAAACGGAGTGGCTGCTATCGCTTGGGAATGGAGGATGCTAGGTAAGTTTTCCCTTGTAGAAGAGCTTGAGGACCAATGTGCAGCGATGAACGAGCATATTGCAGAGATAAAGAAAAGGTTCGAGAAAATCTTCCAGAAAGGGTTTCCTTCTCTTTGGAACGAAAGCAATGAACTCATCCTACACAATGATTACAAAAACCTGCTCTGTGCCACTAAAATGGACCATGAAAAATTCCAGATGTTGAGCCAGATCCTCACGGGAAAAATACTGCTGGAAAAGTTAGCATCTAATTTCGAGATCCTGAACCGATTGAGAAGTTTGAGCGAGGAAGCTTTCATATTGTCAAATGACGAAAACATGGAGCTAAAAGTATTGGTGAAAGAGATGGCGTCGCATGAGAGCATCATGGCCGACTAGTGGGGTTATGTGTATAAGTACGGAGGAATGAAACATTCAGTTCAGACTCTTTAATAGTGGTTATTTGTTCTTTTATTTTCAAAGGATTGATGTTATGAGTAAAAGGTTTCTAAGACATTCCTATTTTTCAAAAAACAATTTGTAATATTTTTTGAGGCGGCTAAGTGGATAGCCAGCTAGAAATTTTATGCTTACTATGTTTACTTTACTATGATGTCAATTTCATTCAGTAATAATACTGGTAAATGTAAAAAGTAGTTAGGACGACTCTACCTGTTTTTTGTTTGAAAACAGTTGTGGAAAACCAATTTTTTGATGAGATGTAGGCATGTGGTTGTAACTACTTTCTATTTTTAAGGAGCCGAGCCTTGAGGTCGAAGGTATATATATATATACATTTGTAATCAAAGATACAAGGGTTGGAAATCTTATGAAAAAACTATTTGTGTTTTGATGATCAGTTTGTAAGACTTTCTCTTTGAGTTGTTTAATAGAAATTTGCGGAGCTGAAGCCTGCATTTTTTACAAGGATTCTTGTGTAATCGGTTTGGTAGTCTGTATCTTTCTTTCCCATGTGCAAATGTGTTTCTCCCTTTGTTATTCCATTCTGTGTTATTTCCTTCATGCTTGGATCAGGGTAGCAGTTAATTAGAATTTATAGAGATTATGCTCTGCTTAGCTTATTCCAAGTATTTCACCAAATATATTCTGCTAAAGTTGATGTAGGATTCCTCCTTGATAGATGCCTTACATTGATGGACTATTTCTTTTCTCTTCTGTTCCACAAATTAAAGCTCTTTGACTACTAGCTGCTTGCTACCTCACCCTTGTGAATGTGTTTATGGAATCTTTGTGAATATTGTTTTCAGAACTTGTTAAAAGTGACTCCATTGCCCAAATGAAATTCATGTGTTTTCAACCAAACAGTTCGTGAATCCTTTTCGTTCCTAAAACATAAATCTGATCTTCTGTATAATTGTTGTAATTGAATATTTTAGCCGTGAATGTTGGTGTTCCTTGTTCACTATTGACAATCTTGATTATTCCAGTATTTTCATGAGGTTGTAGAGAGAACACTCTATGTTTATGTTTGATCAGAATCGTAAACCAAAGATTGGTTAGTAGTTACCCGAGATTTCCCTCTTTCAGCCTTGGGGGTCAGTTTTGGTGTTAACAAATTGGCGCCGCTGCTCGGGAGATGAGATTGTTTTACAGTCCCTGGAAGAACGACATGTACGGTCGAATTTCAAAGAATGAGAGAAATCCCTGTGGGAGAACAAAGGGTTCTGCAGTGTCAAGAAGGTTGAAGAATCTTTTCCCTGGCAACTCCAGTTACCAAGATCAGAGAATTTAAGAAGACTCCATTGGAGAAAGATCAGTACACCAAAATATACTATTTCAGAAATTCCAAAGGCATCTTGGCCTCAAGAAAGATCCATACGAGAGGTAACCCTTTCCCTGAAATCCTGTTAGGAGTAGATAATCCTGAAAGTTTGCTCAGACAAAAAACTGTGAAAGATCGGGCTAGTGCTCCTAGCATTGAGACTGTTTCTTTTTTAGAAGATACATCCGCCTTTCAGGAATTAGATTTAGAGATTGATATTAGCAAACCATTTCCAAGAACCAAATCTGAATCATACCTAAGCCTGGGAGAAGGAACTCTGAATAACCTTGAATCATATCTTTTAGACCCTGTGTGGTTGGATTTTAAAAGCCTTGCCAAAGCTAAAGACAATAAGCCCATTTCTCAGATCCCCCAAGCCCACATCAAAGTCCCAGTCAGTAATCCTACTCAGAATATTCCCCTATAAGCTCTGAATCCACCTAGACCCATGGCTTCCAGATATGTGCCTTTGGTCCTGCCTACTGCCTTGAATGACCTCCCTCAGAATTATGCCCAGAGAATTGTCTCTTATAATGGAGAGGGAGACTGGTCAGCCAAATAGCATGTTGATATATTCGAAGATTTTTTAGACCTAGAGGAAGTGGACCACGATGATGCTAAAATGAGATTGCTTGCTCAAAGCCTATTTGGAGAACCTAAGAAATGGTTCAGATAGCTACCTAATGCATCTATAGCCGATTTTGCAGCTTTTAAAGTATTGTTCCTAGAAAGATGGGAAACCATGGGCAGTCTTGCTATAGTCTTGTCCCAGTATAATCACTTAAAGAAAGGCGGGTTTGAATTAGTCCATGAGTTTTCTACTAGATTCATGAAATCCTACAATTCTATTCTCGATGATCTAAAACCTTCAGTAGGCACTGCAAAGCTCCACTATGCAGATGCCTTTGATGGAGACTTCTCGTGCAAATTAAGAGAAAGATGGCCTTGGAGGTTGAGGCTAACATGATGGCTTCTGGAAAAATGAAGGGCAAAACTGAAGCAGACAAGAAGAAGCAAGAAAACCAAGCCTCGTCTAGTGATACTAAATTCAATACCATGATGAGAACTATGGAGAAATTGTTGGATAGGTTAGCCATAGAGAATAAGCCTCCTGCTAGGGAACAACCTAAGAATCAGATAAGGAACCCTAATTTTAGAAGGCCACCCTCTCTAAGAAATCCAAGAAACCAAGAAGATCATCAGATAAGACCTCCTTTCCCTGAGAATTTGGTAGATGAAGAAGGACCTGAAAACCCTATTGCTGACTAGATACATCTCTTTGATACCATTGAACAAATAGTCCATTTGACTAAGAAGGAGCATGATTTTTTCACCAAGGGGGATGCTGATAAGGCCGTAGAGTTCGATTCCGAATAATATCAAATGGGTTACATGAATGTTGTGGACGACATCCAGAGAAAAATGAGGTTGAGAAACAGAGAAATACCAATAACTGAAGGGCAGTCTTCCCAGATTCATCCCCCTAAGACTCAACATAATACATATAAACTGAAGGGGAAACAACCAGTGGATCATGTACAGAAAGTCTCAGAAGATGGGGGGAAACATTCTAAAGAGGGTAGGCAACTAGAAGTAACCGAAGTAGGGAAGCTGGCACCAATATTCAGCTTGAAGGATGAACTGTCTAAGGTAAATATCTCTATCCCCTTGAATGAACTATTGAGAGTTAATGAATATAGGGAAGAGATAAATAGCCTAGTAAAGGGGTAAGCTGGAAATACACAAGATATGTTGGAAGTGACGGATTATGCCCCCACCATAATCTTTGGTTCCAAAATGGAGGAAACAGATGATGAAGAAGTCCCTCCCTTCTATATGAGCATGAATATCCACAAGAAGTTATTACACAATGCCCTAATAGATTCTGGGGTTTCGCATAACTTGATGCCAAAGTCGATAGTAGACTTATTGGTTTTAGAGGTCACTAGACCCTACAAAGACCTATATTCTTTTGATTCCAGAAGGGTACCTTGTTTGGGGCTGATTAAAGACGCTGTGGTAACCCTTGCCCAGATTCCAGCAAAAAGCGTCATGATGGACATAGTGGTAGCTAATTTACCTACTAAGTTTGGGATGCTATTATCAAGATCCTGGGTAAAGAAGCTAAAGGGAACCATGCAGATGGATTTATCTTATGCTACTATACCACTATTCAGAAGCAATAGGAAGTTATACAGAGAAAAAAGGATGGCTTATGTAGTTAGCAGTGATGACAAGCCAGAAAATCACCCTATTTTCGCTGTGGACACAGACATGGGTTCCTCCATCCTTTTCAATGATGGTCCACATACTGATCCTAGACCCCCGTTTTTTCATGAAGTAGAAGAAGACAAAGATTTTGAGGCAAGGCATGAGGCATCAGAGAGGCGAAAAAATGAAAGGATTGTGGAAGATGTACTTTGATGGTTCACTGAGCAAAAATGGAGTTGGGGCTGGGGTTTTGATCATAGCTCCAGACCAAGAATCTAGGGCCCTATCATATAAATTGACTTTTGAATGCAAAAACAATGTGGCCGAATATGAATCTCTACTATTAGGATTTAGAGCTCCGAAAGATCTGGGATCCAGGAGAGTGCACGTATTTGGAGATTCAGAATTGGTGGTGAATCAGGTGAACGATAGTTATCAGGAAAAGCACCCTAGAATGAGAGCTTATAGAAACGAAGTTTGGGACATGTTTGGGAATTTTTTCGATGAACATAAGATCTGGGCAATCCCAAGATGTGACAATCAAGTAGCTGACTCCTTGGCCACTACTGCAGGTGGTTTTAAGACACCCATTTTTTCCCAAGAAAAATATGAGGTCGAAGTGGTAAACAGGCCATCCATTCCAGACAATTCCAAGTATTGGCAAGTGTTTGAAGATGACCTACAAATTAGAATATTTTTAGAACTGTCTCATGAGTTTGCTAATGTTTAGATCGATACAAAGAATGAGAATGTAGAAGGCCTAATGGACTAGGAACAGTCAGAAAGCGAAGAGAATGAAAATAGGGGTTGGAAGAACACTCTAGGAGGCAAAGACATTGTCCAGTTAAAAATCAACTTTATTCCCAAAGGACTGATACCTCTAGAAAAGCTCTTTGACCAAAATGATGTGGCAAAGAATCCAAAATTTGAACCACCCAAAGATATAGTAGAAGATCATAATTTGGGTTTTGTTGGGGAACCTCGGATGGTAAAGTTGTCTAAAAAGTTGGAAACCAGGAGGAAAAAGTAGTATGTTGATCTGATGAAAAATTATGCTGCTGCCTTGCCCTGGAGCTATGAAGAGTTAAAGGAGTATGATACTTCAATAATCCAGTATTCCATCCCAATCCGGCTTGGAGAAAAACCTTTCAAACAGAAGTTGAGAAGAATAAATTCCAGGTTGGTACTAGTGGTAGAAAAGGAGATCAAGAGGCTATTCAACAGAAAGATTATTGTCACTTTGAGATTGTCCCAATGGGTGGCCAACCTATTTCCGGTAATAAAAAATAATGGAGAAATTAGAATTTGTATAGACTTCGGGAATTTGAACAGAGCATCCTTAAAGGACATTTACCCTCTGCCCAGAATGGAGAACATCCTGCAGAAGGTAGTAGGGGCAGAAAGGATTTCTACAATGGATGGTTTCTCAGGGTATAATCAGATCAAAGTCAGTCAAGAAGATCAAGAAAAGACTGCTTTCACCACTCCATGGGGTACTTTCATGTATGCTAAGATGCCTTTTGGATTGATGAACGCTGGAGCTACCTTCCAGAGAACGATGGACATCGCCTTTGCTGAAGAGAGAGATAAGTTTCTGGTGGTGTACATGGATGATATAACAGTATATTCAAAGTCTGATGATGAGCATCTCAAACACCTAGAACAGGTTTTCAAGAAGTGCATAAAATATGGTATCTCTCTCAACCCAAAGAAATCCCACTTTGCTTTAGAAGAGGCTAAAATTTTGGGACATATTATTTCTAAGGAAGGCATTAGGATTGACCCTGAGAGGGTTAGTACGATCCAGAAGTTAGAGAGCCCAGAAGTAAAAAGGAAGTGCAATCTTTTATTGGACAAGTGGGTTTTTTGGGAAGGTTCATACCTAGCTTCGCTGAGATCATGATGAGCATTACCAATATGCTAAGAAAGGAAAACCAGATAAGGTGGATGGAGGAAACAAGAGACTCTTTCAAGGGAATCAAAAATGCTATTTCTGAGGTCCCTGTATTAGCAAACCCTAATTTTTCTAAAGATTTCCTAATTTTTTCTTATGCTTCTGAGCATACAGTAGCAGGAGTGTTGCTACAAAAGAATGATCATAATGCTGAATAGCTAATTGAAAGATTTCAGGGTCTATATTCTCCATTCACACATCATTGCCCATGTCCCAAATAGTGCAGTAAAAGTTATCCTCACCCAGGTTGATCCAGAAGGAAGAAGAGCAAAATGGATCACTATGCTGCTAGAATATGACCTGGAAATAAAGCCTACCAAACTGAAAAAGGGGCAACGGTTAGCAAAATTGATGACCCAAGCTAACTATGACTCTTTGAAACTAAATTTTTTGCAAGACTCTTTATGTCAGCTAGACGTAGGATTACAAATAAAGCCCTAATTTTCTGCGTCTCCCTGGTACTCCAACAATGTTTATGTATTGCAAAATCTACAGGCTCTAGCAGGATTAAGTAAGAGCAGGGCCCAAGCTGTAAAGTTAAAGGCCGCAAAATACTGTATCATGAATGAGTTCTTGTACTGGAAGGATCCTGGAGGCGTACTGCTAAATTTCCTATTAGAGGAAGAAGCCAAACATACCAAGAGAGAATTTCATAAGGGAGATTGTGGTGGTCACCATTCTTGGAAGGTCACAGTGAACAAGATCCTGAGGGCTGGTATCTATTGACCCACCATGTTCATAGATGTGTATAAATAAATAGTAACATGTCACCAATGTCAAATTTTTGAAGGAATGAGGAGGGTCGTATCACTACCCCTTCACCCAGTCATAGTAGAAGCTCCATTTCAACAATGGGGACTAGATTTCATTGGGGAGATAAACCCTAACTCTTCTGGGTAGCATAGGTGGATATTGACAGCCACAGATTACTTCACTAAGTGGATAGAAGCTATACCTACCAGGAATGCAACAAAAAATGTTATTATGGAATTCCTAGAGGATAATATCCTGTCTAGGTTTGGTTTCCCCAAAAGGATCGTGATTGATAATGCACCTGCCTTTTGTTCTAAGAAGATGGTTAATTTTTGTAACAGATATCATATCAGTCTGAACCACTCTACGACCTACTATCCACAAGGAAACGGTCTGGCAAAATCCTCCAACAAAAGCTTAGTAAATATCATAAAGAGATTATTGGAAGAGAATAAGAGGGCATGGCACACTAAGCTGAAGTATGCCCTGTGGGCTAATAGAATAAGCACTAAAAGGGCCATTGGAATGTCTCAATTCCAGTTGGTGTATGGAGCCGAAGTCATTTTTCCAGCTTCTTTGGGGTTACTGTAAAATTAGTCACAGTAGATCTAATGAACAAGTAAATCAATCACAACAGATGAACATAGAAAATATGGTGCAAAACTGTGCAAAACATGCAGCAGTGCTCAATATCCCAATAAGGGTGAATGATTACAATATAAACTGTCTCAATGACTAAGCAATTCGAATTGCCTAAGTAGGTCATTCGAATCACTGAATGGAGTAGCTTGACTCCAACTAGGAGTCCTCATCATCAATCAGTAGTGGTCATCAATGCACAAGAACCAGTCATCCAGGTGTCAATCTGAGTCTAACTGAGTGTAACAAGTGTAACTAAAGTGTGTAGCACTGATTAAGGAAAGGAGGCTCAGTGGGGGCGCATGGGAGGCTAACTGAAGTCAGAACAGGTCATCTAGTCAATCTGGAGGTCCAACGGAAGTGAAACAGTCAATCGGGAGTGAAACTAGCCTCAAATCAGGGAGAATCGGAGCTAACTGAGTGTAACTGAAGTGGAACTGCAGTGGTAGGTGAACAAGTGCGCCCTTCTCTGGCAGTAGGTGAGAAGTGGGTGCCTTTCAGCCTAGGAGGGCTAAAACTCTGAAGTAAGTGGCTCCTGGGTGCTAGAATAAGGTGGCTAAGGTGCTGGAGGCATCAAACTGGTGACTGGGATGCATGCAAAGTGCATGCAAACCCTAATTGCATGCAAGATCCTGAAAAAGATGATGTGGATATCTGAACACCCCCCCTCAAGCTAGACTATTATGTGCAAAAAATAATGTGGGGCCCTGGTAACTAGGACCAAAGGTCACCCCAATACAATAATCCAAAAAATGCTGAAAATAAACTAAGTGAGGAAAGAGGGAAAAGCCAGTGGGAAGAAAGCCCCCCCTCAAGCTAAAGCATAATAATGAATCAATTTTTCTCCACCATGATGGAACTCACCCCCAACAGTGAATGGAGGTAAGAGAACTTCTTCTCAGTGAAGCTCTTGGTGAAGATGTCTGCAATTTGCTCATCAGTAGGGCAATATTGCAGAATGATGGTGCAGTCATGCACCAACTGTCGAATGTAGTGCATATGAATCTCAATGTGTTTGGTCCTCTGCCGCTGAACTGGATCTGTGGAGATCTTGATAGCACTTTGATTGTCACAAAATAGGACAGTCGAAGTAGTGCCACCAAAACCAAACTCGGAAAGAATACCCTGCAACCAAACTGCCTGAATGCAGGCATTGACTGCCCCTCGATACTCTGCCTCTGCTGAAGAAAGTGAAATGGCTGCTTGCTTTTTGCTGGACCAGCAAATAGCACCATGACCAATCATGAAAACATAATCGGAAGCGGACTTCCGATCAATGCTATCACCTGCCCAATCTGAATCAGTAAAACCAATGAAATCAAGCTCAGAATCTGCAGCATAATGTATGCCAAAATGTCTCGTACCTTGCACATACTGCAAGATCCGCTTGGCTGCTCGCCAATGAAGCTCATGTGGCTGCTGCATATATCTTGACATGGCACTCACGGCATATGAGATATCAGGCCTTGAGTGTGTCAAATAAAGTAGTGAACCAATCAACTGTCGATACATACTGCAATCTGCAAGCGGTGTAGAATCTCCCTCCTCAAGACTGATTCCTGAGAGGAATGGGAATGGGGCTGCCTTACATTCAGCCATATTAAACTTCAATAATAGGTCGGAAGCATATTTTTTCTGAGATATAGTGATCCCATCAAAATTTTGATCTATCTCCAAGCCCAAAAAGTGACTCAGCAAGCCCAAATCGCTCATGTCAAAAGCTAGATTTAAGGCGGATTTTAGCTTGTTTATTGAAGTAAGTGTGCTACCAGTAATGAGAAGATCATCAACATAAAGTACAATAACCAACAAATTACCTTTAACTCGTTGAAGATACACATTCGGATCAGATTTGCATCTTTGGAAATTCTGAGAAAGAAGGAAGGAGTCCATCTTTGCGTACCAAGCTCTTGGGGCCTGTTTTAACCCATACAAAGATTTCTTTAATCTGCAAACCAATGATGGATCTGATGTATAACCCTCTAGTTGCTGCATATATACCTCTTCAGCAAGGTCTCCATGTAAAAATGCACTCTTCACATCCATGTGGTGCACCTCCCAGTGCTTGGATGCGGAAATAGCTAAAACAAGGCGGATGGAATCCATCTTTGGAGCCGGTGCAAAAGTCTTAGTGTAGTCCACTCCTTGGACTTGGGAGAAACCTTTTGCCACCAACCTTGCTTTATATTTTCTGATAGTGCCATCAGTAGCAACTTTAGTATGGTAGACCCATTTACACTTCACTAATTTTCTTCCAGGTGGAAGAGAAACTAGCTCCCATGTGTTGTTCTTTTGAAGAGAACTGTACTCTTCATCCATGGCACTTTTCCATCTCGGATCTCGATGAGCAGAATAGTATGATGTAGGATCTGAACCAGCCATCAAATAACAAATCTTAGGAAGAAATGGATCAGCAATAGAAAGAGCCATACCTGCTCTTTGAAAGTCTGCTCTTGTTCGTCTCGGATCAGCAGGATTTCTAGGGTTCGAACCAGCAGATTGTAGAGTGTTTTGGGCCCACTTTGGTAACTGAGGGGGATCATAATGGTCAGATTCTGAACCTGATATTTCATGATCATCATATTCTGCTACAATATCAAAAATATCAAAACTCATACCTTCATTATCGCTGCACGGATCTTCTTCTGGTGAAGGCGGTGAATTGGCAGTCTTCTCCTCGACTAGTTGCAATTCTTGAAGCGGTTCTTCAAATTGCACACTGCGCTCTATGAATATCTTTTTAGATCTGATATCCATGATTTTATATGCTTTTGATTCTTCCCCATATCCTATCAATAGGCACTCGGTACTTTGTGGATCCAAAGCTCGTCTCTTCTCGGAAGGAATTCTAGCCCATGCAGTAGAGCCAAAAACTCTCAAATTTGACACATCCAGTTTGTGACCAAAGAATGCTTCGAAAGGAGTCATACCTTTCACGGATGAATGTGGAACACGGTTCTGTATATATGCAGCAACATTGATTGCTTCATCCCAAATATTTGTAGCCAAACCTTTTGATTCAATCATGCATATAGCCATCTCTTTCAGTGACCAATTTTTCCTTTTTGCTACACCGTTCTGCTGGGGTGTGTAGGGAACTGTATGTTGGATCTTAATTCCGCTTTGGGCACAAAGTTGCAGCAACTCGGATTTAATATATTCTCCACCATTATCAGATCTAAGAACTTTGATCTTTCTCTCAGTGGCGGTCTCAACAGAAGCCTTAAAATCCTTGAATTTTCCAAGCACTTCTAACTTGTTTTTGAGAAAGAATACCCATGTAAAGCGGGAAAAATCATCAATAAATGTCAAAACATACCTTGAACCATTTAATGACATATGGGGCAGCGGACCACTGATATCAGAATGGATCAATCCCAAAATAGTAGAAGCTCTACTAGCTTTGCCGCGGTCGAATCTGTGCTCGAGGTGCTTCCCAATGATGCAACCAGTGCATATTCCCTTCGAGGAACGGAGTTGTGGAAGCCCATATACCATGGATTTATTTGATAGCAGCAGCAACTATTTATAATTAAGATGTCCAAATCTTTCATGCCAAATCCTACTAACCTCATTACCATGTGTGCGAAGAGCAGTGGGCTTTGCAAGCGGAATAAAGTGTGAAAACTCATAGCATTTTGCAGTGTGATTTGCCTTTCCGACTGCAACTAGTCTTCCACTTTTGATATCAGAAATTTCAACTGTATTAGGGCTGAATGTAACTTGCTTCGGTTCACCAGTGTATGTCATTTGATACATAGAAAGAAGATTTGAAGCCAAGGAAGGTACATAGAGAACATTCTGAAAGCTTCCATGATCTACATGAATCGTACCTTTTCCCTTTGAAGAAATTTTTGAGTCATCTCCCAAATGGATGGGGATGGATCTATTTGGATCGAATGAGGAAAAAGAATCAATATTTGCAGCCATATGATTTGATGCATCCAAATCTATCAAGAGAATAGTGGGCTTCGAAACCGTTGCCATGAGTGCTTGTCCTCTTTCATGATCATCATTCCTATCCTTCTTCCTTGCACCGTCGGGAAGAGTTATGTTGTTCTTTTCCAAAAGGAGGGCCACTTGATCTATAGTCTTCTTCATACATGAACTTTCAGGATGAAAGCCACGATTGCAATAGGTACATTTAGATTTTTGGTTACCTTCTTTTCCCTTTTGCTTGAACTTCGAACTAGATGGTGCATCCATTTGTTTGCCTTTGTCTTTTTGCTTGCGAGGCTCGAATTTGGGCTTCTCCTTCTTTTGCTTTCCTTTACTATTCGAGATCTTGGGTCCTTGAACATATAGGGCCGAATCTTTGGAGCTTATGGACCCCATTTGAATCAACTTGTCATGCTCTTTTGTGACGGACTCAATGAAGGCATTCAAGCTAGGCATCTTCCAATTCGGGGTAGTTAGCCGACCGGAATTGAAAGTAGAGACAAATACCAAATAATCTTTCCCAAGATTACTTAGAATGGAGAGGATCAATTGTTTATCCTCTTTGATAACTCCACTGTTCTTCAATTGCAAGTTCAAGTTCTTGAATTTTGTGAAGAATTCATTGATGGTCTCGAAATTCTCAGGACTAAGGGCAATCAATTCATTCTCTAATTGAAAAGCCCTAAGCTCATCTTGCTTTCCAAATAGTGTTTCAAGTTGCTCCCATATGGCTTTTGGAGTCTTCAATCCGCTGAGATGGAAGTGAAGATCTTTGGAGATGGAGAGACAAAGAAGACCATAAGCTTCATCAAGCTTGTTGTAGTGTTTGGTTCTATCTGATAGATTGCTTGGCTCCAATTCAAGACCAATAGTGACTCGGTAGTAACCTTTTGAACGTAATATGATCTCCATATCATCTTTCCAATCAAAATAATTGAATGGGGTGAGGATAGGATTTGAAGAATAGTATTCCATTGCTAGGAGTGAGTCAAACTGATGTAGAAGGAGCTTGCATGCACAGTGTAGCGAATGCAATTGCTGTAGAGGAGCTTGCATGCACAATGTAGCGAATGCAATTGATGGAGACAATAAACCTGCAAATCACAATAAACCAAGAACAATAAGGTCAAACAATCCACCCTTTTAGAGTTGCATCACACCTGGGATTGGAGATCAAACAATGTTGAATGGGTCCAATGTATCAGATCCAGGAATTATGTGGAAACTCAAGCTTATGGAGTGGTATTGGAATTATTTTCAAGCTTTGCATGCACAGGAGCGAATGCCCTTGAGATATCTCATGCCAAAACTTTTTGCAATTTGAGCAATTCAGTCAAATCTTCTTGTACAAACACCTGTAGAAAAGAGATCTTGTCCTTGCAATGGCTCTGATACCATGTAAAATTAGTCACAGTAGATCTAATGAACAAGTAAATCAATCACAACAGATGAACATAGAAAATATGGTGCAAAACTGTGCAAAACATGCAGCAGTGCTCAATATCCCAATAAGGGTGAATGATTACAATATAAATTGTCTCAATGACTAAGCAATTCGAATTGCCTAAGTAGGTCATTCGAATCACTGAATGGAGTAGCTTGACTCCAACTAGGAGTCCTCATCATCAATCAGTAGTGGTCATCAATGCACAAGAACCAGTCATCTAGGTGTCAATCTGAGTCTAACTGAGTGTAACAAGTGTAACTGAAGTGTGTAGCACTGATTAAGGGAAGGAGGCTCAGTGGGGGCACATGGGAGGCTAACTGAAGTCAGAACAGGTCATCTAGTCAATCTGGAGGTCCAACGGAAGTGAAACAGTCAGTTGGGAGTGAAACTAGCCTCAAATCAAGGAGAATCGGAGCTAACTGAGTGTAACTGAAGTGGAACTGCAGTGGTAGGTGAACAAGTGTGCCCTTCTCTGGTAGTAGGTGAGAAGTGGGCGCCTTTCAGCCTAGGAGGGCTAAAACTCTAAAGTAAGTGGCTCCCGGGTGCTAGAATAAGGTGGCTAAGGTGCTGGAGGCATCAAACTGGTGACTGGGATGCATGCAAGTGCATGCAAACCCTAGAATTTGCATGCAAACCCTAATTGCATGCAAGATCCTGAAAAAGATGATGTGGATATCCGAACATTTACTAGTTATGCGGTTACTGCAAGGTTTAGAAGAAGAACCAAATCATATGCAAAGGAGAGTGAACCAGATAATTGAGTTAAATGAATTAAGAACTAAAGCCTATCACAGAGTACAAGGACACCAGGAAAAGATGGAAGAGGCATTTGATAAGAAGACCAAGGAAGATAAATTCAGGTGAATGACCTGGTTCTGAAATGGGACTGCCCTAGGGAAGATAGGAACGGTAAATTTGACCACATGTGGATGGGTCCATATATCATTGTTGCACCCAGAGGAACCAACTCTTTTATACTAGAAGAGAAAGATGGGTCTGCCTGGTCAGGAGGACCAGTCAATGGCATATTTTTAAAGCATTATCTGTCCTAGACGAGCCAAGTAATTCATGTACCATAACTTGTACATATTTTTTCTTTTTTCAGTTGCTTGGAAGTTTAACGATTGACCAAAAGACTTGAAGCCCGAAGTGAAGGCCCTAAGGTATGAAAGGGGAGGCCATGCAATTTTTGTTGTCCTTTTTGTTTTTCTTTAGGTAGTCTACCCAGAGGCAAAGACAAGCATTATTCCCAGCGTCAAGTTCCGAGAAAATTTTTCAGTCTATGGCCACAAGACTCCACTGCCCAATGGATTAGGCACTTAGTATATGGAGTTCTTTGCTACCTCGCAGGGAGGATAGCATCCCCGAGTTGGAGCCAGTTGTTAACACCTGATTTTTACACCCCCTAAATATAAATTGTGAAAGGAATAGGGTTAGAGAAACATACCTTATAAAGGCTTGAAAGCCCCAAGTCTTCCTCCATGGTTGAAGGCCAGAGTAAGGGAAATCAATATATAAAGGGGCTAAGAGGGAGTACCCCATAAGAAATTTACAAAGAAATATGTGAAGGAGCCTTCTAAATGAATAAATAACCCCAAATTTCTAAGTCCAACAGCCTAAAGTCATTTAAGGGTTAAGTTTAGACAAGAGAACCACTGTGGATGAGAAGCAAAGCCAGATCCACGGTCCAAGATCCATCTCGTGCAGAAGCCGCGTGATGGATAACCAAAAAGGTGGTAGCGATGAGTGATATCGCTGGACAGATGGCAGTTGGAGGGCTCGTCACAGGGAGAAAAGCGGTAAACAAGACCACCACAAGGGAGCGAGATACCGAGGTGGTAGAGTCATGAAGCAATCTACAGTGTAGAGAGTAGGCAGCCTAGATCGACAGTGCGGAGATGAAGGAAGATGCACGAAGGAATGGACAGTGGGCCCCGTCGTCAAGGAAAAGTGGAACATTAAATATGTCGCTCATCTCTACCATAAATGCAAAGTGGAATAAAATCTACGGCCCAAGATTGATCTCATTGGGAAGTAGCATGATGGATACCTAAGAAGGTAGCCGCAATGGATAAAACTGTTGGACAAGTGTCAACCCCACAGGTGATCGTGGGGAAGGAAAGTGGTATCTAAAACCACTCTGGGAAAACATCGATGATGCTCCATGGACACGTGGTAACAATGGAATGACATAGAGTGCGTCCTACCTGGGATCCGACGGAAGGCAAGCAGAAAATGTCACATCAGAAGATTAAATAAAGGTCTAGATCTGACGGTCGAAAATCACCGGTGCAAAATCAGCGGCCGGGATCGTCGGACAAGTGGTGGATAAGACTAAGGGTTAAGTAAAGAAGATTTATATATAAAACCCTCATCGGATGTAGTAGGCATTTGTTTATTTGGAAAACTGTCAAGGTCTGGAAGCTTCTCAGAGGGTGGGAGACGGCGAGGGTGACCGGGCTTTCAATACGAGAATCCCAAAAGATTTGCTGGCAATAGGTAGGCCCTTCCGACTGAGACTTGTCAGTAAATTAGATAATTCGGTAGAAACATGGAAGTAGGTTCCGCCGTGAGCACAAGTAGAGTTAAGAATGCCCTGGAAGACAGGGATGGTAGTATTTTTGACACAGTTACCCAACGGCCCATGACTGAGATAAAAGAAGGCTAAAAGGCCTGCGGGATGAAGGTACAGATGTACATAGGGTTTTTCAGTCGTCTTTCATTTTGTTTTGTCCAAATCAAATCATGTCATTTCCCGAGTTCGTCTCTTGCTGTGTATACAACTATAAGGGATCTCAGAGAGTTATCATGAATAGCCGGCAGAGTAGAATTGTCTGTTCTATAGAACCTTCGGTGGTGTGTTGGTCATTTCAGGTCCCTGGTTTTCTCCCACCTGAGTCTGAAGAATTCTCCAAAATAGCACTGGTAACCCTCTATCTTAAGAGTCCTCCAGAGAGTCGGCAAGCCTTTTTGACTGCTTGCCTAAAATCGGACCTGGAAATTGAAGAAACCCCTTACCCAGTAGATGTTAGCCTATTTAATACCAATACCCAGTTGATTCTTTCATTACTTGCACAGTTTTTTGGCCTCGATAGTGACAGGGGGGTGATGGAAGTGCAATTAAGATTGCTGTATAGAATAAGCGTCGGCTCACCCCTGGTCATTTATGAGTCAGTCCCTGGTCTCAGATTCGAAATTTTTATAGCAGAAAGCATTAACGCCCAATTGGCGGCTTTCCCGAACACTAGATGTTTCCGATTTCAGGCCCATTTGATGAAGTTGGTTATGGACAGTAACCACAATGAGTTACGTTTCCTGTCGGAGGTTTATGCCGATCACCTGGAAGACACCATGTTCAATTACATGAATTCTATCTTATCTGTGTTGTATAAATTATTTTTTGAAGAAGGGATACCAAGAGTATTGCCTGAAATTAAAACCTTGTTGCAGTTGAAAAGGGAAATAACAGTAGGAGACTGGTTTTTATCTAGAGACTCCACAGTCATCTGGCTGTATGGGTTTACACACGAACATTATGTGCTACCGGCCTTTTTGACATCCAGAATTTTATCTTTGGAATTTATCAGACAAAAGTTAATCTTGGAATATGAGCTTTTTGCAAAATTCAGGAAAGGAACAAATTTGAAATTTCCCTAGGTAGTTGGCCCATTCATTGTAAATAGCAAAGAGGGTATTGCGGAAGTGCAGAAATTGATGGAAGAATTTGAGTTTGAAAAAGATGTGGCAGCAAGTTACGACCCTTATCATATAATCTCCGAAAGAAGGAAGCTAAATAACTAGAGCGGTTTCGAGCATAAAGAAATAGAAGGGTTATCGGCCAAAAGGAATTTGTTGCAGTATGAACCAGAAGCAGAAACGGCCCCTGTCTTGCAAGGCGAGGAGCTCGCTTTGCTGAAAGAAGCTATAGAAATGGAAGAAGTTCCTAAGACTGCCGAAGTAGGAGAGAAGAGGAATTTGTACGAAATCTTAGAAGAATATGATGAAGAAAGAGGAAAGAGATGCAGAGTTGGGGACCAGGAATTGGCTCAAACATAAGCTATTGCGACTATTTCAATGGAAACTGAAGATAATAGAGAAGAGGAAAATCCAATTCCTTGTGTGCAGGTAGTGGAGTACAATTTTCAAGAAGCCCAGGAATGTGGGGATACAAGTAGGTTCTCTTCAAGAGTGAAGACGTTTGAGAAAAATGCACAGGACAAGCAGGCCTTGGCTCAGCAGATATACAACCTGTTACCAAAGGCTTGAAGTTTGTCGAAATCACGCATCTCCTTAGTAGCCAGTAGAAATGTGAAAGCAGGTACTCTAAATGTGGCGATGGCTACCTCGAGTAAACTGACCGAGGTAACGTATGATTTAACAAAAATATCGGCTCCCGATAAGGTCTAGATGCATAAGCAACTAGGGGACGTTATTTATGAAGATTACATATAGGTGAAGTTGAAAGTGGATAAGTTTGGAGAAATAATCAATAAAATGGACTCTCAGTTGAGACAAGAAAGACAAGAGAACAAAGCACACCAGTAGCAAATCAAGAAGATACAATTAGATTTGGTTGCTAGTGATGGTAGCGGTAAAGCCACTAAGAAATTGTTGACTGAAAAGGAAAACCTGATACAAACATTACACAAGAAAGCAAAAGTCTCAAATACCTAGTTGATCCAAACTCCTGAAGTGACTAAGTTGGAACAGGAGAAAGAAGCCCTAGTCAAAGAACTTGGTGAAAGCCGAGCTGAATTGCAAAAGTTGACTGAGAAAAAAGCAGAATGGGAAAAGGTGAAGGTAAGTTTGGAGCAACAGATTGAAGACTTGAAAGATAGCTACCCAGGAAAATCAAGAAAAGGAGAAAAATGATATTGATAGTCTCGTGGGCTATGTCCCAGGTTAGTCTCAAGGAAGTAGAGATCAAAGAACTGAAGGAAAGGATTTCGAAGCTAGAAGAACAGAATGTGTACATGGAAGAAGAAGTGAAAACATTGCAGAAGGAGAATAAAGGCCTGATAGTAAAAAATCAACGATTTGTCTCCCAAGTAACCGGGTATATCCCTATACAAACGGGTCAAGATCTAATTTGGGATGAGATTATAGAGATTGCTACAAATATCAGACCATACTTAATCTCTTTGAACACTTGGGAGAGAGCGATAAAGAAAGCTTTGAAGAGTTGTACATTAACCAGAAGTAACTTGCAACTCAGATCTAAGGAAATAGCTCGAGACGCCATAGATTTCTTGAAACCTCAGTCCGAAGAACAATTGAGTGCTATGAATATAAAAAACAAAGTGGCTTCTATCGCTTGGGCATGGAGGACGCTAGGTAAGATTTCCCTCGTAGAAGAGCTTGAGGACCGATGTGCAGCGATGAACGAGCAGATTGCAGAGATAAAGAAAAGGTTCGAGAAAATATTCTAGAAAGGGTTTCCTTCTCTTTGGAATGAAAGCAATGAACTCATCCTACACAATGATTACAAAATCCTGCTGTGTGCCACTAAAATGGACCATGAAAAATTCCAGATGTTGAGCCAGATCCTCACGGGAAAAACACTGTTGGAAAAGCTAGCATCTGATTTCGAGATCCTGAACCGGCTAAGAAGTTTGAGCGAGGAAGCTTTCATACTGTCAAATGACGAAAACGTGGAGCTAGAAGTATTGGTGAAAGAGATGGCATCGCATGAGAGCATCACGGCCGACCAGTGGGGTTATGTGGAGAAGTACGGAAGAATGAAACATTCAGTTCATACTCTTTAATAGTGGTTATTTGTTCTTTTATTTTCAAAGGATTGATGTTATGAGTAAAAGGTTTCTAAGACATTCCTATTTTTTTAAAAACAATTTGTAATATTTTTTGAGGTGGCTAAGTGGATAGCCAGCCGGAACTTTTATGCTTACTATGTTTACTTTACTATGATGTCAATTTCATTCAATAATAATATTGGCAAATGTAAAAAGTAGTTAGGACAGCTCTACCTGTTTTTTGTTTGAAAACAGTTGTGGAAAAGCAATTTTTTGATGAGATGGTGTGTGGTTGTAACTACTTTCTGTTTTGAAGGATCCGAGCCTAGAGCTCGAAGGTATCTATATATACATTTGTAATCAAAGATACAAGGGTTGGAAATCTTATGAAAAAACTATTTGTGTTTTGATGATCAGTTTGTAAGACTTTCTCTTTGAGTTGTTTAATAGAAATTTGCAGAGCTAAAGCCTGCATTTTTGACAAGGATTCTTGTGTAATTGGTCTAGTAGTCTGTATCTTTCTTTTCCCATGTGCAAATGTGTTTCTCTCTTTGTTATTCCATTCTGTGTTATTTCCTTCATGCTTGGATCAGGGTAATAGTTAAGTAGAATTCATAGAGATTATGCTCTTCTTTGCTTATTCCAAGTATTTCACCAAATATATTATGCTAAAGTTGATGTAGGATTCATCCTTGATAGATGACTTACATTGATGTACTGTTTCTTTTCTCTTATATTCCACAAATTAAAGCTCTTTGACTACTAGTTGCTTGCTACCTCGCTGTTGTGAATGTGTTTGCAGAATCTTTGTGAATATTGTTTTCAGAACTTGTTAAAAGTGACTCCATTGCCCAAATGAAATTCATGTGTTTTCAACCAAACAGTTCGTGAATCCTTTTCGTTCCTAAAACAGAAATCTGATCTTCTGTATAATTGTTGTAATTGAATATTTTAGCCATGAATTTTGGTGTTCCTTTATCACTATTGACAATCTTGATTATTCCAGTCTTTTCACGAGGTCGTAGAGAGAGCCCTCTCTTTTTATGTTTGATCAGAAGCATAAACCAAAGATTGGTTAGTAGTTACCCGAGATTACCCTCTTTTAGCCTTGGGGGTAAGTTTTGGTGTTAACACTGGGTTCAAATGTGAGAGGTCAGGTCCTCGTTGTAGTTGGTACTGTTCTTGGAATTGTTGAACTGTTTCATTGTTGATAGCTTGGTGTGGTTTCTACTATACTGGTGTTTGACGGTGTAAGAGTTTATAGTTGCAGTTCACCTATCTGGCATTTTAATGCTGCTACAAGCCATCGTTTTAAAAGGTAATGTGCTTCGAATCTTTCACTGTACTTTCCATTGATGAATGCTAACACAGTAATGGTTATTCGAATTCAATACTATAATCATTCTTTTAAGGTATACTAATTTAACCATGTCTTCATTGTGTTTGCAGGTGTAATGATTCGGTGGTTTCTCAAGTGTGGGCATTGAAGGTTGGCAATGGCTGCACCAACCGGTAAGCCTCGGAGGTTGCCTTGAAACTCTGGTTATATGGAAGTAATGGCCATTATGTGTCTGTTTTTTGGTCTTTGTTTTTAGCTCGGAGAGTTTATACTTCGCCGAGTTAGGTTTTGTAAATTGTAAAGGATTTGGGGAGGATAATTCCTCGACCCAAAAGGCATGAACTTGTGGTTTTTGATTTGTGACTGCCATGTGGAAATGTTCTTCTCACGGACTTGGATAATGTAATAAGTTATGTGTTTCAATGATGATGGTGGATGATTGGAGTATATGGAAAGAATCGACCTATGTGTAGTTCATCTATTTTCTAAATAAATGTTGTTGCATTCTACTTTTATGAAAATTTCTAGGGTTAGGGTTTTGTCTTGGTTTTGGAATGTCTAGTTTTGAGGATGCTCTTCGATATGTTCTTGGCATCAAACTGGTGTTTTTTATTTCTGTTTAGAGTTTTCCTACAGGCATTATAATAACGGAATCCTGAAGATGATACTGTGAATTTATCTATTCGGCCTACAGGAATGATTATGGTGTAAATGTTTGGTTTTAATTTTGGTCATCATTATGATGCCGAGACTTTGACTATGTCAAGTTATGGAAATGAATAAAGTGATATTCTATGTTTAGTTTATGGCAAAAGTCACATGGTTTTTCATGAGTTGAAATGTATGAAGAATAATAACTATCTACCGAGAGTTAGTCACTCTGTTTATGTTTATAAAAGAAATGAATTTGTAAATGTTTAATGAAATGTGCAACAGTTGGGAAATTGGGAATAATTCTAGAATGTTTGTTTGGAAGGGTATTACCCTTGGTCAATGACCAGAATGATAATTGTAATTTGATTATGTTAATGGAAAAAAGACATGATATGCTAGCTTCTGTGTTATCAGGGTTGTAAATGTACTGTTAGGGTTTAGGTTTTTTTCTACTGTATGTTTGGAAAACATTTATAGAATTCAAATAGACTCTGTTTGCTTATCTATCCTGTATGTATAGTAGTGAAAATAACAGTAGACTATAGTAAACTTTTAAAAAGATAAACTATGGAAACTATAAACCCTGAATTGAAACTTGAAAATAACATATTAGTTCTGTATGATGAGATTATGCAATCTTCTTTAATTTTTGTTTTAGCAATGATTTCAATAATAAATATAAATCATAGTGATAATCCTTAAGATAGTAAACTTCTATTTAATGAAGTAAAAAACAGTACTTTAACAAAATACAGTAATTGATACTAATTACTAACAGTAAGAAAATTAACAATTTATACAGAGTTATTCTTTTCATCATCTTGGCAAATTGCTTATCATAAATATCTGTCTGAATTTGTCTCTGTACTAGAGTATGATACAGTTCCTATAGCATGGGGGAAAATGCAGATATTTTTTATTTCATTCATCATTTCTATTCATAATTTTAATTTTTTCAGACACTAAAAGTAAGGGTATCTAAACTAGAACACATTCTGTAATTTAAAATTAAATACTTGCAATAAACAAATTTAACTACTTAATAACAGATAAACAAATAGAACCTGTAGATGAAGATAGGGCCGACAAACACCCAAGGAGGCCTGTTCCTCCCAACCTATTCCAGAAGAAGCAACCCAACTACTGGCTTCTTGTGAACCCCTAAGCTTGATTACTGAACCACTAAATGGGTGGAATCTGTGTAGAAGCAAGGCACTCAAAAATGCCTTCAACACTCAGCATCAACCTCTTGTAATAACATGCCTTCAGCACTCAGCATCAACCTCCTGAACTCAATAAGAGTTTGGAAGACTCACAACATGATAAAAACATAGCAAATCCTCTCATCAAATCTCTTGGGTGCAAACACAGCAAAACCCCAGGGTAAATTTCCTCGTCAGGAAAAGTGATTAACCTCAGTTCAAAATTTGATGGCTATTTTATAGACTGCCTAGGTCTTTTGTGGTCAGTTTGGAATAAATGAGCCTCAAGCTCCAGTCCCATCTTTCAGAGCACTATGACCACATTTCAAGGGAGTTGTCCCATACCAACATCTAGTTAGTTGCATCATGATGCTGCCACTTGTCCATTTCCTTCCACCCCAGATTCCATTCCACCTAGTGGATCAATAACCACTCTTTCAATAGTCCTCTTAGGTGTTTATCTCCTATTTTATTTATTTAATAATAATATATTGTGAAAATTACGGTCATCCTTGGACACCTGTCCAACATAAAACTTTACAATAAATGTTATAATAATGTTTGCTAACACAAAAAATTTTCCTGCAAAAAGGGTATGTTACAGAGAGTGTACATTCTTCAACTGCGATGAAGCCCTTCCAGTCTGACCAATTTGGGTCAACCACATTGACAGACTAAAATGGTAATTCCTTTGTTTATGGGACAAAGATGTAGAATTTCGGTGGACCTAGTATCGAGGACCTAGGTTGTATGCCTATTTTTGCATTCTATGAGTCAATAGCTTTCCAATAGTGGAAGATTTTCACAAAACAAAGTTCATATACAAAATTTATGGCCCCAACAAGGTAATGGTAAAAATATTCGGGAGGTACAATTGGCAATCATGTCAGCTCACCATAATTATGATATGTACTTCTACTTCTAAAAGTATCATAGAGTTTCCAAGAGAATTTCAAAACTCTAAATCTAACCCTAACTCTAGCTATAAAAAACCTAGCAAAATAAGGGGAAACAATTCACTTTTCCATTAGGTGTTGGTAATCCATAGTATGAGTAGAAGTGTGGAGGTGATACTATGATAGAAGAGAGACAAAAGCATATTGTAGAGAACTATAAAAGGCCATAGTGTCTCATCATGTCAACTCACCATAATTAGAATATGACCTTCTACTTCTATAAGAATAATACAGGTTCTAAGAGGATTTCAAAACTCTAAACCAAACCCTATTTTTAGCTATCAAAAACCTAGCAGAAGGGAAAAAGGATTCACTTATTTATCAAGTGTTGATTGTTCCATAGTTCCATAGATTTTCTTCCAATAACTTGTTGCAAGGGATAAATGAGGCTTGTGGCCTAAAATTCATAATTATGACTGCCAGTACTTATTCAATGGCTGAAATATGCCAAACATTTGAAAATATGACCCCGTGAAATATGCCCAACATTGTTTTAGGGTTTCCTATGCAACTGTAAGGTGCATAGAACTCACCAAAACCATATAAATTTTGATTTCCATTTGAAATTGGTGCAAAATTATCTAAAACAACGTAATAGTTAATTTGGATATCAAATAAAGTTGGCCTACAGTTGTGTTGCCAGTGGTCTTGAGTTTAAGCTTGGCAATGGTGAACCACGCTAGTTGTCACCGTTGCCATGTTGAAACTAAAAACTGTTGGTAACACTCCTCAGATCGAGTCACATTGTAATTAGTACTAGTAAGTGACTATTCTTTAAGTTCACAATTCTGTCCTGCATAATTGGAGGAGGCTAATGTGGGCATCGTTTGGTTTCTTTGAGCACTTGGTGGGTTGAAATTCCATGAGTAAGGTATGGATTCACTCCTAGGGTACTAGCTCGTAATTGAGAATATCAATTGTTGGGATCAAAAGGACTACAAATCCATCCTTAATGTAAAGTCAGATAACCTTGTAGGTTGGAGCCCCTGTAATGTTTTTTTTTCATGGTGCCACCATATGAGTTTTGAAAGTAAGATTAATTGGCCCCATCCCATTATGAAGTAGAACCATGTGAGATAGATCATATAACACTATTAGCATCATGATATTCCCCAGTTGTGGTTACTATTTTTTTATTAAGGTCATGAACATTTATATGCAGTTTATTGTTTCTACTATCACTGTGTTTTTTTGATGAATGATTGAAGAATGTTATAAGTGTGCCTAAACAATTATGAACATGGATATATACAATTCCTTATATTTATTATCACTTTGTTTTATGTGATGAATTCATTTGTATGACTTGAGTATATCTAAAGCTCTCCTTGAGGTCCCATGAATGAACTTGAACACTTGTTGCATTCATTTAATTTGAAAGAGTAGTTATAGTTTGAAAGAAATCTCTCCTTACCTTAGCTAGCATTCATTGAAAGGAAAGGCTTATTTTATTCATATGCATTTGCATGGTTTGAGTCAGTCATCACACAACGATTTGCACTTCCATCACCCGACTGAGTAATACAACCATTAAAATTTAACTCGTTGACTCAACACACTTTAACCTCGCTTGAGGATAAGAAGAATTTGGTAGTTAGGTAGGACACCGAGGATAGGCATCCAAATAATTCTCCCTTTTCATTTTCATTTGAGATATAGTTGTTGTCCTCTAGGGTACTAAAATCCTCTAGTATTTATTGACATGCTCATTGACAAGTTTGTGGAGAGGGCCTCCGGTCATTTCGGGGGTAAGCCACGAGGATTGGTTCCAAACGGACTTTGTGTAATACCGCACTCCACTTAGCTCCTAAGGCATATCGATCCATTGTCTTCCTTGTATTTTCTAGACACCATACTGGTGATACAAGGGTGATAAGGAAGAAGTGCCAGTATCCTTCTCCAACGTGCCATGAATGAGGTAGCTTAGTAACTTTTCTTCTAGGGTGTAATGTCCCTAAAAATAGTAAAAATTTAAAATTTTCTGCTAATGTAATAAAAGCTATTTTGAGGATTATGATTCGTAAATTAACTTCAGCACTAATAAGATATGCTTCGGTACTTGTTTGTGGTATCTTAAATAGTCTAAGTTATCTTGAATAACATAATCTTACTTAGTTGTAAGTCCTTTTGGGCTTTCCGGAAGCGATATACAGTACAGGCAAGGTAAATCTAATGTCGGTATGCAAATACTAGAGTGTTCTTAAAAGAAACTTCTTGCTTACTGATTTAAAGATCCATGTGCATATTATAAAAGTCTCATTGTTACCTCAGGTGATACGGACTCTTGCAGGAGTGCCCCCGACAGAGCTTCCGAGAGGTAAGGGTAGCCTCGAAGGCTCTAGTCTTACTTAGCATTTTGCTAATGTATCTATTCCTTGTTTACGTGCAGGTACTACTATGGAAAAACTATTATTTTGTCAGTCCACCACCATGTAATATCAAATTATGTGTTTGAAGTGCGGAGCAATAAGAATGTGAAGGACCTAAGTGTACATGGCTATGGTTAAAAACTATGATGTAGTGTTATATATTTCGATGGTGTAATACTATGGAAAGCTGGCTTGCAAACTACCATATCTGTTGATATAATCCTATGATCATATACTATGGTGCTTGGGGTCATTCATTCCCATTAAAGGTGGGTGGGTGGATAAAATCTGTGCCCCATGATACACGCATGGTGAGACCAGCTGGCATGGAGGGTTTTTATGTGTTGGGGTTTGGCACTAGTGATGGTCACTCTGTGTTTTTGTTTGTCCTGGTTCCTTCCTATGTGGCGTTTTTGGGTGAGGGTTTTTGTGCCTAACCTGAGCTACGCTCATGGTAAGGGCACCTGGTAGCTGCTGAAGTGATGGAGAATGGCAATGTGCTACCAAAGCTCAGGTGATGTCTCTCTCTCTCAATTGTTATTTATCTTTCTCTACTTCAATATTTAGTTATTGGTTGTCTATATTTCTTAGGGTTTAACCAGAGCATGATTTTGATTGACAGGTGAAGAGTGGCGAGCACTTCTGCGTGGTTTGTTGTAGGTATTCAAGTCATTCAACTTCATGGGTAAGTCCATATTCTTTCCATCGTTGCTCTTTCCTCTCACAGTTATGACAGGGGTACTGTATGTTTGTGTTTGGGAGACTTCATGGAGCCCCTTGACTCACTAGTTGTTTGAAGTCTGGATGTCGCCATTTGGCTGGAATTTGACTTTAAATGTAGCTACTATCTTAAATGGGGACACGATGTCATGGCTTGGGCCATTGGGCTTTATGGAAGCTCTAAACTTGTTCTAAGAGAATAATAAACTTCTATTGTAAGGATCTGCGGTTTTAAATAGTCATTCCACCATCTGCGTTTTCTATTGGGGTTTTCAACTTGTATTAGCATGATGTAAAGATATGTATAATTTCTACGTTTTTATTTCATGGCTGCTCTACCCTATGGTTTCTCGATTTGATGTCATCGTGTTTTTAAAAAGAGAATGGATGAGGTAGTCTGTCTATTTGAAAAATAAATTATGTCTGTACCTAAAATATTCGAAATGATTTGGTTTGCTAACCATGAATGTTTGATAGAATGAATCGTAACCTTGAAGCTAAATTTATAAGCCTGAAATGTTCTAAGGTTTGGTTCTTATTACTGTATTTCTGGTGTTTGTAATAGGTAGAAACAAGAAGGGTTTTAAATGAATGAAATGACAGGGGGATTCGATCCCAGTTCCTATGTTTATAAATAAATCTTTTTTGTATGTTAATGCATATTGTTTTGATTGAAAGTGGATGTGGCGCTCATGATTGTAAGACTCTTTTGGTTGAAAAGTGACTGTGTAAAACCTCTTGTGTTTTAGTTGAAGCTATAACCCTAGTTGCTATTTGTTTTGTCTTCGAGAGAGCATGGGTTGATATGTTAATACTACGCTATGGGCATTCATTATGATAGCAGGTTCAAATGGTAAATTTGTGGGTGGGGTTTGATCTCCTGACTTGTAGGTCGATATGTTTAAAGACAATGATAGGTGAAAAGCTATGTGTACTGTGGGCCTTTGCTCCTTGAAATGGTAATCGTTGGGGTTTAAAATTTTATAAACAAGGTTTTAAAATGAAATGTCTGAGTCTATGTTTGCAATCGTATTTCCTTATATTGCCTGATGCATTGTCTCTTTGTAATGGGTTGACCGTTGGTAGAAATCATATATATGTTAATAATGTGGGGTGTAGGATACCCTGGTTTGGGAAAATAAAGAATAATAAATACAATTTCAATGAATAGCCTACGTTTTTATGTGTGGTGTGGCTAAGAGTTTCGATGGCTGTTTTGATGTTCTTATGTGGTTTTCAATTAGTAAATTTCAAGCCTAGAAATAAAAATGATAATGATAAGGAACTGAAAGTAGAAGTAAACCCTACTCTACCAATTATGAAAACAATTCAAACAAGAACGTAATTATTCTTAAGGAAATAATTTTCACAGTCATAACCCTTGCCTAGGAAAACAATAGGAGAAAGCACAGCTATAAAAGAAACCTTCGATCAACAATGAAAAACGTTTCTATGTTTTCTGATGGTGTGATGTCTAGCACAGGCTAGCTTAACTAGACCTGCTAGACCCTCCACCAGTTTCTGGGCCAAACCTCTAAGTTGATACTATTGGTAATGAGAACAATGCTGAAGTATTAATTTTAATTTAAAAGCCTATGTCTACTATAAATGGAAACTGGGAACAATTAATACTACATACCTGGCTGCTTTGACACTTGGTCCTTTCCTATAGAAGCCTGGCTGCTTGGCACTTGATCCTTTCTTGTAGAAGCCTGCACACTCAAACAGTAATTAATGCAGAACCTATTGTATTTAGCTAACCTGTTAGGATCATTTCTTTAGCTGGATAAATTTGGAGCTACCATGTTCCTCCCAAGCATGACCCTTAGATCGTTCTTGGTTGTAACTAGATCCCCCGAGCTCGTTCCAACATGCAATGAGAGATAGAGGCCCTAGGTTCACTGCTGGTTCAGATCTGAAATTATATAAGGTTGCTTCAGTTTCTTGGAGCAGAAGACTTCTCTCTGATTACCATAAGAGAATAATAATGAAAAAGATAGATGATCCCCCAAAACTTGGGATCTTGCCTCTTTAAGTAGGGGAGTCTTGAATTATGACTGTTGGAATATTTAGTTTCTTTAATTTAAATAATTAATATTTAAAATTGTTTATTTAATAAATATCTTGTCTTTTTGCACTAAGACTTTTTCAATTGTTCTAACTATAAGTGATTTTTGATTTAAGCTCATCATAATAATTTCTTATAACAATATTTATATTTCAGCTTAACTATTAATACATCATTAATAATATTAAATGATGCATAAACTATATATAATAAATATATTTCATAAATACATAATAACAACACTATTATTAAAGCTATTTAATAATAATATTAGCCTTGAGGCCTCTATGCATGTTATTCATAGAAGACTACTATTAGTCATCCCATGCTTTAATTGGTGGTAATTATCTTTTATTTAATTATGTATCTTCACATGATACTTCTTTTAAATTTTAAGGACAAGGTCTAATTCATTGGACAGTCTTGGTAAGCTTTGATAGGCACCTCTAGTCTCTCTCTTTGCATGTTGGATTCCCTCATATAACATGGTAGTTCCCGCAGTACTTGATGATAGATAAAAGATGAATCATTTAATCAAATTAATAAATGTGATGAAAGTAAAAGTGCTATTCAAATTCCTTCCGACTTAGCACTTTGAGATAGAGTAAGCCCGAGTGATCTTCAGAGCCTTTTAACTCAACACTCTCACATGGGCGTTACACTAGTGAAATTCCAGAGCCTCTGCTCAACACTAGTGCTAGAATGTGGTTGTGAGGCACATCTTGAATATTTAAGTTCCCTCGGATCCAGTATTCATTTATCAATCTTGGAGTGTTCCAGGGCTTAGGCCCAACACTCAATGTACCTCAGGGCTTACTCCCAGTACATAAACATTCTTCTAGGTACATTGGGGATTATGCCCAGTACGTAGGTTCTATGTGTGTTTCTGAGTCCATGCTCAACATACTCATAAGTCAAATCATGTAAAATCATAGCTCTACACAGTAAGTAACAAAATATCACCTTAGTATATTAGGGTTTGTACCCATATCAAAGTCGAAGAACATCATTAAAACATTGGGGCCTTCTCGCCCAGTATACACAGAAATAAAGAAGTCAGTCAGGGTCCATGCCCGATATGTCAATATATAAAAGAATAAATCATAAGTGCTAGGGCTCATGCCCAATACTCAAAATAAAACATATGTTCTGGGGCTATGGCCCAATATAACAACAAAAATAGTTAGTCCAAAATTCGGGATATTACATCCCTCCCCGTTTAGAAACAACAATGTCCCGGTGTTTCTAGGGACTAGGAATGAGGTCATGAAACAAGCCGGGGTATGCCTCTTTCATGTTGGTCTCATTATCCCAAGTTGCCTCATCTGGTCCAAAGTTCCTGCATTGCACTTTCAGCTGAGTAATGGTCATCCTCCTAAGCTGCATCTCTCTCTCTTCCAGAATGTGGAGTGGTTTTGGAATGAACTCCCCTTCGGGCTCCACCTGTAATAAGGACCAATCAATAACATGTTTAGTATTGTATACATATTTCTTTAATAATGAAGCATGAAAAACATTATGAAATTTTATATGAGCTGGTAAGGCTAACTCATAAGCCACTGGACCCTTCTTGGCTAGTATTTCAAAAGGTCCAAAAAATGTTGGGGCTAGTTTCCCACAACATCCTCCGCTCAACGAGCTTCATTTTGCCTTTATTTTTAGAAACACATGTTCACTGACTTGGTAGTCTTTGTCGTTTCTTTTCTTGTCCACATAACTCTTTTGGCGGTCTTGTGCTTCTTTCAAGTTTAGTTGTACCTTGGAGACTAGTTGTTCCAAGTCTTTTAGTAGGTTGGGTCCTAACATAAGTCTGTCTATTGGACTATCCCAAGTCACGGGTGTCCGACATTTGCGGTCGTAGAGTACCTCGAAAGGGCTCATTTTGTCCGAGGTTTGATAACCATTGGTGTACGTAAACTCTGCGAGGTGCAAATATTCTTCCCACTTCGTGGGGTTGTTCATGATGTACATTCTCAGCATGTCCTCGAAAATTTGGTTTACTCATTCTGTTTGTCTGTCGGTTTGGGGATGGTACGCGGTACTGAATTGTAACTGGGTCTCCAAACCGGAGAACAATGCTCTCTAGAATTTGCTAGTGAACTTCGTGTCTCGATTGAAAATGATTGCCTTGGGTATCCCGTGCAATCGAAATATCTCCTTTAAGAAAATTTCCATGATGTGAACTGCGTTGTAGGTAGATTTTACCGATATGAAGTGAGCTGCTTTAGATAGCTTGTCTACCACTACAAAGATGGAGTCATTCAGTTTCTTACTCTTGGGTAAGCCTGTAATGAAGTCTATACTTATTACCTCCCACTTCCATTCTAGAATGGGTAAAGGTTGAAGTAATCTGGAGGGGTGTTGGTGTTTTGCTTTGACTAGTTGGCACTCCTGACATTGCGCAATGAACATGGCGATGTCAGCTTTCAACTTAGGACAAAAGTAATGTTTCTTTACTGGTGATATCATCTTTTGATATTCGAGATGTTCTGAATAGGGTTTCTGGTGAAACTCGGTGAGATTATTTGATCTAATGTCTCCACTTTCTGGGACATAAAGTCTCTCTTTCGACCACAGTAGTCATGACTCGTCTATCTCATATTCCTTTTGTTGTTGGAATAATCTGTCTTCCTGGATATTTGCAAGGATTTCCGTGTAGTAATGGTCACTCTTACATGCCATTCGAATTTTGTGGTGTAAGTCTGAGTTGGTTTGACTCACTGTGACTTCATAAAGCATATGTGCTCATTGGCTCAAGACATCCACAATCTTGTTTTCCTTGTCTTTTATATGCTTTAGTTTGAAATGGTATTCAGTGAGGAAGGCTAACCATCTGGCATTCCTTGCATTTAGGTCAGGTTGGTCGAAAAGGTATTTCAAGCTCATGTTATCAGTCATTAATAGGAATTTCTTTCTCATAAGGTAATGTTGCCACATCTTTAGAGCATGGATGATGGTGGCTAGTTCCAGGTCATGCATAGGGTAGTTCTTCTCATGCTCTTTCAACTTCCTCAATTTGTAGCATATGGAAAAATTGTTTTGAATGAGGACTCCTCCAAGTCCTTCCTTGCTTACATCTGTGCAAACAACGAAGTCCCCATTGGGGTCTGCAATTCGTAAGATCGGTGCACTAATCAATAGGTTTTTCAGCTTTTGAAATATTTCTTTGCACTTATTCATCCAAATAAACTTGTTTTCCTTTTTCTGCAAGGCGGTCATGGGACATGCAATCCGTAAGAAGTTCTCAATGAACTTTCAGTAGTAGCCGGCTAAACCTAAAAATGATCTTATATTGAATACACAAGTAGGTTTGGGCCATTCTTCGATAGCTTTGACCTTTTCGGGGTCGACGGCTATTCCCTTCTTGGAAATGATATGTCCTAAGTATTGAATCTGGCGTTTGAAGAAATCGCACTTACTAAACTTGGCATAAAGTTGGTGTTCCCTTAGTATTCGCAAAACAATTCGAAGGTGCTCCTAATGTTCTACTTCGTTCTTAGAGTAGATCAAAATGTCATTAATAAAGACTAGAATGAACTTATCAAGGTATTTGCTAAAGATGTTGTTCATCATACACATAAAGTTGGCCGGTGTGTTCGTCAACCCAAAGGGAATCACTACGAACTCGTAGTGGCCATAACGGGTCCGAAAAACGGTCTGGTTGATATACTCATCACGGATCCTCACCTGATGGTATCCGGATCGTAAGTCGATATTTGAGAAAATCTTCGCTCCTCCGACTTGGTCAAACATGTTGTCAATCCTAGGGAGTGGGTAGTGGTTCTTAATGGTCATTTTGTTGAGTTGGCGGTAATCGATGCACATCTGCATCATTCCGTCTTTCTTCTTGACGAAGAGTATTGGTGTGCCCCAAGGGGACACACTTGGTTAAGTGTACCCTTTGTCTATTAACTCTTGTACTCTGAAGCTTGAGCTCCACCAATTCTGGTGTGCTCATGCGGTACACTTTAGAAGATGGTACTATCTCGGGTGTTAGTTCGATGGAAAAGTCTAAGTCTCGTTTGGGTGGTAATCCTGGTATTTCTTTGGGAAATACATCTTTGAACTCTATGAGGACTAGGAAGTCTTCCATCTTCTGTTCCATATCAATTTATATGTTTTGGATATTGATGGCAAAGAGTTTGCAACCTTTTTTGATACATTTCTTTGCTTGCAAGGTGGAGATCTGTCGTACCGACACTTTCTTAGGGATACCCTGAATCGTCTTCTGATTCCCCTGGTCATCCCTGCAGAGTAAGGATTTGTTTAAGCAATCTAGTAGGACATGGTGTTCTTCTAACCAATCCATGTCGATAAGTACATCCTATGACCCTAGGGGCAGAATGTTTATTCTATCCTAGTTTGGAAACTGTTTAAGTCTATCTCACAAGTTTTAATTAACTCAAAGACCTTTCGTTTCGTATCGGTGGCTAGTTTTACTAGCCATAGTCTCTCATGATACTCTCGGTTCAAATTACAAGTGTCCACTATATTAGGGGAGATGTAACTTTAGCATGTGCCGGGATCTATTAAAACTGAAACAGTTGTGTTAGAGATCTTACCCTCAATTTCAACCATGGTGGCTTGGTGATCTTCCTGTCGTCCATCAAAAGCGGCATAAATACTGGGTGTCTTTGCCATGTCTCCAATGGTAGGTTTTGCTTGGACGTTGTGTAAAACACCATCCATTTTACTAGGACAGTCTCTATAGTAGTGGGGCTCTTGGAATTTCCAACAAGAAACGGTTGGTGGGACAGCTTTTGCCCCTTTGTTGAAAGTTGTCCTGTTGACAAGGGGTGGGGGTGCACTTGGTTGTGCTTGAGGTCGGTTGAAGCCTCTATTGGGCGGAAAACTATTGTTATGTTTCCAGTATGGTGGAGATCTGAAACCTGGTCTGCGGTTGTCTGTGAAGGTTCTGAACCTATCTCTATTTCTGTTGATGTTATCATTCCTTGGATGTCTATGTTCATAACACAGTCTTGCTTTATGTAAGGTCACATCAAGGGTTTTGGGCATGTCAAACTCTATATTTTCTCTAAAGTTTGGTGGAAGCCCTCCCAAGAACTGTTGTATTTTGACCTTCTCGTCTTTAATGTATGGCACATAGTGAAGCAAGTCTAAGAATCGGTTTATGAATGCCTCCATAGTTAGGGAGCCCATTTTCAACTCATGAAATTCTTTAATTTTCTTGTCCAAGAATCTTTCGGACATATATTTGTCCTGGAATGTTCCGCTGAAATTTTCCCATGTTATGTCTCTCAATTCTTATCCCTTGGTGTGTTCCAAGTCCCGCCACCATCTAGAAGCTTTACCATTCAGGTTGTATATGGCTAGTCGGGCTTGCATTTCACTGGAGTAATTATGAACTTTGAAGTACTTATTCATTCCTAGCAACCACTCCTCAACCTTCTCCCCCGAGTTAATTTCTCCGTCATAGGTTGGGGATTTTATCTTTCTCAATTCTCCTTGCAAACTGTCGTCGCTTTTCCTCCTTTTCTTGCAAGGAGGTGGTAAACCTTCAGCGTTGGAAGAATTCTTATAGTCCTCTTCCATTGATTCAAGTATGTTTTCACCCTGTTCTCCTCCCTTAGGGCTGGCAGTCCTCTTTGTGTGATAGTTTCCCTTTTTAAAGGTGTTAATAGAGAGTGTGGGTTGTCCGTGGGGTTTTTCCCCTATTAAAGTCTGAAGCAGAGCTTCATTTATAGCTTGTTGTTCTCGTCTTTCTTGCATGTTGTCATCTATGAAACTTGAGAATTTTGCCTATAGATTTTGCATGGATTTCATTAAATCTGAGTTGAGTTCTACCACAATTTCTTGCTCTCGTGGTGGAGAGTTCAGATTTTCATGTATACTGTTGCCCCCTTCTGCATTCATTTTCAGACAATGACTATATTTGCAATGTTATATAAGCATTAAGAACATAAAATCTGTTAGTTCATTTTCAAATAAACAAAGTAAAATTTCTGAAGGTATGCTTTTGTTTACTGTGTATCTGCAACGGATGTTCTATTTGTAATGAGCCCAATAGGTCACTTAGTTTTGTAGCTGAGCTCTAATACCATTTGTAATGTCCCTAAAAATAGTAAAAATGTAAAATTTTCTGCTAATATAATAAAAGCTATTTTGAGGATTATGATTCGTAAATTAACTTCAACATTGATAAGATATGCATTGTTACTTGTTTGCGGTATCTTAAATAGTCTAAGTTTTCCCGAATAACATAATCTTACTTAGTTGTAAGTCTCTTTGGGCTTTCGGAAGCGATATACAGTATAGGTAAGGTAAATCTAATGTTGGTATGCCAATACTAGAGTGTTATTAAAAGAAACTTCTTGCTTACTGTTTTAAAGATCCATGTGCATATTATAAAAGTATCATTGTTGCCTCAGGTGATACGAACTCTTGTTGATGAAATTTAATTCCCATGATGGGGCACTGGTGGTTTGTAACAAAGTGGAAGGAGTACCCCTGGCAGAGCTGCCGAGAGGTAAGGGTAGCCTTGGAAGGCTCTGGTCTTACTTAGCATTTTGATAATGTATCTATTCCTTGTTTACGTGCAAGTACTGCTATGGGAAAACTATTCTTTTGTCAGTCCACCACCATGTAATAGAAAATTATGTGTTTGAAGTGTTGAGCAATAAGAATGTGAAGGACCTAAGTGTACATGGCCATGGTTAAAAGCTATGATGTAATGTTATATATTTCGATCGTGTAATACTATGGAAAGTTGGCTTGCAAACTACCATATCTGTTGATATAATCCTATGATCATATACTATCATGCTTGCGGTCATTCGATTCGCATTAAAGGTGGGTTGGTGGATAAAATATATCCCCCATGATACACGCATTGTGAGACCAGCTGGCATGGAGGGTTTTGATGTGTTGGGATTTGGCACTAGTGAAGATCACTCTGCGTTTTTGTTTGGATTGGTTCCTTCCTGTGTGGTGTTTTTGGGTGACGGTTTTCGTGCCTGACCTAAGTTACGCTAATGGTCAGGGCACCTGGTAGCTGCTGAAGTGATGGAGAATGGCAATGTGCTACCAAAGTTCAGGTGATGTCTCTCTCTCAATCGTTATTTCTCTTTCTCTACTTCAATATTTAGTTGTTGGTTGTCTATATTTCTCAGGGTTTAACCAGAGCATGATTTTGATTGACAGGTGAAGAGTGGCGAGCACTTCTGCATGGTTTGATGTAGGTAGTCAGGTCATTCGACTTCATGGGTAAGTCCAAATTCTTTCCATCGTTGCTCTTTCCTCTCGGAGTTATGACAGGGGTACTGTATGTTTGTTTTTGGGAGACTTCATGGATCCCCTTGGCTCACTAGTTGTTTGAAGTCTGGAGGTTTCCATTTGGATGAACTTTGAATTTAAATGTATCTACTATCTTAAATGGGGACATGATGCATGGCTTCAGCCATTGGAATTTATGGAAGCTCTAAACTTGTTCTAAGAGAATGATACACTTCTATTGTAAGGATTTGGGGTTTTTAACACTCATTCCACCATTTGCATTTTCTATTGGGGTTTTGAACTCATATTAACATGATGTAAAGAGATGTATAATTTCTACGTTTTTATTAAATGGCTGCTCTACACTGTGGTTTCTCGATTTGATGTCATTGTGTTTTTAAAAAGAGAAAGGATGATGTACTCTGTCTGTTTGAAGAAGAAATTATGTATGTACCTAAAATCTTCGAAATGATTTGGTTTGCTAACCATGAATGTTTGATAGAATGAATCATAACCTTGAAGCTAAATTTATAAGCTTGAAACGTTCTAAGGTTTGGTTCTTATTACTGTATTTCTGGTGTTTGTAATAGGTCGAAACAAGAAGGGTTTTAAAAGAATGAAATGACAACGGGATTCGATCCCAGTTCCTACGTTTATAAATAAATCTTGTCTTTATGTTAATGTGTATTGTGTTGATTGAAAGTTCATGTGGTGCTGACGATTGTAAGACTCTTTTAATTGAAAAGTGACTGTGTAAAACCTCCTTCGTTTTAGTTGAAGCTGTAACCCTAGCTACTTTTTGTTTTGTCTTCGAGAGAGCATGGGTTGATATTATAATACTACACTGTGGGCATTTATTATGATAGCAGGGTCAAATGGTAAAGTCGTGGGTGGGGTTTGACCTCTTGACTTGTAGGTCGATATGTTTAAATACAATGATAGGTGAAAAGCTACATGTACGGTGGGCCTTTGCTCCTTCAAATGGTAATCATTGGGGTTTAAAAGTTTATAAAGTAGGTTGTAAAATGAAATGTCTGAGTCTATGTTTGCAATTGTATTTCCTTATAATTCCTGATGTGTTGTCTCTTTGTAATGGGTTGACTGTTGGTAGAAATTGTATAGATGTTAATAATGTGGGGTGTAGGATACCTTGGTTTGGGAAAATAAAAAATAATAAATACGATTTCAATGAATAGCCTATGTTTTTATGTGTGGTGTGGCTAAGAGTTTCGATGGTTGCCTTCATGTTCTTATGTGGTTTTCAATAAGTAAATTTCAAGCCTAGAAAGAAAAATGATAATAATAAGGAACTGAAAGTAGAAGTAAACCCTACTCTACCAATTAATAAAACGATTCAAACAGGAACATAATTATTCTTAAGGAAATAATTTTCACAATAATAACCCTAGCCTAGGAAAACAATAGGAGAAAGCACAGTTATAAAATAAACCTTCGATCAACAATTAAAAACATTTCTATTTTTTCTAATGGTGCGATGTCTAGCACATGCTAGCTTAGCTAGACCTGCTAGACCCTCCACTGGTTTCTGGGCCAAACCTCTAGGTTGATAATATTTGTAATGAGAACAATGTTGAAGTATTAATTTTAATTTAAAATCCTATGTCATCTATAACTAGAAACTAGGAACACTTAATACTACATACCTGGCTGCTTTGGCACTTGATCCTTTCCTGTAGAAGCCTGGCTGCTTGGTACTTGATCTGTTCCTGTAGAAGCCTGCACACTCAAACAGTAATTAATGCAGAACCGGTTGTATTTAGCTAACCTGTTAGGATGATTTCTTTAGCCGGATAACTTTGGGGCTACCATGTTCCTCCCAACCATGACCCTTAGACCGTTCCTGGTTCTAACTGGATCACCCTGAGCTGGTTCTAACTTGCAATGAGAGATAGAGGCCCTAGGTTCACTGCTCATTCATATCTGAAATTATATAAGGCTGCTTCAGTTTCTTGGAGCAGAAGACTTCTCTCTGATTACAATAAGAGAATGATAATGAAAAAGATAGATGATCCCCCAAAACTTGGGATCTGCCCTCTTTAAGTAGATGAGTCTTGAATTATGACTATTGGAATAATTAGTTTCTTTAATTTAAACAGTTAATCTTTAAAATATTTTATTTAATAAATATCTAGTCTTTTTGCACTAAGACTTTTTCAATTGTTCTAACTATAAGTGATTTTTTATTTAAGTTCATCATAATAATTTTTTATAACAATATTTATATTTCAGCTTAACTATTAATACATCATTAATAAAATTAAATGATGCATAAACTATATATGATAAATATATTTCATAAATACATAATAACAATGCTATTATTAAAGCTATTTAATAATAATATTAGCCTTGAGGCCTTTATGCATGTTATTGAGGTCTTTATGCATGTTATTCATAGAAGACTACTATTAGTCATCCCATGCTTTAAGTGGTGGTAATTATCTTTTATTTAATTATGTATCTTCACATGATACTTCTTTTAACTTTTAAGGACAAGGTCTAATTTGTTGGACGGTCTTCGTAAGCTTGGATAGGCACCTCTAGTCTCTCTCTTTGCATGTTGGATTCCCTCGTATAACATGGTAGTTCCCGCAGTACTTGATGATAGATAAAAGATGAATCATTTAATCAAATTAAATAAATGTGATGAAAGTAAAAGTGTTATTCAGAGTCCTTGCGACTCAACACTTTGAGATCCAGTAACCCCGAGTGCTCTTCAGAGCCTTTTAACTCAACACTCTCACATGGGTGTTACGCTAGCGCAATTGCAGAGCCTCTGCTCAACACTAGTGCTAGAATGTGGTTGTGAGGCACATCTAGGATATTTAAGTTTCCTTGGATCCATTATTCATTTATCAAACTTGGAGTGCTCCAGGGCTTAGGCCCAACACTCAATGTACCTCAGGGCTTACTCCTAGTACATAAAAATTCTTCTAGGTACATCAGGGCTTATGCCCAATACGTATGTTATATGTGTGTTTCTGAGTCCACGCTCAACACAGTCATATGTCAAATCATGTAAAATCATAGCTCTGCATAGTAAGTAACAAAATATCACTTCAGTATATTAGTGTTTGTACCCATATCAAAGCTGAAGAACATCATTAAAACATTGGGGCCTTCTCGCCTAGTATACACTCAAATAAAGAAGTCAGTCAGCGTCCATGCCCGATATGTCAATATATAAAAGAATAAATCATAGGTGCTAGTGCTCATGCCCAATACTCAAAATAAAACATATGTTCTAGGGTCGTGGCCCAATATAAAAACAAAAATAGTTAGTCCAAAATTCGGGATATTACATAGGGCTCTTTACCCCAGATCCCTTTCGGTAGAGGGATATCCTTCCATTATTGGTCTCTCATTTTGTATTGTTCGACTTGGATTTCATCACCTTGCGAAGGATACAACTTGTTGAGGTCTCCAGCTCTTAGTTAGGAGGTTTTGCTAGCTATTTCACCTTTTTAGAGGGTCTTTTTCTTTTTAGTGCTACTTGTTGGCATTCTGGCCACTTTTGTTACAGCTCGCTTACTGTGACACCAGTCCCAGCACAGTTTTTTGAGCTTGTTTTTTTGGCCTGCGAGCCTTGTCTTTTCCTAGCTCCCCTTCTGCATGCTCGGTTGCTTTAGGTATTTTGAGTTCTTACACGGTCAGTTATCAATTATCTGATGATGTGTGATGTCCTCTTCTACCAGGTCTTTGAGATGGTTGAGTTATATGGTCTTCTCAAGGGACTGAACACCCCTTGATGGAGCCACTAATCCTTGACCTTAGGAGTAGTCTAGAGGACCACGTAATCACATCATCTATGTGGAATTTTCCATTTATTGTGATGATGGTCTTTTAGGTTATATGGAACAATAGTACATTTGAGAGAGAGATGATTGGTTGTACCCCACCTTGGTTGATTGTTTTATGGTCCTTCCATTTTGTCGATAATATTTGTGTGGTACCTTGCCTTTTACCGTTTGGGTCTTTTACTCATCTTGGTATATCTTTTGATTTGTACCACCTTTTATGTTTTTGGTCTTGTGGGTACTACGGTAGTTTGTCCACATTTGAGGTACACCCCCTTTGTCCAAGTTGTTATGAGTCTTTATGCTCACTTCGTACCACCCTCTAGACCTCAGTTAGGAAGGTTGCTTGCTATCATACCTTTTGGTGGTCCTATTTGAGTTACACGAGGTAGTTACAAGGAGCTATTGCATATAAGAGGTAGTTACAAGGAGCTATTGCATATATTTGACATTATCTGACCTTCCATCTCTTTGGCATATCAAATAACAGGTAGTTACAAGGAGCTATTGCAATATAAATTTGACCTTATTTGTACATTCCCCACAATGGTTGATATACTTTTGGTCCTTACACCCTGTTGTTTATTGGTCTTGTGGTAGATTGTCCTTTCATTTTGGTCCTTTCATTTTTTTGTGGTACCTTGCCTCTCACATTTTGGGTCTTTTACTGATATTGAGTTATCTTCTGATTTGTACCGAATTTTATGGTTTTGTTCTTGTGGGTATAACTATGGACGTAGTTTTTCCACGTTTGAGGTAGTACACCCCCTTAGTCCCAAGGGTTATGAGTCTAATTTATACCCACTCTTTTCTTTTTTACTTGTACCTTATTAGTTGGTTTTTTACCCTTTGGTCGGTTCTTGTATGTTACTGGAGGTCATGAGTATCTTTGGCCTCAGTCTGCTGGCTGTCAGCTCATCTTTATTGTGATTGTACTGAGCCTTTTGACTGTCATAAACTTTCTTTGATTGACCGTACCATATCCCAGTCATCTCTCTCTCTTTGGTTTGTACTAACCCTATAATAGGATCACTTGGTTCCTAGAGTTGATTAGCCTCTAAGAGGCACAGTCATTTCTAAAAGTAACTCTTCTGAGTATATTACAGAAAACATCTACACCTAGGTAATCAAATATGTGTTGGTTATAAGACTTAAGTAATCAAATTGTTGGTAATCAAATATTGGTAAATAATTTGAATTAAGTAGTTAAGACTTGTCTTGTTAGACAAAATTGTTGGTAATCAAATTATATTTGTTGGTAAAGAATTTTAAGAGTGGTGGAACTCCTCGATTGAACTTGCGAGGAAAATTATCTTGGAGAATAAGTGTCCTGACAGAAAATTGAGTAGAACTATGACTTTATTTGTTGAACCATGGCTTTATCATAAGATTAGATTTCTCTAGTCTTCCATTTGTGCTAAACAACACAATAAAATTTGCAATGGAAAAAGGAAAGTTTGCAAGATGGCAAGCATTGTTTTGATGTTATAGCTGTATTGTTCATGGGCACATTTTTGGGAAAGAAAAAAACATTCATTCCTTTTTAACAAGAGAATATTTGACACATAAGTGTGCTGTTAATTTTTAAGAAGAGAGCCTGAAACAAGCGATCCTTGTGCAAGCGAGCACGAGGCAAGCGAGCGTAGAAGGTCAAAGTGGAATCCAATGGGCCCATAACCCACAAGTAAACATGAAAATCTATGCTTGGACCGGAGGAAAAAAATCATATCTATACTATCAATGATAATATGAGTTGGTTGCAGGTATAATCCATTGGAATTGTACCAATATAATACGTAGCATAATGTTTATTTTGTTATGTATTTTTCGTGTGTATACTAGTTTCATTGTGATAATGTTTTCTAATTATTTTTTGCAGGGGTCCGATGATCGAGGCAAGTCCACAACTGTGGATCAGATGACACCATCGTCCAGGCACAAAGTAAACCTAGTTGTAATTTTAGGAATCTATCATGATAGATATGTTTTGTTAATATAATTTTAGGAATCTATCAAGATATAACTCAATAGTGTTTTATATATTTTTGTTGAAGACCAGTGAATCATTTTATGAAACAACATCAAAAAAATGTTAGTAGATACTGAAGTGGCTGAGATCCTTAAAGATGATAGACAAATTGGTGAAGCCACAAACTGGTTTAAGATGATAGACAAATTGTTGGAAAAATATAGTGCGGAACTCGTTTCTCTGCTAATCAAGTATCCACAGACAAGCTAGAACCTGACAAGGATTAAATTGTTGGAATGCAAATCTGAATCCTTGGAAGTAAGTTGAGGAATCTTGATTCATAAAATAATTCATTTGTAACTTTATAATTTTCTCTTTTATATGATATTACTAAACATGTAAGACGTGGTTTGTATTTACAGAATTATCAGAAAACACACAATAGTGGTGGAGGAGATGTTGACCCCAACAAGGCTCGTGGAGAGACATGGCATCATGAGAAAACAACTCCTCCTGCATCGAATCCTTTGCCATTGTGCTTGACTGAACAGTGGAAAACACGTTCTAACACACCATGGACCCCAACTATGAGTGCACCGGCTACTAGTGACCGACGCTCACCGGATCGTCCACGGGAAGTAGTCGACAATGAGAATCCTGGTAATATTGTTATCGACGTAGCAACATTTCCAGGATCTTCCCGTGTCACTAGCACGGGAACAATGGAGGCAACATTTTTGGTCAACGTAGATCTCGTCCCAATAAAGATCGATAAGGTCCCAGGTAATTAATATATGTTGACCAAGTTACTGTTTATAACTTCATTGTAATATATCAATAAAACATTTTCTTTCAACTAATTATGATCATGGCATGATCGTTTTGCTGGAAACGATGTTTTCTATAAACACATGAATGACGCGTGCTTGGAGATCTTCAAGCCCACTATCTAAGACAGGTGGGATAAACAACCAAAATGTTTAAAAGATGAACTCATGCATCGGTTGGTTGTCCTATTTGGCGACAAGACCTTCAATAAAGCTGAGGTCATGAAAAAGGCTGGAAAACATGTCAAGATTGTCCGAGACCAATATAGGACCCACCTAGAAAAAATCCCTAGGTAGGAGTGCCCTCCAATGATTCTACCAATGGAGTGGAGAGCTCTAGTGGATGATGGAAGGGAGAGGGCTCAGAGAAGAGAAGGAAAGATAACACCAGGCATAGGGAGGTATGCAATACTTTCCGCAATGTAATTCTAAACCTTATTATTATTGATTTCTATATCAAACTTGGAACATCTAATGTATTTAAACACTTGCATAGGATTCCAGACACATCAAAGGCCACAAAGGCAAGATTGGAAAAAATAGGTCAGCATAAGCTTGGGCCTAGTGGTTATTCGAATTTGGCGGCATGAATTGTAAGTTTCGAAAAAACAATAATGCATACAAATAATAAATTGCAAATTATTTTTTGTTTTATTGCACTGGAAAATGTTAATTAACGGCGTTATGCAAATATGCAGGCTGAACGATTCAATGAATACGCCACTAAGGAAGACATGAAGCTTGGTTTCAAGCAAGGCTTTGGAGTTGTCGTTGAATGCCGAAAAAGTTTGTCTGGCCAAACACAGTCTTCTGGTACCAATCCATCCGGTGCATAGGTAAATAGAATCCATATACTTTATTGAAGATTAACTGCTTGCGCAATCTATTCGTTATAAATACTTGACAAAAAATATTGACTATGTTTTGATCAAGAAAGGAATGATCCCCCTAATGTTGAGAAGGGACAACAACAAATCAAAGATCATGCTTCGAATCCTGACAATGAATTTAATCATATGCTACAATTTTATGTATAGCATTGCAAATGGTGAACATTAATTGTAGTTCACCATATTTCAATTACAGAGCATGTAGAGGGTGAAACTGTATATGTTGAGCCTGGACAAGAACATGAACTACATGATGTGGCCACACCAGGTAAAAAAACACCTTTGTAATGTTTTTTTTAAATGAAATACTTGTCATTACAATAGAAAAATACAACGATGTAACATTTTCACATTGTTGCAGCAAATCCAAACCCCTTGCCGCAAAATCCACATCTAGATCAACACTCTAGGATGCAGACATCACCACAAGTGCATGATGAAGAACCAAGAACTAGAAGAGAAAGTCCAGATGTAGATGCTCCTCTTAGAGATTATTTACCACTAAAGAGAAGAAAAACTAGTAAAAAGAAGTGACTGGAAAAATGTCATCTAATTATTTTTTATAACAATATATCGTCCAAGATTTTTGGCCTAATGAATGAATGAATGATTTAATGGTTTAATGATTCAGTGTAGTAAACTGTTACCTTTATTGAATGAATGTGTTGATTGAATGAATGAATGGTTTATTGAATGTTATCTTTTATTGTATGTATGTGTTGACTAAATGAAACAATGGTTTAATGAATGTTAGCCTTTATTGAATGAATGGTAGATGAAAGTTCATGATGAAATATGGATGAATTTGCACATATTTGTTTTTTTCAAGTACATGCATTGGGTATGGGGAATTGAGAGTGATGTGAGGGGGGGAGGGGCCATAAGAGATTCCACCTTCACATGGTTGGACCTGTTCAATAGAGAACATTAAATTATTCTCGAAATAGAGAGGAGCTCAATGAATGGCTACAATGTTGGCTTTTTACAACCCACTTGCGTATCATCTAAATTTTTACAATTTCTTGGAGCTTGTTGTGATATTTGGTTTCTCATCATAACCAATTTCGAGTTTCCACAACTTCAAAGGCTGAGTAAATGATGCACTGGAATCAATATCCTTAACCTTCTCTTTAATTTCCTTGGAATCAATATCCTTAACCTCACATTAAACCCTTCCAAATTGGTCTACTTACCATTGAAGCTTGGCTTTTGAAGCATGATATTTGCAACTAATCTAGCAAACACCAACAACAATTAGAAACATGATGCTTATTGTCAATGTTCATCATCTTTTAGGGTTGCAAATTGCCCATAATGGCTCCTCTCATGCCAGGGAATTAAAGAAAACATATAATTTGCGTCGAAAAAATAACAGGGTACGAACTGAACTGAGGATATTAGAACCAGCGAAAGATGTCTAGTCCCAAGGCTACCAACTTCAAGCTTGAAGTGCAGATGACAATGGGAGAACACCTTGAAGTAGCTTGATTCATTTTGCATGCATTTCATAGTGGGAGACGACGGGATACCACCTTCAATCTTGATTCATTATGCATGTATTTCACTATGCAACAGTCTCAAATTCCCACTGCGCTTTCCCTCAATTAGTTACTCGATTTAGCAAGACCCATGCTTGCCATCCAAGGAGTGTTGCTAGTGGTCTAGAGTTTCAATATCCTGGCAATAGTGACGATTCATGGTATTATGTTTCCCTTCAGTTGGAATATGACAAACTCAAAGCTCTCATAAGAAGGTTTGTTTGACAAATGTGATGGTTTAGGTTTCTCGATTCAGCATGACCCAAACCGTCACATTTGTTAGACAAACCTTCGCAGTGAACTATGAGTTTTCCATATTACAGCTGAAGGGAAACATAATACCATGAATCGTCACCATTGCTAGGATGAAACTCAAGACCATTGGCAACACTCCTTGGACCGTGGGTGTGGGTCATATTGAATTGAGAAACTAATTGAGGGAAAACGCAGTGAGAATCTAAGACCGTTGCATAGTGAAATGCATGCAGAATGAATGAAGAGTACTGGGTGTCAAGATAAATGGTTGTGGGACTTCGTATGAGAGGAAATGGCAATGGGAATTGATTGATAAGGTCAAGCTTGAAGGTGGTAGCCTTGGGACTAGGCATAGGTCGCAGGTTCGAATCTCCTCAGTTCAGTTGGTACCCTGTTATTCTTTCGATGCAAATTAGAGATTTTATTTATTTTCTGTTGTCAACTTTATGTATCCCTTTATATGTTTTCTTTATTTTCCCTTTTTAACTTTATGTATCTGCTTGTGATAATGGGAATTGTTAATATAGAGTCACTCAAGAATGAACGTAAAGAGGATTTCCACGGTAATTTGTTCCATCCAAACCTATCAAGTGTACTTTTAGGTTAGTAATATTCTTGTAACAAAGTGATGAAAGATCTTAGAAGCAAATGTAACAAATCCCTTAAAGAAGTTCATGTAACATAGTGGTTTGTGTTTGCAGGAATCCTTCAATTTACAGGGTGAAAATGGCCATAGAAATGCCACAGTTTGGAGATGAAAATATTACTGACCTAAAAGTGCACTTGATAGGTTTGGATGGAATATATTACCGTGGAAATCCTCTTTATGTTCATTCTAGAGTTTTGAGAAAACCAGAGATATATGAAACGATGCATTATGACAGTTCGACTTCACAACAGCCTCTTGAAATCAAGGTAAGACTTGGATACGATAGGAGAAGTTCATATGATAGGGGGAGTAGTTGGAGCGAATGAAGTAAAACTTCATTTGCCTCAACTACTCCACCTATTAACTAGTCTTGATATTGTTTCTTGTAAATTATCCTTATACCTTGACATCTTCATCAACATTTTGCTATTGGTTTTTTCATGCTAAAATGCTCCCCCTTATGCAATTTCAAACTTCAATAAGGTCCTGTCTAGTAAATTCATAAAAGGTAAGCGTGCATCATCATTCCATACTCCCCCTTATATCATTCATATCATTTCTCAGTCATACTTCTTGCCAAATCAAACTGAAAGGATATTATCTTCAACAATATCCAGTACATTGCTTCACTGAAGCATCCATATTCCTTGAACTCATACTTGTGAATTATATCTAGTAAATTCATAAAAGAAAATCCTACAAACATTAAGTTGCTTATATTTCATTTGATGGAACTACTCCCCCTATCATATGAACTTCCCCGAGGGCATCACCTTCCAAATAATATTGTTTTTTTTTAAATTTCATAACATAGTCAGTTGACCAACGCCCATAATAAAGACATCCGATGTCTTTGCCATAGCTCCGAAGGCATTTGACGTCGGATTCTGCCACTTCCCTTTGTAAGAGTTGTCGGATATCCGACCACCATAATGAAGAATTCCAATGTCTTTTCCATAGCTCTGACGACATTTGACGTCGAATTCTGCCACTTCCCTTTGTAAGAGCCGTCGGATATCCAACCACCATAATGAAGAATTATGATGTCTTTTCCATAGCTCTGATGGTATTTGACGTCGTATTCTACCACTTCCCTTTGTAAGATCCGTCGGATATCCGACTACCATAATGAAGAATTCTGACGTCTTTTCCATAGCTCCGATGACATTTGACGTTGGATTTTTCCACTTCCCTTTGTAGGATCCGTCGGATATCCGACCACCATAATGAAGAATTTCGACGTCTTTGCCATAGCTCCGACAGCATCTAATGTCGGATTGCAGCCAGTTCCATGTGAAAGGGGTGTCAGATAGCTGACTCACACAAAGAATAAATTTGACATCTTTTCCATAGCTCCGAAGTCATCCGATGTCGAATTGCAGCCAGTTCAATTTCTAAGGGGTGTCGGATATCCGACATCCACAAAGAAAGATCCAACGACCATGTAGTCAGATATCTAACTAGTTGTATGCGTCGAATATTCGATGAAGCCCAAAGGCGTCGAATTGCAGCCGAATTTGGACCGCCGTTACAAAAACATGGAGGTTGTCGGATAGTCGACCATAATATGTAGAAAATTTGACATGTTGGTCATCGGATTTTGTGTCCAAAAAACCTGGTGAGAAAAAAATTGTGATTTTAAAGTATTGATAGTAATACCTAAAGCATCAAAAATGTCTTTAAGAATTTTCTCTATATCTTGACTTCTCACACATTAACGATGCTTGTGTCATCCACAAATTGAAGGTGTGGGTGCGTTTCATCCTAATCATGAAATTGAAGTCCATTGAGAGTGTAATTGTTTATAGCAACTTGCAGACTTCGTCTTAGATCCTCCGCCAAGAGCACAAAAAGGAAGGGAAAAAGAGGGTTGCCTTACCTTATTCCTTGGGATGGGGAAAGGGTTTGGAAGGGGATCCAATGACTAGAAAAGAGGAGGATTAGGAGGTTAGGGCTAGGATCCAGTTGACCCAATGAGAACAAAATCCAAAGGCTAATAGGATTTGGCGCATGCAAGACTAACTTAGCTTGCTAAAATATTTGGAGAGATCAAGCTTGATCATCATGCCTGCTTTGTGATGAGCTTTTAAGGAATCGATTACCTCATTTGAAAGGGTGATTCCATGAAGGATTTGGTGAACTTCTACATAGCCTGTCTAGTTGGGGGAGATGAGCCGGTGAAGAAGAGGCTTCAATCTGGAGGCAATGACCAGTGATGATTTTGAAAATGACATTGCAAAGGGAAATCATCCTAAATTTTATGGGGTCTAGGGCATTTTCTTGCTTCAGAATAAGGGTAATAAAAGTGGCATTCAAGGATTTTAGAACACTTGCCTCCTCTCGAGAGGTTTCCACCACTTTCTATACATATTGTTTGATAGTTGACCAACATCCATGGAAGAATTCTAGTGAATCCATCAGGACCCAAATATTTCCCATCTAGCATATCTCTAACTGCAGCTTCTACCTCAATGAGGGTGATAGGTTGAAGGACTTTGAAATTTGATTCTTGGTGACTAGCTTGGGGATGTGTTGGAAATTTTTATCGATGGTTTTTTTTTTCCACCACTTCTTCCTTGAGTAGAGAACTGTAGTGAAAACATGAAATTGGGAAACACTTTTTGCCTATTTTTTGACAAAAAATTGCAAAATTTTATGTTTTTCAACTTCAACCCTTTCAAACCCATATCCCCCTTAGGAATTTCACCTTGAAGATAGGAGGAAGATTGCGCTAGCTTGAATTTATTCTCGACATTTCGAGCCACAAAGTAGGGCTCATCATCAGGAGAAAGTATCTCAAGGTTATTTCTATGGGATATCAAAAAAATTTAAATAATTTTGTTATAATAATTATGAATCTAATAATTTTTATTCATTATTAATAGCCTTATTAGAAAATTTAAAAAAATTTAAAAATTTAAAATCTTTATGTTCAAACCTAAAAATTAAAAATGAATATTAATTTTAATAATTATAAATTGAAAAAAAATTAATAATTAAAAAATAGTTATTAACTAAAATTAACTATTAGTTATTAAGAAATAATTTTATAATTGAAATTAATTTCATTAATTATAAACTAACTAATTATTAAAATTTCATCAACTTAAAATTAGTTATTAAATTTATAATTTTAATAAATAGGTATTTTATATCTACAAATTTTAAAAATTATTAAAACTAATAACCTTCTCAATATTTATTAATAATTAATAATTTTATTGAATTTAATAAAAAATATTTTGAACTTATTAAAATTGTCTATCCTATTAAGATCTCATGGTTAGGTTAAAAATATAAGCTATAAACATTGAAATAAAGTTTAATAAAAAAAATGTTAGGTCTAATAATTAGAGCTATCGGCTAAAACTCTATAAAAATTTTAATTAAAAATATGATCTTACACTTATTAATCTACTATTTTATGTACCTGAAATAACCTCGAGATACTTTCTCCTGATGATGAGCCCTATTATGTGGCTCGAAATGTTGAGAATAAATTCTCATCATTTACTGCATAAAATCATGAAATTCACCTTGACGTAAACACAAGAGGTTTAGAGAATTGTATTAACTTCGTACTCATATTTTTTTGAAATTGTTTTATGGACATATAGTAGGACAAATTTGAAAGGAACCAATGAGATACAATTTAAAATTTTAGGTATGGATAATGAGTGACCTATGTTTCCCTCATTTTTTTTTAGATATGGTTATTCATTTTAAGGAAACCAAATGTACATTCATATTCTACACAGATTGTACTTTGCAGTGGACTATATGTTGAGGATTTTCAGACTTAAACACTATTTTTTATTATTTATCAAAATAACATATGTTTAAATAATGGTGCCTTAGTGACACGTGTTCGTGTCATCACATTTTCTTTCAAATGTGGCTCTTATCATAAAACTAAAACTACCATTTTGAAGAGGACAATGTAAGGAAAATCCCTGTGAGTTTTTACATATTTTGTGTGCTCTCATTGTGATGATATTGAATTTTCATTGTGACTGATTTTTAGCTCACTAAATTTTGTAATGAGACAATTTAGAAAAAAAATAGTAAAAAATAGAAATCCCAAATGAAATTAAAAAATTATTATACCATGAGAAAGTAGATTCAATGATGAATCTATTGGTATAAACTCCGATAGGTAATTCTCATATTTTGCAGGGTTTCCACCTTTTTAAAGTGAAAAATTTCAGAAAGCTGCAAAAATACTTGTTCTATTTGTTGACTAGAAACTCTCGGTCGAGAAATGTAGTAATTTCTCGGACGAGAGATTTTTGGCCCGAAAAGTAACCCAGCATTAAACAAAATTCTCTCTTGACAATTTGTTTAAACTCCTAGCCGAAAGAATAAAACAACTCTCGGGCGATATTTTTATTACATAACACCGTGAGAATCTTCTAGGGGCCGACCTATTAATTTCCCATGATTCTCAGAAAGATTCTATAATTTATATAACTCTCGGGCGATATTTTTATTACATAACACCGTGAGAATCTTCTAGTGGCCGACCTATTAATTTCCCGTGATTCTCAGAAAGATTCTATAATTTATCACGTGAGAATTGTATATATACACTCTCTCCCAACTTGTTTATTTCCATCATTCACCTAACCAAGTATGAAAACGAAGTTCAAGTTCGGATATTTACAGTGCGAAATAAAGTTATAACGGATTTTTTATTTTGCTTATGGAGGTTTTAAGGTTTTTTATATTATAAATTTATTTACAAAGAGTATATTTGCTTATTTTATTTATAAGTGAAAATACTATATACTTGGTTTTGTCATATTAGTGCTTTTTTTAAACATTGTAAAATTGGTTTTAGCATATTAATATTTCTTTTTAAAAGGACAAAAGAAAATTTGGTTTTGGCATATTATATTTTTTTTAATCAACATATTGCATATTTTTTTTCGTCATATTACATTTTTTTATATAAGGGACATGGTGAATTTGGTTTTAGCATATTACTCTTAACTGTAGCAAAGTCCTCACATTCCTTGTCTAATTTGTGCATTCTTTCTTTTTTTTTCCATAATATTGGAGATGAGATTGAAGTCTCCTCAATTTACCCATTTTCTATTCATGAAGCGAGCTCCCAATTCTCGAAGAATTTTTGGGAATTATTGTTTCCAGCTAGGTATCGAAGGTTCCTAGACATTCGTTATTACTCATTCACCTTCAAGCATACCATCCTGAAAGTTGTTGAGATGGAGTGAGGAGTCATGGTATGATCAACCATAGTAGTGGTTTAGGGCTTCCAGGCTATTGCAAGTCCCCCTAACATTCCTGCTGCAACTATGGTAAGCAGCTCGAAAACAAGCCAACATAGTTTCATTATGTTGCAAAGTTATGATTCATTGCATTTGGTTTCTTGCGGCATTAATATTGCTGGATGCTCTCTCGATTTCTGAATTTTCAAAATCCGATGCTTGAACATGTCATTTAGACCCCTAATGTTCTAGGAAATAATCTTCAAAATTAACAATTCTTGGAGGGGAAGGAGGTCAAGATGGGCTTGTATTTCCCTATTCCTATAAGTTATGGCCAATTTTTTTTATTCTTTTACTGTTACTTTTCGACCCTTCTTATTTTCCTTGTTGGGGGGTATTTTCCTGTCATTTAGTGGATCAATTTGAACCTCGAGAGTATTATTGAATTGTTGATCTATATCGTTAGTTTTCTAGTTAATTGCTTCTTGAAGGAGATGAATCTAGCACTATGGGATAGATTGGATGTCATAATGTTGGAGTGCTTCTTCCATGGCCATCAGTTCTAGTTCACCAATTTATGTTTCCACTTCTTCCTTGCCTTCAGTGACTATTTTTGTTGAGGTCATGGTGGCTGCCTCTATTTTTCCTAGGCTATTTGACTATGTTTTCTTGCATTTATGTTCTTCCATTTGGACTACTTCTAGAACTATACCTCTTTCCTTTTATGTTGCACCTTCTTTTGGGCCTTAAGGCCTTGCCTCTTCTTGGATTGAGGCTAGAGCGGAAAATATAGTACTGGTACTTGGTTTTTTCCTCTTTTCTCAGAGAGGGACATGATGAGTTTTTTGTTCTGGCATTTTTCGAGAGCTACCTTTGTGAAGCCTTGAGCATCTTGGGGATTTTTCCCTTTGGATTTTTTAGCTACAACATTAATAGCACATTCTCGGATTAAATGGCCATGCTCATGACATTTTTGACAATGAAAAGGTATGTGTTCATAGTCAATTAGTTGTGTCTAGTGTGAATCTTGGTGGCTGAGACATATTGCATATGGTAGGGCCAACGAGATATTCATGTAATATAGAGGCATGCATAGGCAGTGTATATTCCAGAGATTGTGGCATTTGAGGCTCTGACAAAGGTACCAAGAGTGTTTTTTAGGCCCACTAGTGTTTCTTTCTCCCAATACTCCATAGGGAGGGAATAGTCTCTAATCCAAACCATGGCATAGGTGAGATATTCCTTCTCAAGACAAAATTTTTCAACCCAGTTCCTCAAATATAAGCCAGCCAAGTTAAAGAAATATGGGCCATTATCAAAGATAGCATTTCTGTCATCCATGATAAAAAAAGTGATGGTAAAGAATCCTTTAGATCCAAGGTGGAGATCATAGTGCCCCTTGGGACTTCATCTTCTATTGATCCATCACACTAAAGCATGCTCCGAAGGCCAACATCCTAGATATTTTCCAATCAGAGTGTGATCTTTCATGTATTGGATGTTAAGGCTTAAATGGGTGGAGTTGATTTCGTACCTTGGTATAGTTGTTGTTTTTGAAATGCACTTCCATGTCCTCGTTTCATGTTTTCTGGAGGAGGAACCTTGTGCATCATTCACCATTTTTCCTTTTCCTTTGGAGTCGTTTCCCACACCTCCCATTCCATACTCGGGTGGGCACTACAAGTGTGTGTTCTCTTGTTAGTATTCCATAATGTCAGAGTTTATCAACATGGGTTGCTGAGAATCCATCGCTTCTCTAAAAGAGGGGGGTGGCTCCCCTACCACTGCTGCCATGGAAGTCTCATTCAAGGCAACCTGAAAGGTGTTGAAACAAAACCCTAATGTAAAATCAAAACCCTTAAGGCCACATACAAAGAAGGTTGCAGAGCTCAAAAAATCGCGACCTAACCATATGAATCTTCCCTTCCTATTAGTTTGATCTCCTATAAAAGAACTAATTCATAACATATTTAGAGGATTTGTTACACAGGTTGTGAGTATTTGTCTTGACTTTAACCATACTTCACGTTAAAGTCATAATCCTTACTCGAAACAAGTTATGTTTAGATTTTAGATATCATATAATAACTTAAGACTTCGTGAAAGTATATTAAATATTAATCCATAAAATAATCATAATCTTGATTTTATAAAATTAATGAAAACACATTATAATTCATATAAGAGATAACTTAATCATATTTAAAAATATATATATAATAAAATAATCTTTTAAAAATGGATATATATTAATTTTTATCATAATTAATTTATATATTTAATTAAGATCTTAATTTTTTATAAAAATATTTATTTATAATAATTAGAATTATTAAATAATATTATTTTATAAATTCAACATTGAATATTTAATAATAATATATTTTATTGGTTAGGGTTGGAAGGTGTGGGTGGAGTCTTCTTCGACTTAGAAGGAAACAAGTTGAAAGAATATGCTTGGGGAATTGGAAGAAGGATGAATAACGGGGCAAAATGGTTAGCTCTAATCATAGGATTGGAGTTAACCAAGAACGATGGCCTCGAAGACTTTGTGGTGTTCAGTGACTCAATGCTAGTTATAAGAGAATCAAGAAATTTGACAACGAACCGTAAGAACCCTGTTACTAAGACTCATCGTCTCCTAAAGTGCATAGTAAATGAATATAAAGCCATCAACTTCATCATTTGATGAGATCCAACAATAAGCAAGCGGATGCTATGGAAAATATAGGACTTGGTCTTGAGTGTGGAATCCTAGTTTGCAATCAAAAGGTTTATGGGAAGACTTGGGTCCCGTAATCTTGCTCAATTTGTTTAATATGGCAAGAAAATAATTGTCCCTTTGCCGTGAGAGGAGGTTAACCCCGTTGGATTGGAGTGGCTTCACAACCCTCCACTCTCCATTTTTAAGTTATACCTCTAGCTATGATATGGAGAAATTTAAGGTTGGCACAATAGCTTTGAACCCGCTTCACGCCTTGGATTGGGAGCAATTCGCATGCAGGAACCACATGGCAAGCATGCAACAATTCAAGGCGTTGGGAAACCGAGGAGGAATGGGATTAAATACTGGGTGCGGTTTCATTGTCCTCTATCGTGTGAACATGGTCCGTATGAATTCGAGAGGCAACAAAGTTGAGGTTCATTATGCAGAGATGGGTGACTCTGTGTCTCCACTCCTTGCTCCAGGGCTCTTCTCGGCTCATTGCTTGCGTCACAGGAAGTCGCTTACAAGCTCCGAGAGAACTGCGAGCAAGGACTACCTTAAGATGGCCCTTGAAGATGGCCATACCATGGCACAAGATTTAATAACCCTAAAAACCCCTAATAATTTAAAAAAAAAATTCTTAACCATGGCATAATTGAAATCCAACATAGATTGTACTAAATACAAATTCCAAATTCTAACATACACACAATTGTAGAAATTACTACGCAATAGTTTATGGGATATATAATTATGAAGCAGTCTAACAATATGATTTTACTTAGTTCTCCACTATGTTCATTATTACTTCTTGGAATATTTATGATAGAGAAGGATATGCCCCTTTATATTTAAAGTTCTAACATAGGTAAATACTTTCAAACAACCTTCGCACCTAAGGGAAAGCTTCGGGCACCCTTGGCTTACTTAGCTTTTAGCTAACACACTCTTTGTTAAAACAGGTACAGGGTTAAAAGTTGGACACACCTATAGATGTTTGCTGAGATGAGGACCAGCATCATAGACGACTCATGAATGATTTTTCCTACATTCTAAGTGATAACACCTTGGTGCAAAACCTACTCACCTTAGTTATCATTTTTTTTTTATCCAAGAAGGGTTTTATCCTAACTAACACTATTATCATCATTGCCAAGCTGGAAAGGTGTGAAAGGACTGATGGCTGTGGTTGGAGAGGACAACATCTTAATTAGAGTACAGGCTAACGCAATTATTGCAACCCTAACGCTTGTCCAAAGGAGCCATCAAGGGTTCTAGATAGTCATTCCAAAAAAAATCGGAGAAGGAAGAAGGGCTATCGGCCTCCATGGCCGAGGAGCTCGGTGGTTACTGAAAAATACTAATACTTCGACACAGGTGTATGAGAGTTTGAAGAGTCTGAGCTTATAGCCTTCAAAAAGAACGAAGGTAGAGTATCAAATGCCAAACACCCTGTACAGTTTGTCAAATATCTCTTTTAAATCTATTTACTATTTTCTAAACAAAATAAACTGAAACTCTATCTTGCAGGTGGCGTAAGGATTTACAACGTGGAGAGAGGTCTTCTGTTGCTATGGCGTCGAGTTAGGAAACTTGTAAGCCACGGCTGCCCCGATATCGAAAGGCAAGAGGGTTGTTCTAGGCTGCAATAGATGAGCTACGATTATGAGTTTTCAAGGCTTGTGTATAGTTCCAAACTCTTGGGGTTTCAAAAAAAATATGAAAGCTACAGAGTCGAAAAAGAGGAATAAGTCGGGTTGAACCTTGTAATTGAATATAATTTGCTGAAATTGTTTCTTTTTTAGCACTTGTAAACGAAATTACCTTTTTTTGGAAAAAGGAGCTCTAATGTAGCTACTCCTTTGATGGCCAAGGCCGACCTGGGGTTTCACCTGGTCCATAAACTATAATATCTAATTTTCAATTTCTTTTACAAACAACAGTTTTCAATAGATTATAATATTTCGTTTTGGTTAGTCGAGAGAATGTTATTTTTTTTTTAAATCAAAAGAATATAAATGTTTGTTTATTCGACTCTTTCCTTACGTCTCTGCTCATAGATGAAAGCAATGCCCTTAAAACAAAAGGGAGACAGGTATGGCTATAAGCCATATCCCTGATTCACTTTCACTTGATAAATACAAGATATTCTTATTAACCTGAAAGGCATATTCTGAAAACAAAAAATAGAAAACCTTCCACGTTTATCTGCATAGATTTCGACTGTTTCCTTTTTTATATTTAGAAAGAAAAATAAAAGAATTTTGTTTCAATTTAACTTCATTCTTATCGTATGGAAAGTGAAAGACAAAACTAGAAGGTTCAATGTCCCTCCTTGATCACCCTTAGCTGACTTCCTAAAAACCCAAAAATCCAACATTTTAAGAGCAACCTAAACCCTATCGGGTTCGATCCTAGATAGGTTGTATAAAAAAATACAATAATGAAACAAAGTAATCGTTAGATTAATTAGAGGTTAACTCTGTACTAATTAGAGATTAACTCTGTATTTGAATTAATAGTTAAGAGAAAAGTGAAGGAGAGAAACCACGATAATGGTGTAGTTAGTCTCTCTCCAATCCTGTAGATGAGTTTTCAACTATCTTGATGGAAAAAGGGTAAGGCCGTAAAAAGAAAAAGTACTACCAGTAAATACCGATGGGTAAATCCCTACAAATTAAAACAAGTAACATAATTAAAAACGAAAGCCCAAGTTTTAGAAGTGAAGTGCTTTAAATCTGAAAGTCGCACGATTTTATTCATAAGACATTATTCATAAGACAGTAAAGGAAAGTAAGATGAGAATACTCTACTTCAATTGTCAGACGGGTATTAAAAATTTATAGAATTCTTTTTTAAACTAAGCTGATTGCTTGACTGCAATAGATCAATATCTATTATGTAAGTAATAATATTCCTATTGCAAGATTCTGTATTTAAAAAAAAATTGTTCCTCGACTAAATAAACAGAGTCTTTAATATATCTATGTCTAAGTATATTTATTTGACTGGTAAAAGATCTGCATGAAAAGGAAGGAAACTAGAAGCCATTATAACAGAAATCTAACTTGATGGATTAGATATGATCCTTAAACCCTAATCAAATATCAATCTTTAGTTAAAACAAACCAGACTAACTGTACAATTTGTACATAACAATTTTAATTCCAAATAATTATTACTGACAGCATTAGCATAAGAACCTGATACCAAAGTGGGAAACTAGGATGGCTTTGTCGTTCCTCCCAACCAAACTCCTAGAGCAATCGAGCTCCAGAACCCTCGAGCTCGTCTGCTAAACTACCTGAGCAAAAATACACAATGCGCCATCTCTTACATTAAAATTTACAATCCATGTCCAATGCTACCCTCATGCGGCTCATGGACCTTACTATTTGTAGTATTTGCCTAGGTCTTGGCCATTAATGAGCCTACTACTCTTCAGCACTCAACTGGGAGTGGAGGCTTGATTCTTAGGGATGATGCCTCTTACATCTTTAATAGCATTTGCCACTTGTCTTTTTCCTCAAGTAGTTTAGTAAACACTCTTCAAGAGCTAGATCCATCTAAGTTTCTTGTTTTATTATATTAAATGAAAATAATATTCTCAATACAATTTGTTTCCTTTTGACTTCTCAGTCAAAATAATAAAGTAATAATTGTTCTCAATATTCTTTTACTAGAGAAATAATAAAAATGTTTATTATTTTGGGGGTGTTACATACACCTCCCCTTGGAAGGTAACACCGTCCTCGGTGTTACATTAATTATTCATTCATCCATAAGGTATTCTTGGAACCAGCTTGGATATGACTCCCTCATATCGCTTTCTAGTTCCCAAGTGGCTTCTTCGGGACTAAGGTGCTCCCAATGCACCTTGACTTGTCCGATGGTACGTTTCCGGAGAGTGATTTCTCTCTTATCGAGAATGCGTTCTGGTCCCACCTGGAGCTCTCCTTCCGATTCCACCTAAACTACATTCCAATAAATTACGTGTGAGGCATCGTGAATATATCTTTTTAGAATTGAAACATGGAATAAATTATGCAACATAATATTAGGTGGCAGGGCTATTTGGTATGCAACGGGACCTATTCTTGCCAAAATTTCAAATGGCCCGCAAAACCATGGTGCCAATTTGGAATACTTACCCAGGCTTAAGGAAATTTTCTTAGGCTTCACCTTTATGTAAACATGGTCACCCACCTGGAACTCTTTAGGAGTTTGTTTTAAATCAACATAACTTTTATGCCTGTCTTGGGCAGCTTTTAAATTTTGTTGCACCTATTGCACAGTTAGTTCCATTTCTCTTAATAGTTCAGGTCCTAACATAAGCCTATCTACTGGGCTGCTCCATGAGATTGGAGTATTGCACCTTCGTCCATATAAAACTTCAAATGGAATCATACTTGCAGAAACTTGAAAATTATTATTATACGCAAATTCTACTAAATGAAAATAGTCTTCCCATTTACCAGGTGTGTTCATAACATACCTCCTCATCATATCTTCCATAATTTGGTTGACTCTTACAGTCTGCCCATCCGTTTGTGGATGGTATGCAGTGCTAAAATTCAACTGGGTTCCCAAACCTTTAAACAATGGTTTCCATAAATTACTTGTAAATTTTGCGTCTCAATCCGCGACTATCACCTTTGGTATACCATGTAGTCTGAATATCTCCTTCATAAAAATATCTGCGATGTTAACGGCTTTATATGTAGACTTCATAGGAATAAAGTGAGCAACTTTGCTCAATTTGTTAACGGCTTTATATGTAGACTTCATAGGAATAAAGTGAGCAACTTTGCTCAATTTGTCTACTACAACCATGATCGATTCATCTTGTCTGACGTTTCTTGGTAATCCGGTTATAAAATCCATGTTGATCGTTTCCCATTTCCATTTCGGAATGGGTAATGGCTGCAGCAAGCTTGCTGGATGTTGGTGTTTGGCCTTGACTTGCTGGAATTCTAAGCAGCGAGCTAAGTATTCTGCTATTTCTCCTTTCATGTTTGGCTAATAGAAATCCTTCCTAGCCATGGTAATCATCTTTTGATACCCTAGGTGCCCAGAATAAGGCTGCTTATGTAATTCATTTAAAACAGTAAACTTAATTTCTGTAGAATTTGGTATGTAAAGTCTACTTTTAAACAACAATAAACCTCTTTCGTTAGTATGAAAATCAGTCTTTAACTGATTACTTTCATTTTCAGCAGTTTTCTTCTTTAAAATCTGATATTCTTTATCAAAATTTTCCACATTTAAAATCTGTTTTTCCAGATCAGATTCATAATTACTACTTGCATACAGCAAGTTTGCGTGACGGCTTAGAGCGTTTGCAACTTTGTTTTCTTTTCCCTTTATATGTTTTATTTCAAAGTCATATTCACTTAAAAGGACAACCACCTGGCTTGTCTAGCATTTAAATTATGTTGGTCAAATAACTATTTAAATCATGAGTAGCATAGTTTTTCTCATGACCCTTTAATTTTCGAGATTAATAGGCTATAACATGTTTTTCTTGAGTTAAAACTCTGCCTAATCCTTCGTTACATGCATCAGTGCATACGACGAAATCTTTTAACGGATCGAAAATTTTTAATATAGGAGCAGTAGTTAAAAGATGTTTTAGTTTATTAAAACTTTCCATACATTTTTTGTTCCAATCAAATCTTTTTCCCTTCTTTTGTAGCGAGTTTATGAGGTAAGCTATTTTCGAAAATCCCTCTATGAATCTTCGATAGTAGACCGTCATCCCCATAAAATATCTTATATTGGTTACATTTTTAGGGATTGGCCATTCCATGATAGCTTTAATTTTATCGGGGTCGACTGAGATTCCATGTTTAGACACAACGTGTCCGAGATAATGAATTATGTCTTTATAAAAGTCACACTTGCTGAACTTAGCAACAAGTTTCTGTTCTCTTAAAATTTTCAACACTATTCTTAAATGTTCTTCATGCTCCTGTTCGTTCTTCGAATAAATCAATATGTCATCAATGAAGACAACAACAAATTTATCCAAATAATCATTAAAAATATTATTCATTAGAATCATGAAGGCTGCAGGTGCGTTTGTTAAGCCAAATGGAATTACAACGAACTCAAAATGACCATAACAAGTTCGGAAAGCTATTTTGAAAATGTCTTCATCCTTGATCTGTACTTGATGGTAGCCAGATCTCAAATCGATTTTTGAGAAGACAGTCACCCCTTGGAGTTAATCGAATAAATCGTCAATCCGAGGTAAGGGGTATCAGTTCTTTATAGTCATTTTATTCAATTTCCTGTAGTCTATGCATAACCTTAAGTTTCTGTCTTTTTTCTTTACAAATAAAATCAGCGCTCCCCAAGGGAAAACACTGGGCCGAACATATTTCTTATCTAAAAGTTCTTGTAACTGAGTTTTTAGCTCTGTGGATTCAATTACATTCATTCTGTATGGAGCCTTAGATGTCGGTACTGCTGCTGGTATTAGATCAATTGTGAAATCTATATCCCTTTTTGGAGTCAGTTCCTGGATTTCTTCAGGAAATATGTCCTTAAAATCTTGTAAAATTGGTATATCATCTAAACTTATTTTACTTTCAGTTTCCCTGCTATCCATTATGTAAATAGAAAAAACTTTACATCCCTTTCTTACAGATCTTTTTAGTTGTAAAGCTGAAATTTGCCTAAGAGTAGTTTTTCTAGGAATTCCTGTAACCTTAACTATATTTCCTGATGCATCTGTGCAAGTGAAAGTTTTATCAAGACAATTTAAAATAACTTTCTATTCCTCTACCCAGTCCATTCCAATCAACAAATCATAAGAACCTAAAGGAAGAATATTCAGATTTGCACTCATTTTTAATTCGTTCATCATAAATTCACAACTTTTAACATAACTTGTGACCTTGCGTTTAGTACTTGTAGCTAGCTGTACCAGCCACGATTTTTCAAAATTTTCAGGTACTAGATTACATAATTCTACAATTCTAGGTTATACATAACTTAAACTTGCACCCATATCGATTAATATAGAAATAGGATGATTCTAACCTAGAATTTCAACCATGGATGTTTGGTGATCTTCCTGTCGATTTTCTAGTGCAGCGTTGATTCTAAGCATGCTCCTCGCCATGTTTCCAACAGTGATGGCTTCTTGCAGAGAGTGAACCTTATTAAAAGTTCTGTTTCTCTTTGGGTAGTCCTTAAAATAATGTGGGTCACCACATTCCCAACACTTTGATGGATCTTTCTAAGCAGCAAGCTTATTAAAGGGTTCTCTTTCTCTTATAGCAGGAGGTTGGGGTCTGTAATTTCTGTGGTTTTTACCTTGATATCCCCTGTAATTACTTCCAGTACTTCGATGGAATTTATGATTAATGTTTCTCTGGAAGTTATCCCTCTTCTTCACATTCCAGCTCGGCATACTTTCTCTTCTATTTTTGCTCTGTTCATAACAATAGTTCGCCTTCCTCATGGTTTCTTCTAATGTATTTGGGTTATAAAATTCAATTCGTTCCTTGAACAGGGTAGGCAAACTGCTGAGGAAGCGCTATATTTTTTGTTTTTCCACAACTATATAAGGCACATAATGAAGTAGACTCATAAATTTACTACTGAGTTGTTTCATATTCATGGTTCCTAATTTCAATTCGTAGAATTTTTTTTGCTTTTCTTCGTAAAATTGCTCTGAAATATATTTCTCTTTAAATAACTTTTTAAAGGTTTTCCAATTCACTCCCCGCTCCTTTATGCCTTTTCACATTCTTAATGTCATGCCACCATATATCAGCCTTTCCACTTAGGTTGTATATGGCCATTTTTTCTTTAATTTCATCAAAATAGTTGTATATCTAAAAATATTTCTTCATGCCTGATAACCAGGCTTTAGCTTCTTCACCTTTTTCCATTTTGCCATTAAACATGGGCAGTTTGATTTTCTTAAATTCCCCTGAAATATTCTCATACGGTCTGTATTTCCTCTTACCTTTATGCTGGTCATTGCTTTCGCTGGAATCTTCATTTTCTTGCTTTAAGGATTCATCACTCTATGTTTCAGTCCTATGGCTAGAAAAATCCAACTTTCTCCCCTTTTGTTTAGGGGGTGTAGCTGTCTTTCCTTCTTTATTTTTATCCTTCTAATTACTATGTATCTTTGATAGTAAGATAGTATTCAGTTCCTCTTGAGCCTTCATTATCCATTCATTTTCCTCCCTAACTTTTTTCAACTATGCCCTTAATTCCTCAACATTATCTCTGCTTTCATTCAGCTACACCCAAAGTTTATTTCCTCTAGTAGCATCCGATGGGGGTGTCTCTTCAGGCATTCTGAATTCTACCATTTCTCCCTGTTAACAGAGTTTGTTTCCTAATCCAATAATTAGTAAGAGTAGAACACAAAATACAAAAATTATCACCAGTTAAAAATATTTTTATAATAGCGAAATTGTTTTGGGCCGCTACAGGCCGAGTGCTGTAACGCAGCTCTGATACCATATGTAATAACCCTAAAAACCCATAATAATTTTTTTTTCTTAAGAACCGCATAATTGAAATCCAACATAGATTCTACTAAATAAAAATTCCAAATTCTAACATACACACAATTGTAGAAATTACTACGCAATAGTTTATGGGATATATAATTATGCAGCAGTCTAACAATCTAATTTTACTTAGTTCTCCACTATGTTCATTGTTACTTCATGGAATATTTATGATAGAGAAGGATATGCCCCTTTATATTTAAAGTTATAACATAGGTAAATACTTTCGAACAACCTTTGCACCTAAGGGAAAGCTTCGGGCACCCTTGGCTTACTTAGATTTTAGCTAACACATGTCTTTGTTAAAACAGGTACAGGGTTAAAAGGTGGACACACCTAGAGATGTTTGCTGAGATGAGGAACAGCATCATACATGACTCATGAATGAATTTGCCTACGTTCTAAGTGATAACACCTTGGTGGAAAACCTACTCACCTTAGTGATCATTTTTTTTTTTTATCCAAGAAGGGGTTTATCCTAACTAACACTATTACATCATTGCCAAGCTGAAAAGGTGTGAAAGGACCGATGATTGTGGTTTGAATGGACAACATCTTAATTAGAGTACAAGCTAACACAATTATTGCAACCCTAACGCTTGTCCAAAGGAGCCATCGAGGGTTCTAGATAATCATTCCAAAAATAACTAGGGAAGGAAGAAGGGCTCTCAGCCTCCATGGCCGACGAGCTCGGTGGTTACTAAAACGTACTAATACTTTGAAACAGATGTATGAGAGTTTGAAGAGTCTGAGCTTACAACCTTCAAAAAGAACGAAGGTAGAGTATCAAATGCCAAACACCCTGTACAGTTTGTCAAATATCTCTTTTAAATCTATTTACTATTTTCTAAACAAAATAAACTGAAACTCCATTTTGCAGGTGGCGTAAGGATTTACAACGTGGGGAGAGGTCTTCTGTTGCTATGGCGTCAAGTTAGGAAACTGGTAAGCCACGGCTGCCCCGATATCCCAAGGAAAGAGGGTTGTTCTAGTCTGCAATAGATGAGCTACAATTCTGAGTTTTTAAGGGTTGTGTATAGTTCCAAACTCTTAGGGTTTAAAAAAAAAAGAAAGCTACAGAGTTGAAAAAGAGGAAGAAATCAGGTTGAACCCTACAATTGAATATAATTTGCTGAAATTGTTTCTTTTTGAGCACTTGTAAACGAAATTACCTTTTTTTGGAAAACGGAGCTCTAATGTAGCCACTGCTTTGATGGCCAAGGTGGACCCAGGGTTTCACCCGGTCCATAAACTATAATTTTTAAATTTCAGTTTCTTTTACAAACAACAGTTTTCAAGAGATTATAATATTTCATTTTGATTAGTCAAGAGAATGCTATTTTTTTTTTAATCAAAAGAATAAAAATGTTTGTTTATTTGACTCTTTCCTTACATCTCTGCTCATAGATGAAATCAATTCCCTTAAAAAAAAGGGAGACAGGGATGGTTGTAATCCATATCTCTGAATCACTTTTGCTTGATAAATACAAGATATTCTTATTAATCTAAAAGGCGTATTCTGAAAACGAAAAATAGAAAACCTTCCGTGTTTATCTGCATAGATTTCGACTATTTCCTTTTTTTTTTTTAGAAAGAAAAATAAAATAATTTTGTTTTGATTTAACTTCATTCTTATCGCATGGAAAGTGAAAGACAAAACTAGAAGGTTCAATGCTGCTCCTTGATCACCCTTAGCTGACTTCCTACAAACCCACAAATCCAACATTTTAAGAGCAACCTAAACCCTATCGGGTTCGATCCTAGATAGGTTGTATAAAAAAAAAAATAATGAAACAAAGTAATCGTTAGATTAATTAGAGGTTAACTCTGTACTAATTAGAGATTAAATTTGTATTTGAATTAATAGTTAAGAGAAAAGTGAAGGAGAGAAACCACAATAGTGGCATAGTTACTCTCTCTCCAATCCTGTAGATGAGTTTTCAACTATCTTGATGGAAAAAGTGTAAGGCCGTAAAAAGAAGAAATACTACTAGTAAATAACGATGGGTGAAACCCTAAAAATTAAAACAAGTAACATATTTAAAAACGAAAGCCCAACTTTTAGAAGTGAAGTGCTTGAAATCTTAAAGTCACACAATTTTATTCATAAGACTGTAAAGGAAAGTAAGATGAGAATATTATACTTGCATTGTAGGACGGGGATTAAAAATTTATAGAATTCTTTTTTTAAACTAAGCTGATTGCTTGACTGTAATATTTATTATGTAAGTAATAATATTCCTATTGCAAGATTCTGTATTTAAAAAAAAAAAAATTCCTCAACTAAATAATATATCTATGTCTAAGTATATTTATCTGATTGCTAAAAGATCTGCATGAAAAACGAAGGACACTAGAAGCCATTATAACATAAATCTAACTTGATGGATTAGATATGATCCTTAAACCCTAATCAAATATCAATCTTTAGTTAAAACAAACAAGACTAACTGTACAATTTGTAGATAACAATTTTAATTCCAAATAATTATTACTGACAGTATTGGCATAAGAACTTGATACCAAATTGGGAAATAGGATGGCTCTTGTTCCTCCCAACCAAACTCCTAGAGAAATCGAGCTCTAGAACCCCTGAGATCATCTGCTGATCTACCTAAGAAAAAATCCACAATACGCCATCTCTTATATTAAAATTTACAATCTCTATCCAATGCTAGCCTCCTGCTGCTCATGGACCTTACTATTTCTAGTATTTGCCTAGGTCTTGGCCATTAATGAGCCTCCTGCTCTTCAGCACTCAACTAGGAGTGGAGGCCTGATTTTTAGGGATGATGCCTCCTGCATCTTTAACAGCATTTTCCACTTGTCTTTTTTTTCAAGTAGTTCAACAGACACTCTTCAACAGCTAGATCCATCCTAGTTTCCTGTTTTATTATATTAAATGAAAATAATATTTTCAATACAATTTGTTTCCTTTTGACTTCTAAGTCAAAATAATAAAGTAATAATTGTTCTCAATATTCTTTTACTAGCAGAAAGAATAAAAATGTTTATTATTTTGAGGGTGTTACACAAGATGGCTCGGCTAAGGTGCAGTACACCCTCCACAACTCTTGTAGGCACTAATTTTTGGGGACTCGTAAGAATTTTCCTTCCTCTCCTGTAAGAGAAGATGGAGGAGGGCTGGTGCAAGGTAATGATACCCAATTATGACATGTTAGTTGCAATGACATTCTGGAAAAACAGAAATATTATCATTAAAATCAATTATTAGAGGTACCTACAAAACTTTTTCCGATTAGGTGTAAAAAGATGAAATGTAGAAAAATGGATGACCTTCCGGAATATATAATTTTTATTTATGGAAAAGTGGTATAACCACCCCAAAATGTCATTATTCGAAGATTGGTATGTTATTTTTTTTCTAAAACATAATGCACATGTTGTTTTTTACCCGCGTGTTTGCTATGTAAATTTTCAATTTACAAGAAAAAAAAAATGTAGAGGCGTAGGCAACAGAAAAATATTGTGCAGGGCTATTTTTCCAGAATTTTAAAAGTCAATTTTATATTTTTTTTAAATTACCGAAGTCAATGAAGCCCTAAAACGACATTGTCAAGTTTTAATCCACCATATCATGGTCTAAAAATAATCAAAATGCATTTTTTTTTTCCAGGTTGTAGGTATTTTCGTGCTCTTATGTGGGTTCTTTTCCGTTTTCGAAATAGGTAAGCCAATCAAAAGTTATAGGCCAAATAAACGACCTATGTTTTTTATGAATTTGACATGAGTGCAGGTTAAAATGAATTAAAATTAGATAACAACAACATATCTATTCAAAAATTATATATTTGGAATCTGCACACAGAGCTCGACAAGTGTGTGCAATTTCATCTGCAGTGCACTTGTGGAGCTTATGCAGAACTAACTATGAAAAATAGGAAGTTGCAACGTTTGATGTTTTCTGCTATAAATCAGGGATAAATCAAACCAAGCATAAAGCTACAATCCAAAGCTAATTCCAATCCTACAAGGGTGCCAAAAACAATTTGAATTCAAACATGCGCGCGCGCAACTATGCACACATGCAAACAAGTGCACGCGTGATTGAGAGCGCGCACGCGTAGGTGCGTGCACGCGTTAATAACAGCACGCACACGTCCTTGCACGTACGCGTTATTGTATGCCTTTGTATGGTTTAATTAATTTCCTTTGTCAAGGGGATACATGAAGTTGATGAAGATGTGATGATGAAGAAGATGACGATGATGGAGATGTTGATGAGGAAGGGGGAGATGACAATGATGTTGAAGATGTTGATGATGATGCTGATGATGATGATGATGGTGATGGTGATGGTGATGATAATGATGATGACAATGGTGATGATGATGATGATGATGACAATGGTGATGAAGA